>JACWFO010000009.1:0-334813 GCA_019775505.1 Leucosporidium yakuticum | reverse complement strand
GAGGGCGCTGAGCAGCTGGCGAGGGAAGAGAGACGAGTTGGGCGCGGGAGGAAGGGATTGACGCGACGAGGTGGGAGCAGCGGCGGGCGAGGAAGAGGCTGTAGGGGGTCAGCGAGGGTCAGCGATAGTTATATAGCAACATAGACATCTCACTCGCCAGCAACGAGCACGATAAACGCGAGAAGCAAGCTTTGAAAGAGCAAGAGAGCGGGTCGAGCGTTCAGCTGGCCAGTTCGAGTAGTCGTCAGCAGGGCGCTGTAGGGCAGTAGAGAGCAGCACAGACTTACCAGCAGATTCTCGGTCAAGCACAGTTGTCGTCCTAGTCCAGCAATCCAGCAACGAAGTCGAAAGCGAGCGAGACGAGGTGAGAACCGGAGGAAGCGCCGAGAGAGGGCGGCGACGACAGAGTGGGAAGCGTGAAAGCAGGCGAGTCTGTTGCTGAGCAAGGCAGTCGTTCTTCAAGCTCCGAAGCTGCTGCTCTAAGAAATCGAGGTAGCGGTCGAGGTCCAAGAGAGTTCGCGCCGAATCGAGCTGACGACGCTTGGTTTCCCACCTTTCGCTCGCTTCGCACTCCAACCTCAAGCAGCGCTTTCTGTAGCACTTTACACCTCTTCAGCCTCAGCACAATGTTCTCCAGGTAAGCCCGCCCGCTTTGCTTCCAGCGCGGGAGCAGCAAGCTGACGCACGCTTCCCTCCCCTCGCCTCCGTTTCGCCCTTCTATAGTCGATCAGAGTACGACCGCTCCGTCTCGAGTTTCTCTCCTGAAGGCAGGCTGTTCCAAGGTAAGCTCTTGCTACAGGATCTGCTCTCCCAGCTGCTAGAACGCGTCGCTGACGGAGGAATCGCTCTTCTGCAGTCGAGTACGCCATCGAGGCTATCAAGGTGAGCTTCCGACCGGACAGCTCTCCCGTTACTTCATCACTGACCCTTCAACCATTCTTACAGCTCGGCTCTACCACCGTCGGCATCCAAACCTCTCAAGGTGTCGTCCTCGCCGTCGAGAAGCGCACCCAGAGCCCACTGCTCGACTCGGACTCGGTGGAGAAGATCATGGAGATTGATTCGCACGTCGCTTGCGCGATGAGTGGACTGACGGCCGACGCGAGGACCATGGTTGAGCACGCTCGAGTGACTTCCCAGGTGAGCTTGCCCCGGCGATTTACGAGGGTTCTGGATCCGAGCCAGGAGTTGCACGATTGCGGCAGCTTCTGAGCTCTGATGTACCCCTCCGCTACGCTTTCGCCTGCTCGAAGCGTCGGATTGGGCCAGACGACGAGCATGACGCGGCCCCTGGAGCTTGCGCTGACCGTCCTACGCCCACAGAACCACTCTTTCACCTACGACGAGCCTATCAAGGTCGAGTCTGTCACCCAGGCCGTTTGCGACTTGGCGTTGCGTTTCGGAGAGGGAGCTGATGAGGAGGAGGCTTCGATGGTGCGTTCGCTTCTCGCTGCTGATGCCTTGCAGCTTCGTGCTTACCACTCGACCTACAGTCCCGGCCGTTCGGTGTTGCTCTTCTCATTGCCGGCTACGACCAGAGCGGTGGACCTCAGCTGTGAGTTTCCTTTTCTTCGCCGAACCGACTTGCCGAGCTCACTCGTTCACTTCTTTCCAGCTACCACGCCGACCCTTCTGGAACCTTCATGCGCTACGATGCCAAGGCTATTGGTTCGGGAAGTGAGGGTGCGCAGAACGAGCTGCAGGATTCGTACAACAAGGTGCGCTAGTCTCGGCGCTCGCTTCCGCCGTCTCTCGGACGCTCACCCTTCGTCTCTTTGCAGTCGATGACGCTGGAAGAGGCTCAGGTCCTTGCCCTCAAAGTTCTGAAGCAGGTTATGGAGGAGAAGCTCGACCACAACAACGTGCAACTGGCTCAGGTAAGTCGTCGGCTCCCTTAAGCTTTCCGAATGCGCGAAGCTGACCGCTTTCCTCCCTGCACTCATCTTATCCAACATCACCTTCGACCGTCTCATCATCTTCAACGTTCCGTCTCTCCACCTCCCTCCACCTCTCGCAACAGGTCGTGCCAACGGCGGGCTTCAAGATCTTGGGCGCCGAGGAGTTGAAGGCCGTGATTGCCAGGACCGAGGCATGAGCGTAGAGATGCGGGCAATCATACGTTCACAAGCTGTCTATCGCGTTTGTTCGAGTTTGCGAAGCTCGGCGTTGAACTTTTGGCGGCGCCGTCGGTTCGCTCTTCGCTTGCCTGCCTCGACGGCTCGCCAGCTGGCTCGCGCTGAGTGGCTTTCTCTGCCATCATCGACTCACTCATTCGTTGCTCCTTCCTCTTCTCTGCTCCCGCTTCCTTCGACACCTCCGCAGGTCTTCACCCCAAGAGGAGCGAACAGCTGCGGCCGAGGACCTCTTTCAAGGCGCCGAGTCGACGAACGTCTGTTGACTTCATGCTTTCGCGTTCGACTTTCGACTTCACGATGGGAAAGCACAAGCACGAGCAGCTACCAGGGGATGAGGACGGAGATGTAGATGCTCCGCATCACTGGTGGACGGCCCCGCCCTTCGACCCTTCAGACAATTGGCGGTTCAACCATCACATTGCGTTTCTCGTCGTCGGGGTGAGTGCTCTCAGTGGTGCTCGGAAGGATGAGGGTAGCGCTGACAGCTCTGATGCTACAGATTGCGGCTCCAACGTGAGTCTCGGCGGACTGCACCGAGGCTGACTTCAGATCTCAAAGGCTGACGGCTCGTCGCGCAGATTGGATCTTGCGCTCGTCGCCTTCATGTGCTTCGAGCACTTCTCTATGGATGCCAGTGAGCTCACAGACCGCCTCGCCGTTCCATCCTTGTCAAGCGAAGCGGCGTCGAAGCTGACTCCTTCGCCTTCCTCTTGCAGCTGTCTGGGGAACTACGGCAGCTTTTGTGACTCTCGAGGTATTGTACATCGCAGCATCAGTCGCTTGTATCGCACTCAAGAAGTTCACCACCTCGAAGCTCGACCTTGGGTGGCCCTTATCCGTGAGTACAGCGTTCGGCTCGGCGTTCAAATGCGAAGCCTGATGTCGCTCTTCCTGCGGCTCTATGCAGCTCTTCTGGGCTCTGTGAGTAATTCAGCTTACTCCGGGTGACTTACTACTGCCCTCGAACGAGTGGCTAACCCTTGACTGCCTTCCAGCTCGCTCGGCGCCAGCATCTGCTTCTTTCTCGGCGCTTTCAAGGCGGCTTCGGACGATGAGAAGACCTATCTCTACGCTGGAATAGCAGTAAGTATCTCTTCTACTCCCTTCAACTCTCCCTCAGCCCCTTCACTGCTCGTCTTCAAGGTCAACCGCCTTCTCCAGTCATCGCCGAACCTCTGCTCGTGCGCCTTCCAACAGCAAGCTGACCTCCGCTTCTCCTCGCAGCTCGCCGTCCTCTCCAACATCGCTACCATCGTCTTATCGATCGTTTCGTACATGCGACACATCCTCTACCTCGAGGACCCTCGGGATCCTGAAGAGTCAGGCTCGGCGCACAAGCATCACCATCACTTTAGACGGCACAAGAAGCATGCCGATGCTACAGATGAGGATGCTTAGATGTTGGGGTATTGTGGAATGATTATTGAGCTACAGAACATCGTCAAAGAACATCGTTGCGAGCTCGGGCCTTCTTCGACCCCGCTCCGAGGAGAAGCTGTTCGCTGCTCCTCTCGCTTTGTTTTCGTCGTGTCCCGGCCGATTCCTTCGAGCCTGCTGTGTTGTACCAGCTTTTGCTTCGCCTTCTTTCACCTCTTCACCTTCTGCCAGTCACCCGCCGAGCTTGCCCCTTCAAGCTCTCGCTCTTCGCCTTCTCCGCGCTTATTCAACCTTCGCCCGTCTCCTCGACAACGACGCACAATGGGAATCGCTAAAAAGCACTCTGAGATGTTTGCTGGAGCAGGGATGAGGAACATAGTCCCTATACTGCTGGCGATTGGATCGGCGCTGTTGGGAGCAATGTGTGAGTCCTCGCGGGCGGAGGAAGCCAGGCGCCGGAGAGCTGACTCGAGCGGACCTGCAGTGCTTTGGATGGAGCTGGAAAGCAGAGACAGTGAGTTCAAGAGGGTGTAGGCCGTAAAGCGTCACCTCTGACCTATCCGCTCACTCTCAGCTCTCCCCGACTATTTGCTCTGGCCCGCCATCGTTGGAGTCGTCTTCTGTGTTCTGGACTTCCTAGCTTGCATTGCGGCCTTTATCGCGATCAGGTCAGGAGAAGGGTATCATTCAAAGAACTCTCAGAAGGCGGCGCACGAGCTTCGGAGAAAGCATGTCATCCGTAGGTCTCTCGTTGCTGCTCTATGCTCGCCGAGGGCTGACCGGTATCTGTACACTACAGAGGGATGGGGCCTAAAGTACGTAGTGACCGTGGTAGGCCTCGGAATGTTCATCACAGTCGGCAGGTGAGTTCCATCGCCGACCTCCTTCCCCTCGCCGAAACTGACCCTGCTCCGCTCCCAGCTATCTCTACATGGCTCTATGGGTCGTAGTCGGGAGCACGACTGAAGATTACTGGTGAGGTTAGATCCGTATCGAGTACAGAGGCTCTGCTTTCGGTGTAGAGGCGAGTCGGCGCAATTTCGGCGCTGGCGCTGACTCTCCTCGCGCTTTGCAGCCTTACCTTCACCAGCGGGAAATGCGGCGGAAGCACAGGATATATCATCGCTCTCGTTTTTGTGAGTGTCGAGCCCTGGTCCTTGTTCGGCGCCGTCCTTGAGCTCACTCGGTGCTTGTGCGCAGGGCCTTCTGCTGCTCGCCTGCGTCAACGTCGCCATGGAAGGAGGTTCGCCTTCCCCTCGCTTATTGTCCACTCCCTACATGAAGCTGACCCTCCCACTCGCAGTGGTCGCTGCCGTGGAGCAACGCTTCGACGAGAAAAAGCAATTGCACGCCGATGGACACTACGACGGCGGCAAGGGAGGAAACTACGATTATCAAGATGACCCCACTCCCAGCTATAGGTCGAGTGGAAGAGGAGGTGCTGGATGGTGAGATTCTGAGACGGGATAGAGCAGATTCGCCGAGCGCCGAACCCCGAAGGGCAGTAATCTCAGCGAGGTTCGCTAGTAAGTACACATCTCAGTACACATCTCAGTCGACCGAAGTCAGGAGAGTCTTGAGCTCGCGAATAGACTCGAGAGCCAGCTCCGGAGACGAAACGGCTCGCTTTCACCACAGCTTGTATTCGGTCTTCTCCTCCTGCCCGCCCTGCACCATTGCCACTTTCCTCTTGTGCCCGTGCGAGATGATCTTGAAGGCGAAGAGTAGCATAGTGACGTTGGCGGCGCCGAGTAGTGCGAGGAACTGTGGAAGAGCGGTCGCGTCAGCGGCGAAGGAGGAGACGAAAGGCGACTGAGCAGCGCCGAGAAGTTGGACGAACAATGGTCATGACGAGGGTGAGGAGGAGCCATTGGGCATGGCAGGACATTCCAGCGTCGCCTGCTTGCCTGGCGAGCGAGCTGATCGTGCGAGAGACGTTAGCCTCCGCGACTGACCCTCCGCCGAGCGCCGAACCGACTCACCAAATCACCTCAACTCGTCCTTGATGGCTCGTGAGGCTGAAGATGTACCAGTCGTTTCCGATCATGGTAATGAGGCCAGTGATCTGTAGGAGGAGGGATGTCAGCTCCCTTGCGAAGAGGATTGAAGGCTCGGGCGAGGCGAGCGACGGACCGTCATGCCCAGCAAAGCGTACTGAAGAAGAAGGAGGCTGTCAGTGAGGCAGCTACCAGTGTTTCCTCTCATTCAAGAGCCTACAAGATGGTGCTGTGGTGATGAGGAGGGTCAGCGGACTCGAAGCGAGCGAAACGCCGGCGAGCCTCACCCTTCCTGTACCCCTCTTGCGGATCGCGAACCATCCCATGTTGAGCATAACGGCGTTTATCGCCTTAGCAATCACCAGCCAGTACGAGATGGTCTGTACGTCGACGGGCACGACTGGCGAAACGGTCGTTAGCGAGCGAATCTCGGCGAAGGGGCAGCGACGAGACTCACCATCCGCGACGGAGAGCAAGCAGACGATGGCGACGATCTCGAAGAGTGGGAGAGCAGCACAGAAGTAGAGGACTCGCTTCCTGTTCGATGAGCAAGTTCAGTGCGAGCGCGCAGCGGAGCGAGGAGAAGGCTCACCGAAACCGAAGCTCCTTCTCGCCTGGGAGGGTAGACTTAGCTTGCATCGAGTCCCGTACAGCGCTCGAACTTACCCTCGATGCGTGCCGTCTCCGTCAAATCAAGCAGAGGGGCGTTGACTTGCATGGCGGGAGGGAAAGAAGCGAAAGAGCGAAGCAGGCGAAGAGGAGCAAGTCCGAGGAGCAAGAAGGGGGTCACGTGACAAACGCTGCATCGTTCACCAGTAATACAAAGCTACTCAATGAGAATCCACATTTTTCGGCCGCCCATCTAGGTAGTTACAAGGCTCTTCCAACTCCGCCGTCTTGCTCATCCCCTGGCCCCATCGGCGTCTACTTCTGAACGTTGGTAGGGTTGTACGGCGCGTCCTGCGTTGGCGGTGGGCCGGGAGGGGGAGCGTAGTGTGCCGTGGAGGAGTTTGCGGCGGGTGGTGGGGATTGCGGAGGAGGGTAATACGGCTGCTCGTTGGCGTTGGCTCCGGAGCTCGAATCTTGGCGATAGCCCGAGTCTGTAGTGCATTCAGAGGATCAGCGGATACCCAAACAGTCAATTACGGTTCGATCACTCACAGCCTGGTGGCGCCTGGTAGTTATCGCCTCCGTTCTGCTGAGCCTGACCCATCTCGTAGGCGTTGGCGTTGGCGTACTGCTGCTGGTTGCCGTACGACTGCTGTTGGCCATAGCCGCCCTGTCCGTACGATTGCTGCTGGGGTTGCTGTCCATACGACTGTTGGGGACCCTGGTAGGCTTGCACAGGGTAGGCGGCCTTAAAGGCGCGAGCACGGCGACGGCGCATGGCCCAACCTGTTCGAGGCAATCGATTAGCACAAGCAGAATGGAGAGGAAGACTGAGGACCTACCGATGCCGAAGATGATCAAGGCGACACCGAGAGCGACTCCCACTCCTGCGAAACGGAGGCGAGACGAGACGAGGGGGCAAACATGAGCATTCGGCCATCGCAGACTGCAGTTGAACGGATGTTACTCACCAATACCGATACGAGTTCCGTAGCTAGTGCCATTGCCATAGTAGCCTCCGTCTAATGAGCAGCAGCAAGTCCAGTCAGCTCAATCGTTCGAGAACGAGAAGTGGCGTCAGAGGCGCCGCCGTTGCTGGTCACTCACAGTATTGAGCGCGAGCAGGCGATGCGAACAGCACGAGGGCTGTGATTGCTGTTAGTGAAGTGCTGGGTCGAGAGAGCATCGTTGAGATGCGACGAGGTAGCGGGGGGAAAGAGAGCTTCGACGGCGCCTAGAGAGCCGACTTGGCTTTCAGCGGGCCAAGCACCGCTTCCTCGAACCATGACGAGGGGGTTCGCTCTTTCACTTGAATCTCTCAGCATCGTCGAGACACGATCAAGATGCATGACAAGAGCTTTGGCTCAGCGATTCTTATCCCCCGGATACAGGCTTGCGGATCTCTCGGTCCCCGCTCAGCTCTCTCTCGGCCGCAGCGAGCTTGTCGTTGTTGAGGGTGTGTTGTATAACAAGCATCGAACAAAAAGAGCACACTGCTATACTGCTACATACGAACAGAAGAGGGGAGAAGAAAAAGATATAACCCCCAACACCCTTCACCACTGACTCAAGCTCACTCCCCATCGCCCTCCCTCGTCGAACGGCTCCGAGAGATCGGCCGCTCCAGATCCGCCCATCCACTGCTGCTGCTGAGGTTGCTGTTGCTGCTGTTGGTACCGCGGCTGTTGATGATGGCCCTGATACTGCTGTTGATGAGGCTGTTGAGCGTAACCATGGTGGGCTTGCTGCTGCTGCCTTCCTCCCGCTCCTCCAATCATGGCGTCGAAATCCAATCCCTGCAACCACGCCTCCTGCGAAACGGCCGACGAGTGTCCACCGTGCCCGACGTGTCCGTTGGCGTGCGAGTGTCCATGCGAGTGGGAGTGCGCGTGGGAATGAGAAGCTGGCGAAGCGCGGCCGAGGTCGAGCGAGGGGTTGCCGTAAGCGTCAAAGGTGTAGGGCGAGAGGTTGGATTGTTGCGGCGTAGAAGGGAAGATGGATGGTGCAGGAAGGGGAGCCGCGAGGAGGGTGGGAGGGGTCTCGGCGGGCATGCTGGTGTAGATTGGACGAGGGGAGGGGGCGGTCGAGAGCGAGTCGTTGCTGGCGGGGGTAGGGTTGTGCGACTCGGTCGGAGCGTACGAGTAGTCGAGCATGCTCATCTCGGGCTCCTCGCGAGCTTTGCGACCCTCGGTGAGCTCGCGAAGGCGCATCGACGCCAGCGGGGTGAAGAAGCAAGCGAGCTCGAGTCCTGAGGTGAACCTGTGACGATGGCAGCAAGTCAGTAAAGTTCAGAAGGCTAAACAGCGAATCGTGAGAGCTCACCAGTCGAGCTCCTTCTCGCTGAGCTGGCACTCCTCGGTGAGCGGTCCACCGGCGGTCGGCTCGCCGACCCTCTGAGGCGCCATGAAAGCCCACGAAGGGAGCGCTTCGAGTTGGACGAAGAGGTGGAAGACGAGACTGTAAAGGAAGAAAGGATGAGCGGACGTCGCAAGAGAAGCGAGCGAAATCAACACACTGCTTGTCCCTCGACTCGACGAAGAGCTGTTGAGAGGAAGAAAGGGTCAGCTCGAGCCGGGTCGAAGATACGGCATCACCCACTCACCTTGGCATAAAAGGCCAACAACTTCAAACACTTCCTCACCCTCTTCTCCGACAACGCAAACAACTCGACCATCTTCGCCCTTTCCTCCCCCTCCAACTCCTCCGCCGGGTTCTCAGGCGTCAACTTCCTCCTCAGAAACTCGTGCGCAAGGTTAAGCAAATCGATCAACCTTGCGTCCATGCGAACGGAGATGAGTTGATCATACTCGACATCGTGGTCGCTGCCGGGGAGTTCGATGCCCGCGAGCTTGAGGGCGTTGAGACGACGGTGGAGGGCTTGGACCGCGGCGTGCGCGCTGTCGACCCAGGACCAGAAGCGGGGGAGGATAGAGTGGTAGTCGACCTTGCCGGGGTGAGCTGTGAGGAGGGGAGGGTTAGCTCGGCGGAGATGGGAGGGAAGAGACGGAGGGAGGCGCTCACCAGTCGCAATCTTGGAGTACTGGCGTTGGAGAGCGCAGATGTAGTATCCCGAGAGGGCGAGAGCGTCGTCCACCTTTTGGCGAGTAATGGGGGTTTGATCCGTCTCGAAGATTTGGTCGAGCATTTGACTGAGGCTGTCGCTCTCGAGGTCGGGGATGACGACGCCTGCAAGGGTTCATCGAGCATCAGCCCTGCCCTCAGCTCATCTGACGAAGCGCATCAAACTCACCTGTTCCCTCAAAGTACTCCTCAATGTCCGAATCCGACACCACGAGCGGGCTACTACTGTAAGCGGCGACTCGAGCATCGCACTCGTAGAGCGTCGCGCCTACCGTCCTCTTGATGGCGAGAACCTCTGCGACCGACAATCCACACGAACGTTGAAGATCCTGGAACATGCCGGCGACGTTGCGGAGGAAGAAGCGAGATTTGACGGGCTTGACTTTGGAGACTGCGAGAGGG
Source organism: Leucosporidium yakuticum (assembly GCA_019775505.1). NCBI lineage: Eukaryota > Fungi > Basidiomycota > Microbotryomycetes > Leucosporidiales > Leucosporidiaceae > Leucosporidium > Leucosporidium yakuticum. Next base: position 325,212 of record JACWFO010000009.1, on the reverse strand, counting down.
CCGCCGAGTCGTTAGCAAATCGCACGACGAGGGAAGTGAGGGCGCAGAGAACGTACGCATAAGCATCTGGATCAAAGCGACGAGGACCTCGATGTTCTGCTTGGTCGGAACCTGGAGGATCTTCATCGACGACGAGAGGCCGACGGCTCGGTCGGCCAAGGCGCGCCAGGCGTTCTCCCTCCGATTTCCAGCCGAAAGAACAAACTCTTGGGGAGCTTTCGTCTTTTCGATATTGAGATCTGGTCCCGCTACGCCGAGGAGGGCCTGCGAGCAAGACGGGTGAGGTCAGCACTCGGCGCCGAGGAGAAAAGTCCAGAGTACGGGGAGACGTACGGAATGAGGACTTGCTCGAGCGCCGAGGGAAGCGAGGATGGCGACGATGACTTGTCCTTGGATGTCGAGGTTGTTGAGGGACGCCTTGAGCGAGTCGACTTGAGGAGCGAAGAGGTGGAAGGCGGGGAGGTGGAAGCAGCACGAGTGCATCGAGGCTACGAAGGGGACGCGGAGAGGTCAGCACTAGCTACAGCGATAAGAGGAAGAAAGCACTCACCCTCCAACAGGTGCAAAGTGAGCGACTCGGCCATCGTAGGCTTAGCCAGCTGCCAGTCGATGCTCTGCTCTCCGATGTTGCTCCTAATAAACTTGTCCCAGAGCGTCGTCAAATCCGTCGACTTGTCATCCGCTACATTCCTGCCCGTAGTAGCCAAAGCGTTCGAAGGCGACGAGGAGTAGGAGTAGCTCTGATCTAGTCGCGAGGGAATCGCTGGACGAGCGTAGGGCGAGAAATGCTGAGCGGTCGGGGAAGGGCGATAGTCGTCATCGACTTCTCGTTTTGCTAGAGCGGGCGAAGCGTTGGGTGCTGAGGTCGAGCCTTGGAGTTGGATGGCGCTGGGTTCGTGGGGCGACGAGGACGGAAGCCGACGGAGGTCAGCGCGCGCTCCAAGCTTCAGCACGGCGGGCGGGCGGGCGAGGGAGCAGCAACTCACAGGGAAACGTCCTCCTTGTACTCGCAACTCTCGCCTCGCTTGTCACAGCGAGAGCAGAGAGGGTAACGTCGATCGCATTTGACCTGGGCGGAGAGAGATCAACATTCAGAGGCCAGACGTCTCGCCGGATGGCAAAGCTGTAGCTCACCTTGCGCACTCGACACCGTGTACAGGACTGCGAAGAGCTCGAATGGGTCAGCTTCCTGCTCTTCCACCCCCCTTCAACGGCTTCAAAAGCTCACCTTGTCAGCGACTTGAGTGAGGCCCTGCAGACCCAGCGTGAGCTCGACGCCTGGCGGTGGTGGTGGCGGCGGTTGAGGAACAGCGGGTGCACCGGACGTCCTAGGCATGTTATCACTACCATCACTACCTCCGCTCCAGCTGGTATTTGAGCGGGGAGCTGCTGGATCGTCCCATTCTTGAAAGCGAGCGTTTGGGTGGATGTGAGGGGCAGCAGAAGGGTGAGGAAGAGGAGGAGCGGATGTAGTAGGTGGGTAGTTGTAGTAGGGGTCCATCTCTGCTAACAGAGCTGTAGAAGAAGGGGAGAAATGAGCGCCGAAAGCGAGGTCAGCCTCCCGGGCTTTGATTCGAGTGGGGTGAAGTCGAGCGTAAGGGACTAGCGTACTGTAGGTGTATGGTATGAGAGAGAAGCGCCCTAAGGCTTTTGTGCTATCACGTAAGCGATGAGCAGGTCGGCGTCGTGCGAGAGCGAGAGGTGCAACGAGGGAGAGGGAGGAGGGAGACCACCTCGGACGGCGCCCTCGTCCCCTAGACTCGACGGCTCCTTGGGCTTGAAAACGAGCGTAGGCTTCGGTCCTTGCTTGATGACCTGCAGCTCCTTCCATGTCGCTCGGTAACTTGGGTACAGCGCTTTGTAGGCTGCCTCCTTGGCCGCCCATCTGTATTGGCGTCGCGAGGTCAGCTCTCTCTCTGCTCTGAGCCTCTCCCAGCCGCCGAGGAAGCAGCCTCACCTAGCTGCAAGGTACTGCTCTTGCTTCTGCTCACTCCAAGCTGTACCTCGACGCTGCTCGTCCCATTCCAACCGCTCCTCGGTGCTCAGAATCCTCGCCGCGAGCTTGTCGGCGCCTCTTCTAGCGACTACAGCCCTCAATCGCGCAAGGGAGAGCAAGTCGACGCCAATCCCAAGCAACATCTTGACGGCTCTGCTCGGTTGGCGCTGTCGTTCAAGCGAGAAGGGAGGAGCAAGAAGAGCGAGAAAGTCAGAAGGGGAATCGGCCGATCGGTGTGGTTCGAGCGGACGGGGGTCCGAAATTCGATGTTCTTGTGGGGGATAACAGCTCTGGCTGAGGAGGGTCTACTACATGAGAGCATGACCGAAAGCGACTTGCCTGCATCGAAGTAGGCTCAGCGCCGAGACGAGGGGAGAGGGCTGAAGCCAGCGCCGAACTGACTTCTGACCGTCCTCTTCGACAGCTTGTAGGAGATGAAGCCCGGAAGTGCGCAGAGTGGAAGCTCTCTCAATTCCCTGTTGGGTGACCTTGCCCCCATCGCCACTTCAACTCATGCCGAACGCTCTCAACGCCTCCGCCGAACTCGGCGACCGTTTCGCGATCCCGTATGCTCCTCTCTGCATTGCAGTGTGCTCTTCTGAAAAGCTCTGTAGGCTTCTCACAGTGTTTTTGTCGACTTCAGTCTTCTCGAATCCCTTTCCCATGGAGCAGCAGGAAGAAATGACCGGGAGACCATCGCCGAAGGAGCTTGTCGAGCCTCTCGTCGCTTGTGCTGAGGTCGTCCAGCTCTACCGAGGTTCAGGATCGTTGTTCTCGAATTATTTCAGCTGAGGATGCCATTCTACAGCCGACCTGCTCTGCTGCAGCTCTCCTCGGTGTTTCGAGAGCAACAGGGGCTCGGCGTTGAGTAGGACGTTGCAAGGCTCCAGGGTTGCCGCGAGAGCTGTTGTTAGCTTTCAGAGTAGATACTGACCTACAGCTTGTACTGAGATCGACCCCATGGAGAGATGACTGCAACTCACTCGTCGCTCGCTCTCTCCCTCCCGCCTCATCCCCGTCTCGCCTCGCCCGTCGTTTCAGCTTAGCAGGAGCACCAGCAGCTGCCCGCCAGCTGCCACTCGCTCCCTCGCTTCCTCTCCTCCTCACCTCAGCGCTCCGAATGCCCCCACCTCCCTCCAGCACCGCCAGCGACGAAGGAGCTCTCGTCGAGCATGCTTACTACTGCTTCGACGTGATCAACGCCAAACTGAACGGAGGGAAGCTACCCTTGCCATCCTTTGACGATGCAGTAGAGTAGTGAGTGCACCCACTGGCTCGCTCGGAAGCGGGGGAGAGACGCACTGCTGACGACCTTCGGCTTGCGCTCAGCCCGCTGTTTGTTACTTGGAATATCGTTTCGAGGACGAGTGGACAGACGAAGTTGAGAGGGTGTATTGGGAACTTTGAGCCAATGCGTATTGGCGAGGGATTGAAGGATTACGCTGCTATCAGGTGAGCGGGACGTCTGAGGCTCCGCCGCTGTACCAGAGCTGACAGCGACGCTTTTGTATCATTACAGCGCCTTCAAGGACCACCGCTTTGATCCCATCACGGCCAAGGAGCTGCCTCGACTCGAATGCGGGTGAGTCGGCGGTCGCAGGTCATCGCCGAGCAGCAGTAGCTCACTCGTTCGCCTCCACAGTGTCTCGCTCCTCACCGACTTTGAAGTCTGCGATTCATACCTCGACTGGGACCTCGATACTCACGGCATCTACATCCAATTACCCAACCCAGCGCTCACCCCCACCTCCGCCGCCGTCGCTCCCCCTCCTCCCTTGACCTCCCTGCCCCCCTCCGTCGCGGCATCGACCACCTCGCTCACCACCGACTCACCAACTGCACGACCCTCCTTCCGCTCCATCTCCAACCTCCCCACCTTCTCCTTCCCGAAGCACCCCAATCCCCGAAGGCTGCCCGCCCTCCTCACAGCGACCTACCTCCCAGACGTAGCTACCGCGCAAGGATGGACCAAAGTCGAGGCTGTGGATTCTGCTATTCATAAGGCGGGCTTTCGGGGAGAGGTGACGGAGGAGATGAGGAGGAGCTGTAGGGTCACTCGGTATCAATCCCGAAAGGTCGAGGTTCGTTACGCCGAGTGGAAGGAGTGGAGGGGTCTGTAGGAGCGCAGGTTGCTCAAGATGTAGTGCTGTATAGACTTTGAGTCTGTATCAGAAGTGATGTTTGCCTTTCAGAGCTCATGGAACACGGGAGAGCTCTCGGCGGCGATCGAGGCCAGCCCAAGCTCGCCATTTGGCCATCTTCTGAGGTTGGCTTCCTTCCACTCACTGATCCTTCTTCGCTCTCTCTCTTTCACTTCAACCCCAACCCCCCAACTAGTGAGTGACTTCGCTCTGTAGCTGTACACGACTGCTCTGCTCTTCCCCGGGCTTCCCCCCACCGTTCTCGAGCTCCGCTCACTCATCCACGTTTCGCCGTTCTCTTTGCAGCTCTATCAACATGTCCAACCAGCGCCAGGGACTCCGTCTCGGATACATTGCCCCCGATTTCGAGGCTGAGACTACTCAGGTGAGTTCAACTACAGCAGGAGCAGGCCTCACGCGGCGGAGGTGGAGCGAGCACGACATCCAAGCTTGGGAAGCTGACTGAGCTCTTTGTGGGCCATTCTGTAGGGACCTATCAAGTTCCACGACTACATTGCCGACTCGTGGACCATCCTCTTCTCCGTGAGTCACTTTCCATTGCTTCCCTACAGTCGAACCGACGAGGCTGACTGTCGCGTGCTTTCTGCCGTTTCGGCTTGTAGCACCCTGCGTGAGCTTTGGGAATACACTCTAGGGTGCTCATCTCGCACATCAATAGCTAACGTTCCTATCCTACTACAGCGACTTCACTCCCGTCTGCACCACCGAGCTCGGAGAGGTCGCCAAGCTCGCCCCCGAGTTCGCTAAGCGTGGAGTCAAGACCATTGGTCTCTCCTGCAACGAGCTTAAGTCTCACCACGAGTGGATTGCCGAGTGAGTTGTACTCTACCTAACCCGCTACCGAACGACCGCTAACTCGCTGTTCATTCGCCTCGCAACAGCATCAACGAGCTCTCCAATGTTGACCTCCAGTTCCCCATCATTTCGGACCCTTCCCGCAAGGTCGCTGCCCTCTACGACATGCTCGATGAGCAGGACATCACCAACCTCGACGACAAGGGAATCCCCTTCACCGTTCGCTCCGTCTACGTGATCGACCCCAAGAAGACCATCCGTCTCACTCTTACCTACCCCGTGAGCTTTCGGCTACAGCTCGCTTTTCGTCAAGTAGAAGAACTTGTTGCTGACCGCCTGCGAACCCTACAGGCCTCGACCGGACGTCAGTTCGATGAGATTCTCCGTGTCATCGACTCGCTCCAGCTCGGCGATGCCAACAAGATCACCACCCCCGCCAACTGGACTCCCGGATCCAAGGTTATCGTTCACGTGAGTTTTCCTGCTTCCCTTCTCGAGCGACGGTAACGTTGGAACTCGACGCTGACTCGCTCTTCCCTCGCCTTTCCGCGCCGAACAGCCCTCCGTCTCGACCGAGAAGGCTCGCGAGATCTTCCCCAACCCCATCGAGGTCGCCAAGCCCTACCGTGAGTCCTTATCACCACCCCTTCTACCTTTGAGCTCCCCTGACTGACCCTCCTCGCTCCCGTCTTCAACAGTCCGCTTCACCACCCTCTAAGCGCCTTCGCTGGCTCGCTTCCGTTGCTTGCTTGTGGGTAAAACCTCGGTCGTCTCCTTTTTTGAAGGAGTCTCTCCGTGAAAATTCAGTATCTCAGTTCATTGCCCTTTGGCTGCCGTTTCGATTTGAGCAGCAGCGAACGAGAAGCGAAGAGTCCGAGCCTGAGAGCGAAAGCCGACGAGCGCTTTGCACGAAAAGCAGACGATTGGACGGTGCGAAGATGGTGGAAGGTGTGAGGAGATGGGTGGTCGACGCCAGCTGCTCGCCATTCGCCAGTCGCAGTAGTGAAAAGGGGGAGCTCGACTGGAGCTCGGCGAGGGGCATCTTTTCTTCGTAGCTCGCTAGCGGGGAGAAAGAGCGTTTCTCACAGGACGGCGAAAGGCGAGCTTGCTGTTTCACGTCTTTGCTCGTCTTCTCGACTCGATTCGCCGACATCTCGAGCGATTAACCACTCAACCACTCATTGAGGCTTCGCCGAGGATGAGATTGGCTGAGTGGAGGAGCAGGTCTGGAAATCTAGCTCCCACCATCATTCCAAAAGTAACAGACAATTCTTCTACTACCCGCCCTCGCCTTGGTGGCGAGCTGCGTCGGCGAAGGGAGAGAAAGCTTCGTCTCGGCGAAGCTCAACCAAGTCGTGGGACTTTGCTCTTTCTGCTCTTCTCTTCCGCATTCCTTGCCGTGAGACTGTACAGCCCTTAAAAAACTTGCTCGCCTAGCTGGGGGAGAGACGAAGCTGCTACGCTGCACCTGGTCGGCGCTCGTCCAGGCCATCGCCGAAGCCGTCAGGATCGGAGCCCCCCTCTTTCAGCCTCCCTCCTGCGGACAAGGCTCAATTAGAGTCTTTGCTCGTTCAAGAAGCTGATTATTTCTGTGGCCGCGAGAGCTTTCGTCGCGCATCTTCGACCGAACGGCGAACGACAACGGTGCAAATTCCTCTGCGCACTCCCTCAGCGCCGAGCTACAATTCCCGTCCGCCGCTCCTCCTCGTCTCCTTCGCCAGCTCGAGTCCAGCCCCATCCTCCCGATATACTCTTCTCAATCCTTATCCTTCAGCATCCTTCCCCTCAGCGGCGTCAACGCCTCGACGAGCGACTCGGCGCCCTCGAGATCCCCCGTCGCCCTCATCCTACCCGACTGCGCGAGCGTATGCCTCAGCACCTCGTCAATTCCGTCGCAACGACGCTCCGTTTTCTTCTGCCGGACTCCACCGCCGCGACCGCCGAGGCCTCCAGCCCGGCGATGGAAGAAGACGTCGTAGGGCCGAAGGTCGAAGGATGGCGAGCGAGATGCCACACTCGGTAGCGAGAAGAGTGAACCGGCTGGCAAGGCTGGGAGGAGTGTAGTGAATTGAATCTGAATGAATGACGAGATGGAGCCGGGGGAACCGCGCGAGGGTCTTGCAAGTGGCGGTGGCGGCGGCGGCGTCGGAGGACGAGAGGGATTGGCTCGTCAACGTCAGGTAGAGGTTGACATTGACGATGGGGGAGTGTTTGAAGAGGCTGAGCTGGGAGGAAATGGCGTCGGGCGCTCCGCTCAACGAAAGACGCCGGAGATGGGGGAAGGTGGGGTTACGATCCTTGACGAACTCGACGAAAGACGGCAGCTCGGAAGCGAGATTCGTGATGATGAGGCGGAGGGTAGTGAGGGTAGTCGAGAACTGTTCGGTGAATGTCCAAATACCTCCGGCGAATGCGTCGTACTTGCTGGAGAGAACGAGGGACTCGAGCGAGGTCGAGTGCCAGCATCCCGACTTGGCGACTTCCTCCAAAGCTGCGGCGGCTTCCGTATCCAACGAGTGCAGCTCCAAATTGCGAAGTCCCTTGAGCTCCGCGATTGCCTCCACTGCCGCTCGAGAGTGGCCTTGGGAGGAGAATTCCAGCTCGAGGCTGCGAAGTCGGTTGATCGCCGGCAGAGCCCATCCCAGCGCTTTCGGTGAGAGGCTGGGTATGTCCAGGTGCTCTACAGTGGCGACGGAGGCAGCGAGCGCCTTCCTAAACCTAGTCTGCTGGTCGGTGGGGGGCGCCTCGCTTCCGTCGCCGAAGAGGGAGACGAACGCGTCGTGCTCAATGATCATCCTCTGGAGGTTCTTGAAGTGGGGGAGGGATCGCAAAAGCGAGATACAGTTCTCCCTAGTGTCCTCGTTTCCGAAGAAGACTCGCTTGACCAGGGAGCCGTAGCAGCGGACGATGTCGAAGGTGAAGATGTCCTCGCTGCAGCGCCGAGGGATCAACTCCTGCAGGTCGTCGAGGATTAGCGCACGCATACAGGGAGACAGTGAGCGTATCGTCTCACCTCAAAAACCTCTACATCGGCCAAAGAGCTCCATTCTCGGTTCACCAAACGCAGGCTTGAAAGGCTCCTACCATCCCAGTCCCCCGAGCTGGGAAGACCTTCGAGTTCCTTCGGGGTGCAGGCCGCTATCCTAGCGTTATATCCATCGTCCTGAGTGGATACCATGGCCGCCACGAGCGCCTTGAGCTCCCTCGGCAGGTCGTCGAGCGAAGTAGGTCGCCGGGCGGGAGGAGCGTCGTCCGAGGTGGTATCCATAGCGAAGAGGGGGCGGAGAGAGGGTGGAAATTAAAAAGGATGAGCTCTGCTTGCTGTAGTCGGACGCTGGGAAGCGAGGCGGAGCACCGAAGGGGAAGGGAAGCACGCGACGAGGTGGGAGCAGCGACGGTCGAGGAGGGAGCTGTAGGGGGTCAGCGCGGGTCAGCGATAGTTATAGAGCAATACAGAACTCCCACTCACCAATGACGAGGACGATAAGCGCCTTCAGCGAGCTTCAACAGGCGAGCGAGCGGTTTCGAGCGTCCTGCTTGAGAGTGCGAAAAGGCGTCAGCAGGGCGATGCAAGGCAATACAAAGCAGCAGCGACTCACCAGCAGCTTCTTCGTCAAACGCTAGTGTCGTCCTAATCTAGCAATCCAACAACGAAGTCGAAAGCGAGCGAGACGAGGTGAGCGTAGGAAAGCAAGAGGTGGGAGCGCGTCGAGAGCTGGGAACGGTACAGCTTGCGAGGGGTCAAAATAAGGCAGTAGTGGAGTTGTGGGAGCTTAAACTAGAGCTCAGACCCTTTCAAAGCCCATCTGCTGCTCTACATCCGCCTTGCTCGCTGCTCCCCCCTTTCGCACCTCGTTCGCAGCCGCTCAGAGGGGACAGAAGATCGAGAGTGCTCCATTTAAAAGCAGATTGAGAGAGATCCGATGCTATCTAAAACCCTGCAACACTCGGCGCGCTCCAACATCCCTCCAATCTTCACCGAAGCGAGCCCTCGGCGATGGACTGCCTCGCCGAACTCTCTCCTTCGCCTGACGCCAAACCTACTGTCTCGAGCGTGATGCCGGCTGTGCTCGGTGAGTCTGTAGATGAGAGCATTGTCGAGCGCGCAGCATCGCAAGCAGAACGGGCGGTCGGTCGCTCGCTCGCAAGGTTCGGGGCTCGTTTCAACGAATACGCCTCTAAGTTGCACTCATAAGGGGGGAGGACCATGACGACGAAGGGGGATAGTCAAAAAATAAGCTGTCTACAAGGAAGGCACTGACGAGTTGAGAAGGTGGAAGAATAAGAGAGAGTGGTGGTGGGCTCGCATGAAAGCGACAAGTCGCCGCGCCGGGCGAGCGTAAGCCCTTCTAATAGTTGACGTGGTGCTGCTGCTCGGGAATCTGACCCATCTCGTAGTCCTGTCCGGCACTCTTGCCATCCCACGAGCCATCCTGGACGGGCTCGACGGTGGTATCGACGTCGTCGGCGGTGACGGCGGCGGCGAGGAGGGTGGGGAAGTGCGGGAAGAAGAAGTTGAGGGCGACGTAGAGGGCGCAGGCGGGGACGTAGCCGGTGATGAAGCCTATCGGTCGGATGGGAGAGGAGAGCGAGGAAGGAGTCAGCGCCAGTCGAGAGGAGATGTGAAGCCGAGAAAGACGTACCGGGGGCGTAGTACCAGGAGATGTTGCCAACGTCGATGTCAGGGTTGACGGCGTTGATGAGTCCGGGCTGTTGTAGTAGAAGGTTAGCGATTGGCGACGACTCAAGGCGAGAAAAGGGAACGAACGAGGTTGGGAGCGATGCAAGCGATGACGGTGACAACGGCGCGCCAGTTGAATCCAGCCTCGTAGCGGTCTGGAAAAGGGGAGACGGTCAGTAAGAGCGATGGAGGGCGCGGTGAGAGGAAGGCGTACAGATACCGCGAGGGTCGTAGAGCTCGGGACTGTGGACGAAGCGAGGAGACGTCAGCGGAGAATCGAATAAAGAAGAGAGCAAAACATACACATGGTAAGCACGCTTCTTGACCAACCAGTAATCGACGGAGAGAATGGCAGCCATGGGAGCCTGCGAGCGAAGGGGGTAAGAAGAAGCTTGAGGTCATCGAAGCTCGACCTCGGCGCACCATGATGACACTGTATCCGGACTGCAGAAACGAGAACGGTTAGTTGGAGGTTCTCAGGTTGCAAAGGAAAGTCCAAAACTCACCATGAAGTTGAGGAAGCTGAGAGCGCTGGAAAGCACGAGCCAAGGGACCTAGACGAGAAGAGAGGTCAGCCCTGCACGCTTCGGGTCGTAAGCTCGGCACTCACCATAGCCCATCCTAAACGTGCACGAAAAGGGAGAAGAGAAGATTAGGTCAGCATGAGCCCTGCGAGGCCGTTGCAGGCGAAGAGCGAAGACGAACCTCCGATGAGAGCGGTGACTGCGAGAGGAAGGCGATTAGCGCGAGAGTTCATACAGAAGGCGGACAAGAGCACTCACTGATTTGTCCACGAGTGATGTTGATGTAGCGGGGGAAGAGAGTGACGAGATCGTTGGCGGCCGAGATCGAGTTGGTCGAAATGTTACCAGCGATACCACCGACCATCCATCCGACGGCGCAGAAGAAGACGGCCGCGCGGTTGTTCCACTGGGCGAGAATGTCGAAGCTATGAGCGAGATGAGAGGTTAGCGAAAGCTATCGTCGGCGAGCGTGAGGTTGAGCCTTACGGAGACCAGAGAGCCTCGCCGCCGTAGAGGGTGGTCGAGGCGGAGGCGCCGAAGATTCCAGTGAGGCAGATGAAGAGACCGCAGATGGGGATCTGCGAGATGAAGCGAGGTCAGCAGAGCGAAGGGAGACGTTCGAGGAGGCGAGAGCGGCGCACGGCAGGGAATCTGCGAGGCGTCGAAAGTCAGCGAAAGTTCGAGATACCAAGAGGCAAGTGAACTCACTGCATCCACTGAGCCTTGGTTGACGAGGCGTAACGAGTGAAATCGGGAGCGTTGACGGCGAGAGTAGCCCTGCGGTCGAGGGGGTCAGTTCGGTCCTCTCGCGTCAAGAGAAAGAGAAACGAGCTCACCAGTTACCCATGACCGAAGCGAGGGAAAGAAGCCATGCCTTGGAGAAATCGGAGCCGGTAGCGGTGGGAGCCTGAGCGACAAGAGGTCCTCCTCCGCCGGAAGCGTGGACGAGGTAGCCCATCATGCCGAGAGCCGTGGCGGGAACGATGATACCTGTGAGAAGCGTGTCAGGGTGCTTATTCTCGCTCAAGAGCAGCCGCAACGTACACTTGGCCATGAAGAACCAGCGAAGCTTGTTGGGGCCGATGAAGAAGAAGGGGAGCTGAACGACCGAGCTGTAGGGTAACGGGGTTAGTTGAGGCGACCTTGGAGGCGAGGAGTAAAGCTCACAAGATGAAGAAACTGAGCATGTCCTTGGTGGTGACTGCAGAGCCGTAGATGAGTCAGCGAGATCCTTCTCTGCTCGGCGCGAGCAACTCACAGCCGGCCGAAGCGGGAAGGTGGTTGGCGATGTTGTTGTAGGAGGGCCAGATGGCGCGCAGCGCTTGAGTCATGGCGGATCCTCCGTTGTAAGCTGTAGTGAAGGAGAGATCAGCCCTTGCTGGAACGATGGAGGAGCAGCGAGCGCACTCTGAATTCCGAACCTGCGCCGAAGGAGACGTTTAGCGAGCGGCGATGAAACGAGGAGAACGAAAGAGCTCACCAGAACCATGCGAGGATCATGCGAGAGATGATGGGGAAGTAGGAGAAGTAGACACCAAAGGAAGCACGAGCGGCGACGGGGAAGGGGATGCTACGAGCGCCGAGATTCGGGTCAGCGCCATCTTTGAAACGCTGCAAGGCGCAAACTCACCGAAGTTGAGATCCAATGGCACCGTTGAGAATGATGGGCACCGCAATCAAGCAGTTACCGACGAGTACGACGACTTTGAAACGCAAGAGAAGGGGGGTCAGTGGAGCGCCGGAGCCTTCGGCGAAAGGGCGAGTACTCACTCAGCGAGTGCTTGATGTCGAGTCCAATACCGACGAGGGAGCCTCCCGTCTGCCATGCAGTGGAATCCATAGCAGCTGTAGCATCACGATAGAAGCGAGACTAGTGTCAGCGGGCCCTTCGCACGAATGCACACGAGCGATTCGGCTGCGCTTCGAAAGAAGTCGAGCGAAAGCTACTCACCAGAGACCCAGAAGGTCCACCATGTTACAGCGCCCCATGTCCTTTGATTGGGCAGAGTAGGATCAAGATCTAATCGAGGGGAGAAGCCATTAGCGTCGTGAGAAGGGGGGCCGTGTCTTTCGAGCTCGTGAAGCTGTTGCCACTCACCTGCGTTGGTGTAGGTGCCCTCGGGTGCACTGCAAGTTGATAACAATGCTTTATAGTTAGCTGCTGCTCTTGCTCCTGCTGTCCTGGGCTCGGAAAGTTGAACAAAAGACGCACAGGGTCGAGGGCTGGCGGGGCAGCTTGACAGAGAATCCTGGCTTCTCTACCATTAGAGGCGCCTCGTGGTTAACCTTGCGATGGAACAATCCCATTGTTGAAGAGGGAAAGGCGAGGTTGAGAACGGGAGGGAAAGAAGCGAGAGCGGCGACCGGAAGACGGGGGGAGCGATTGAGTGAGGGTCGAAAGGGAAGGGGCGCCGGTGAGCAGACGCTTGGGGCACAGCAACGGGCGAAAGGGAAAGAGTTGCAGGTGTCGACGAGGTCAAGGCAGGAGGACAGAGAGCGAACCCCTGGGCGAACGGTCCTCGTTGAGAAAGTCGCGCGAGAAGGGTGAGAAGCGGCCAGGGCGCGCGGAGGTCGTCGAAGCAACGGAGTCCACCTCTGCACCAGAACAAAAGGTCGCTGTACGGAGTGCGAATACTTTAGAGTAGAAGCTCTCATTCTTGCTACCGCATCCGTTTGCTGCTTGTTCGCCAGCCAAATGAGCCGGCACCATCGGTTCGGCGCTCGGACTTCAGAGTCGGCGCCCCTCCTCAAAGCTCTGTGCGTTAAATACCCTGGCATTATTGCTCGGCTTACAGACTTCCGTAATCGTGCTTCATCACCGTCCCATCACGCCTGAGATTTTCTATGCTGAGGAGGATCGCACTCGACTAGAAGATGAAAACTGCTCCACGAGGACTTGATCGCGGGGCAAGGGTGTGAGGGGGATTCTTTGTTTGGGAAGGTGTTGATTTTGAGTGTTGTTGAGATAGAGCAACACAGCTCTACTCTACTACAGCTCCTCCTGCTCGAGCCATGGCGAAAGAGTTGCGCTCGGCGCATCAAAGAGATGTCTCGGCGCGCACGGAGTCCGCCCCTTCCCATTCAACCTCTCCAGCTCCCCTTTTTCGCTGCCAGCTCTTTACGCGGGGACAGAGTTGAGCGCGAAGGTGTGGAGAGATTCGCTGCGATGGGCGGCCCTTTCCTGGCCCTCGTCGTCAGTTGCAGGCGCCGAACCCTTCGGCCCTACCTTTTTGCAGCTCTTTGCCAGGTCGTGTGAGCGTGCAGAGGTGCAGCGTTTGGTGAGAGGGAAAGGGTGTTGTGAGTTTTTGATTCGCAGCCTTTTGGAGAGCTGTGCAGCGCAATACGGAGGTGAGGTGCGCGGCCGGCGGCAATGCTCTTTCGGCGCAGGCTTGCGGCGCACAAGGGGACGAGTCTTCAGCACGGTCTGCCTCCCACCTTGCGCAGATAAGCGCAAAGAGTGCTACTTGAAGCCTGCTGGATGCGAGGACCCCGTTCGAAGCGGTTTGAGGGCGACAAGACGGGAGAGGCGAAGCTCGGACTTCGCCCCCCGCTCGACTCCCAGGGAGCCAGCTGCCTTCTCCGAACACCAGGCCCTGGTTCAATCGAGGAGAATATTGTGAAGAGAGTCTACAGCCTCAATTTCGAGTCACGAAAACCGACTGAGGACGGCAAGCTCGGCTCGAAACCTGCTCGGCGAAGGAGCGCCGAGTCGGGTGGAGACTTCGCAACGGAGCGCCATGAAGCGTAGAGGTAGCTTGAGCGTAGACTGGAGAATGTTACTGGCAGTTCCAGCTCTTGATGGCTTCCCTCCTCAACGACTCGGCGCAAGTTCAAGCTGCCGTGCGTTCGCTTCAGCGGGGGAAGGAGGCAGTTGAAGCAAAGACCGAGCTGACAAGGCGTAGCAAGGGAAAAGATAGTTCATTTCGAGACATAGATCCCTTTCTGTCCTCTCCGTTCACAGCGGATCGCTCGACTCGCTGCAAGCCAGGCAGCTCGTCCAGAAACCTGTAGGAGAGTCGTTCGGGCGGTTTTTGAGGTAAAGCGAACTTGAGTAGACCTTCTAATGCATGCTGAAGTGCAGCAAAGTCGGCGTGAAGTCCGCAAGCGAGCGAGAAGATTGGCAGAGGGGAAAGAGAAAGGCGTCGCGGAAAGACTACCACGCGTCGCTGGGAGACGGGAATCTGGCATCTGTCCAACGCGCGAATTCGACGACGTCTCTCTCGCCACTCTTCGGAGTGTGCATACATTAAAATTGGAACGATACAGAGAAGATTAGCATGGCCCCTGCACAAGGATGACACATGGTTAGTATTTCAAGATGATTCAAGTTCATCTCAGTGTGCACTCGGTCTAAACTTCATTCTCCCCTCCTTCTAAAGCAGTCAGAAAGGGTGCTCTACGGAGTAACATTTTTTTTTTGGCTTTTGCTTCCTCGACTTGCTTCCTCGACTTGCTCTCCCCTTAACTCTCGCCCTTTCAAACGCTCGAACCGTGAGGAAAGGCCATCACCGAGCTCGCGGCTCTTTCGCGCCGAACCTCTTTTTGCAGTCGAATACTCGCGCGAGCGGTCTCTTTTCGCACTCAAAGCTGTTTCTATTCTAAGTGATGCTTTTCACCTCCCTTCTCTTTGGCTGAAAGGGAAAGGCCAAGGCTGAAGAGGGGACTCGGATCCTGACTGCTTCGGCGATGGCCCAAATGAACGCGGACGAGGTGCAGCGTAACAGCTTCGCTTTGAGAAGCGAGTAAAGAGGTGAAGACCAGCAAGCTCAGCTCCCCGGCGTCCTGTGAGAAGTGCCTTGTCTCTCCGCAAGCGAGCTCTGAGGAAAGGCTGCCCTCCGCCGAGTTCGAGTTGAGCTCGCCGTGTTTCACTGAAGCGAAGGGCAAACCGCGAGACGCAGCTGTAGATCAACAACCTCCTCCGCTCCTTCCCCATCTTTTCGCTCCATCCACTCTACGCCCCTCGTGCAAAGCGCTCACCGGCTTTCACTCTTCAAGCTCGAAGCCTCGAACTCTTTCGCTTCTCGCTTGCTCGCTTGCTGCTCAACTCGAAACGGCACCCGGGGGCAATGAGCTGAGATACTGAATTTTCACGGAGAGACTCCTTCAAAGGGAGACCACCGAGATTTTACCCGCAAGCAAGCAAAAGCGAGCGAAAGCGCTTAGAGGGTGGTGAAGCGGACTGTGGGAAGAGGTGAGCGAGGAAAGGGTCAACGAGGCGAGCTCAAAGGCGAGGGGAGGGTGATAAGGACTCACGGTACGGCTTGGCGACCTCGATGGGGTTGGGAAAGATCTCGCAAGCCTAATTCTCGGTCGAGATGGAGAGCTGTTCAGCGAGGAAAGGGGGGAAAAGCGAGTCAGCGGAGGGATCCATCGTTAGCGGCGTTCGATGAGAGAAGCAGAACACTCGCGTGAACAAGGACCTCGGATCCGGGAGTCCAGTTGGCGGGGGTGGTGATCTCGTTGGCATCGCCGAGCTGGAGCGAGTCGATGACAGGGAGGATCTCATCGAACTGGCGTCCGGTGGAGGCCTGTAGGGGTAGCAGTAGGTCAACAATGATATCTCCTACTTGACGAAAAGCGAGCTGGAGCTGAAAGCTCACGGGGTAGGTGCGCCATCTCCGCCGCTTGAGCCCTGCTCGGCTGTAATTGAACTCACCTGAGTAGTCTCAGCCTCAACATCGAGGGCGATGTATCCGAGACGGAGTCCCTGACGCGGTTTGGACATGTTGATAGAGCTGCAAGAGCCAAGGACGAACCGTGGATGAGTGAACGGAGCAGGCGGCGAGGGCTCGGCGATGCTAAGGGGAGAGCGTGGCGGGTGAGGAGCAGTAGTGCAGACTATGAAGGGGTCTGTAAGAGTAAGCTCGAATGCGAGCGTCAGCTAGCAGCTCTGGAACCGAGCAGCCGAGCCGAGCGAGACGAAACGAGACGAGGCAGGGAGAAGGGAGAGCTCACCGTGCGCTACATCGCCCTGATCTCCCCTCGGAGACATCGGCAACATAATTCCCAATCCCTTCGCTTCCTTATCTCCTCGCTGACCCTCCATCAAACTCGCTCCTCGTCGTCCGCCGCTCTTGTCACGCGCGACCGTCTCGCTCTCCTTCCCTCCCGGCCTCGTCGCAGAAGGGATGTAGTGAAACGACTCGCCGCTGGTATCCGGGTCCTGCTGACTCGAGGGAGACCCTCCGATTGTCGCAAAGTCGTAGACGAAGTCGTCGTCGTCGTCTTGAAGCGGAGTGGGAGAGGTCGTTGAAGCGCCGGGAGGTTGCGAGGCGGTGCTCCAAATCAACGACATGGTGTTGGAGTTACTGCTGCTCCTGCGAAGAGCGAAGAGATTGGAGGGCAGCGGCTCGCTAAGCTGCAGCGGAGAGCGAAAAGATGAGCGAGCTTGCTCGAGCAGCGGTGACGCGGGAGGAAGTGCGAAGCTGTAGGGGAGTAGAGAGGTGGATAGAAAGCCTCTGTAGGTGTTGCAGCTGCTTCGAACCTCGCCTCGAAGCCGAGAAACGAGAGCGAGCGTCAATGAAGCCCGTGTGGCGGGAAGGCAAGAAGCTCGAGGGCGAGAGGGGCGAGGAGATGGGCAAGGGGTCGAAGCACGGCTAGTCGGCGGAGAGGTCGACTGCACGTCTCCCAAAGACTACAGAGGTCGACCAAGCTCTACTTTCAAGCCACGCGAAGTCGAGAGACACCCCTGCACCCTGAGGCTAAAGGAGCACCTGCTCGGCGGCGTTTGCCTTCGCCGAGATCGCTCGTCAACTCGTCCAGAGGCGAGCGTTCACCTACTCGAAAGGACAAAGAGCGCACTGTCGCTTCCTCTCCCATCTCCTCCGATCGTCCACGGACAATGATGAACAGCAAGCTTCAATTCTCGACGCTCGTCAAGCTCGGCGTCCCTCCTAGCTCGCCTCAACCCCTACCACCCTCTCACATCTGCTCCTTGATCATCAACGACCTCATAGGCTCCATCGCCAGCATCATCGCCTCCGCACCGTACACGTCTCCCGTTGCGCGCAGCCTTCCCGAAAGGTTGAGAGCGAAGCGAGCGACCTCGTCGATGGTCGCAGGGGTCGGCGGTTGATGAGCCTTGAGGGTCGAGTCGAGGGCGGTCCAGGACTCGGGTAGTCCAGATGTCTGAGCGGTCAGAGTTCCGAATCGTGACGCGGAGACCGAGTTGGTCGCCCAAAGCACGGAGCTCCTTCGTCGAAGCTTGCCGAGACGGGACGCTGGCGATCAACGTCGCTTCGAGACTTGGACTTCTCTACGACACCCAACGTCTTTCCGGACGTTTGGGAGTTTGTTAAGTACTTTTCGAGCACCTTGCTCTCCCTTCGGCTGGGGATGTACGATCTCGGCCCCAACCCACCGTCCTCCGACAACGGCCACTTGGCGCAGCCCATTTCCTTCCTTCGTCTT
The DNA here is from genome assembly GCA_019775505.1 of Leucosporidium yakuticum. Lineage (NCBI taxonomy): Eukaryota > Fungi > Basidiomycota > Microbotryomycetes > Leucosporidiales > Leucosporidiaceae > Leucosporidium > Leucosporidium yakuticum. Next base: position 307,644 of record JACWFO010000009.1, on the reverse strand, counting down.
CGGGACCTCAAGATTCAAGCATCCTCCATCTATCTCCCCTCCCACCTCGCCCTCTTTCAACACTCTCCCATATCTTGGCTCGACATCGAATTGGATGACGACGAGCCAACGACCGCCCCTCGTGTCGCTTCGATGGCTCTCGAGAAAGCTTTCAAGGTGCTAGCAGGATACCAGTACATCCAGCGTCTTCAAATCGATCAATGGGACAAACGCCACACGGAGCTCAACCTCGCCATTGTCCTCGCTCGCCTCGCCAAAGAACACGGCATCCACATCACCCTCCTTCCTCCCTACGACATCTTCCTCCACCGCAAGCGACCCAACGGCGACCCCGGAAGACCCAACGGCGACCCCGGAACTCGACAAGAGGAGACGACTAGGCGCTGCGACAGAGTCGACGACGTGTTGAGGCATCCGCTAGCGCAGTCGGGCAGAATGCGAGCGACGGGGGATCTCGAGGGCGCCGAGCAGCTTATCGAGGCGTTGACGCCGTTGAGGACGAGGATGCTGAGGGATAAGGATTGAGGAACGGAGGCTTTGCTTTCGATTGCTTTTGCGAGGTAGCTCGGGATCGAAGAGGCGGCGCTCGAAGCTTGAAGTCGATACTTGCTCTTTCCACATCGTCGGCTGTGTTCGAGAGGAGAAGCGAGAGCGAGCGCCAAACACTTCTTAAAGACCCCCGCTTAAGGTCGCCTTTCAACGCGAGCTCAGTCCCGGCGAAAGTGAGCTCGGCCCTCGGTCGCTCTCGTCCTTCGGCGTTTGCGATGCTTGCAGGGCAAGGGAGGGGTACGCCGCGCTTTGCTTACGAATCAAAGGCTACCAAACACTCACACAGCGGACTCGCGACCTTCTCTCCGCCGTTATAAACGCAAGATGTCGTCCACTCTTGGACCGAGTCGCTCCCTCGCTCTCGAGAGAGCTGAGCAATAGGTGAGACAAGGGACTTTGCTCAAGGAGCTTGATATTGCTCTACACGCTTCTCGAGGGAAGTATTGAGGACCCCCTCCCCCCTCCCACCCTCGCCCGAAGGAAAAGGAGGAAAGGGAAGGGACGTCGGCGATCGCGGCGCCTCCTTGCTGAGGAGAGGGAGGGCCGACGACGCTTGAGAGCTTGGTGCGAGGGGGATGGAGATGGAGATGGAAGTAGGAGAGGAGAGCAGAAGGAAAGTGAAGGAGAACCTCTCCCAACGCTCGCTCGCTCGACGACGACGAACGACGAAACGGGCGAGATTACAGCGAACTACTGGCGATGCCTCCTCCTTCTCCTCCTCTAGACCTTCTTGTCGACAGGGCGAATCGTAACTCCCGGCTTGATGAGTACCGAAGGGAGCGTCTGGTCTCGGAGGATCTGTCGGCCAACAATCAAAGAAGGGGGATCAGCTCGGCTCGCTCCCTGTCGCTCAAACTCGGACTCACCGTCGAAGTACTCCACTCCGGTCCCATCGGCGTCCTCAACTTATGTTCATGCTGAGCCGCACTAGTGTAAGGGAAGGGCAAGTCCTTGAGGAGGTACTTCTGAGCCTTCTTATCCTTCTTCTCGGAGATGATAACGTTGGTGAAGGTCGCATCTTGACGAGCAGAGGGGGCAATTCCAGGGATTTTGGTGATGAATTTTTTGGCGTGCTTGGATTTTTTGGCGCCTTTGCCGCCCCAGGAGCCCTGTTGCGAGCAGAGAAGAGACGAGGAGGGGAGGGTCAGCGAGAGGCGGGGGAGGAGAGATAGTGAGAGGAAGAAAAGAACGTTCCCAGCCGGGAAGAGTGTTATCCTCCTCGCGAGGAGCATCACGCTCAATCTCGCGACGCTTCTCGGCTTCAAAGTCCTGTTCAATCGCCGAAAGGGAAGGTCAGCGGCGTTCGAAATCGGCTTCGGCTCCGGTCGACCTCGACATCGAGAAGAAAGAGAACGAAGAAACAAAACTCACAGCCACAACATTATCCCCGGCGAAAGCCCTAGCAACCAACTCCCTCTGCTTGAACGCCAACTGTCCCCTCCCCCTCTGCGCCTCATGCTGCTCCTCGTCATCCTCATCCGAGCTCCTCTCATCCTCCTCCATCGTAGTCTTACTACTCGCCGCTGCCTTCTTCTTCTCCTTCTCCTTCAAAGGCGCGGTTATCTGAGGCTGAGCCTTAGCCTTGGCCGAAGCGAGAACGTTGGAGGGATCAATATCGACCGTCGCGTCGTCCTGCTCTGCTTCCCTAGCGTCCGATTGACGACTCTTATGACGAGCGACCTTATCGGCCAACCGAGAGGCGTCACGCGAGTCCTTGCCGACAGTCGCTTTATTGGATTTGCGCGAGAGTTTGGAGGCGGAGGCGTCGTCGGCGAGCCAGGGGTTGGATTCGTCGGTGGAGGTGGGGGCGGCGTTGGTGCTGAGTGGCGAGCGGGTGGAAGAGATGGAGAGAGGGGCGTTGAGCTTGGTGGTGTGGTTGGTGGTGGAGGTGGAAGGGAGAGAGGCGGGCTCGGCGGAGGAGGGGGTGGCGATGGACTGGAGGGAGGAAGGAGCGAGGTCAGCGAGGGCGTTCACGACGGTACAAAGCGAACGAGCGAGAAACTCACCTTATTACCCGACGACGGACCAAAGACCCTCCTACCCGAGTTGCCCTGCACCTGCTCGGACAAGCTCAAAGGGCTCTCCTCCTCATCCAATCCCCTAACAGCCTGTTCCCCCATCCTCTCCAACCTCTCCTGCAACTCGGTAGCCTCCAACAACGCCTTCCTATCCCCCCTCTTAATAGCATCCTGCATAAACTTCATCCCCACCACACCCTTAACCTTCGGCTGGTTGGCCGCGAAAGCCGCCTCCTTATCCTCCAAGCTCTTGAGCTCATCCATCGCCCTCCTCCTAATGCCCTCCACGCCGACCTCCTCACCCAACTCATCCTCACTATCCCCCTCAGCCCACTCATCCGCGCTCTCCTGCCCCTCCTGCTCGCCCCTAATCCTCTTCCTAAGCATCTCATTCCTCTTGACCATCTCCCTAACCGCCGAATTCCTCTCCTCATCCAGTCCCTCCAAGCCTCCAATATCCGTCCTACTCCACCTCCCTCCCTTGGACGAATGCTTGAGGGTGGCCCTCTCCCTCGCCCTCTGAATCTCCATCCTATTCTGCTCCTCCCCAACTCGATCCCCACCATCCATCCTATCCATCTCCTCCAAATCCTCCAAACTCAATCCACTATCACCCTCCTTACCCTTGACCTTACGATGAATCCTCCTAAACGCCTTGGATTTGATCTTGGCCACCCTCTTCGCTTTGCGCTCGGCGCGGTACATCAAGTCACGTTGTTGACGGAGCTCGGCTTGGCGAGCGGCGACGTCGGCGGGGTCGAGGGAGGCGAGTGCGGTCGCTTCGGCTTTGCGAAGGTCGGAGGAGGACATCGCACCGGCGTGGAGGAGGGATTGGATAGAGGATTCGAGGGCGTTGGTCGGCTGTGGCGGGTCGCTCGGGGGTCAGCGCTGTACCTCAGCAATCTCGAAAAGCTGAAAAGAAACCCACCTGGAATTTAGCGCTCCACTCAGCAGCATTCGGAGCCCTCCTCACATCCCCCTCACCCCCCATAAGCGGCAACGTCAACCTCTCATGCCTCGCTCCCTCCACACCCAACCCACTTTCCCCCTTCATCCTCCTAACAGTCTCATTCCATTTATCCGTCTCCTCCTTGGTCTTCTCGTACGCTGCTTCTCGGTCGATTTTGTCTTGCAGACGACCGGGAAGGGGGGCGGCGAGGGGACCGGAGGATTTGAGGTGAGAGGTAGAGGAGGAGGTGGAGGGGGTGCTGGAGGAGGCGAGGGGTTTGAGAGTCTTGCGAAGGGCGGCGAGACGGGGGTTTTTCGAGTCGGCGAAAGAGGAGAGGAGGTCGTCGAGGTTGAGCTTGCCTGTTCGGTGTCGATCGAAGCGAGGGAGGGTCAGCGATAAGTCGGAGCCCAGCAGAGACGGAGAAAGTATAAAAAACGCACCATCATCCTCCCCATCATGGGCACCAACAGCCACAAACTCTCCCTCGGGGTACGCCTCGGTGCGCTCCTTCAAAACGACCCTCTTCTTCTTCTTGCCCGAATCATCCCCAAACGGAGAGTCATCCCCCTCATTCTTCCTCTTCCTACTCTCCAACTGCTCAACAAACGAACCAAGCTTATCCAACGCTCCTTCGTACTCTGAGTCGACCTCCGAGTCGTCGTCCGAGGCCGAAGCCGAAGCCATCTCCTCGTCGTCTGAGGCGTCCGAGCCGTCGTCCGAGCCAGAATCGATCTCCGAGTCGTCAGAGTCGTAAACGCCCATATCGAGCATCTCGGAAGCGTCGATGAAGCCCTCTCCCTGTTCGTCGTCAAAGTCGATTTCGTCCTCATCGAGGTCGATCTCGGCGGAGGGTTGGGCGTTGGAGCGGGAGGTGGCCTTGGTCTGTAGAGTTGAGTATATCAATCAGCTTTCACTCTTCCAGTCGACTAGGAGAAAGAGAAACCCACCTTGCCACCCTTCTTTGGTTTAAAATCATCCTCACTCTCCTCTGCTTCATCACTATCAATCTCCTCATCCTCATCCCCCTCGCCAACAAATTCCTCATCACTATCCATTCCCATTTTCAATCCCTTTGGTTTAACACCCGTAAATTCAACGATTCCCCCTCCTCGAAAGCCCATCAACTCGTCGTCTTCCTCCTCATCCTCCGAAGCTTGCTGTCGCTTGCCTTTGCCCTTTGATTGGAAGGAAGCGCGAGATTCGGGATCGACGTCGCCGCGGGCTTTGGTCTTGCGTGGAGCGTATGAGTAGACGTCTAAGCCGGTGGAAGGAGCTGAGAGTGCTGCAGAGGCGGCTTTCTTGCTCGTCGAGGGTTTGGATTTCTTGGAGGGTTTCGAGGACTTGGCAGTGGTTGATTGTGGTTGAGTACGTGGCTGTCGACCTGTGCGAACCATCCTTGCGAAGAAGCTGATGAGCTACAGACGAGACAGAGATGGGAAAGTAAGAGAGAAGCGAGACGCAAACCTCGAGGTTTGCCAGAAGCGGAGGAGAGCGCTTATACTCACTAGTAACAAGCTAGGATTGTAATGAGCTAAGTACAAGCGAATATTAATTATAATTAAGATTAGCTCTTACTCCGGTACAGCAAACCCCCTCTTCCCTGCGCCGACTCGTCACCGTTCGACGTTCGGGCTTGGCACTGCCTCTCTCTCTCTCTCTTCTCGCTCTTCTCACTGCTCGTTCTATCGACCTACAGCTTCTTCTATCGTGCTACAGCAAGATGGGCCTCTTCTCCAAGAAATCATCCAAACCCTCCTCATCAGCATCCTCTTACGCTCCACCTCCTGGCCCTCCTCCTCAACAACAGCAACAGCAGTACGGCGCACCTCCTCCTCAACAGGGCTACGGTCAAGGAAGCTACAGCCAGCAGCCTCAATACCAGCAACAAGGAGGAGGAGGAGGAGGCTACCAACAGCAATACGCTCCACCCCCCACTGCTCCCCCTCCCATCCAACAGCAGCAACGTCCTACAGGAGGAGGAGGGAGGGGAAGGGAAGACCCACTCGCCGCTCTATCTAAATACGATACCGTCTTCCTCAGTACGTTCCCATCACTTCTTCTCTCGCTGTTCTCCTTGACCGAGCTGACCCTCTCCCGTACTCGCTCCCTCCCTCCTCGCTAACCTCGCTACCTTCGCGTCTTCTAACAGTCGACGATTCTGAGTCAATGGAAATGTTTTGGGTAGAAGAGCTCGCGCCTGCTCTTGCAGCCGTAATCGGAGAGGCGGCAAAGTATGATGTGAGTTCCGAGTTGGGGTTCGGGGCTTCCTTTTCGGCGAGGAGGAGGGGGATCGGAGGCGTTCACAAGGGGCACAGATGATGCGCGATGATATTAACTATCCTCTTCGTGCTCCGACCTCCCTACAACCCTCTCCCTCCCTCTTCGGCGCTCGCTAACCCCCTCCCCCTCCCTCGCGCTTCACAGACGGACGGTGTCGACCTCCACTTCTTCAACTCCCCCGTTCGCGCGACCTCCCGCTCCAGCACCGAGCTCCTCGCCCTCTTCCAAAAAGTCTGGCCTTCGAAATCCACTCCTACCGCCTCAGCCCTGCGCCGAGTGTTGGATCCCTACTTGGACGATTTGAGGAATTGGACCATCGAGGGAAAGCCAGGGGGATACCCTAGGCCTAAACCGATGAATTTGATTGTGTTGACGGATGGAGCGCCCGATAGGGGCGAGGATCCGGAAGAGGTGATTGTGAATGCGGCGAGGAGGTTGGAAGAGGTGAGTTCGCTTTCGCTCTTGCTCTTGCTTCTTTCTGGTTCGCGCAGGAGGAGAACGATGCTAACGAGTAGGAATGTGATAGATGCGCATGCCTCCCTACCAACTAGGCATCCAATTTGTCCAAATTGGCGCCGACGACGAAGCGTCCGCTCACTTGACTTCGTTGGACGACGATCTGAGAGAGAAGCATGGGTTCGTTCCGTCCCCTCTTTCCTTCTCTTTCTTCCTACTGACGCTTGATGTCACACAGCATCCGCGATCTGGTCGATACGACCCTCTTCGACGTGAATACCGTTCGTTCTTCCCCCTCCGAGCCTCTTTCTCCCGGCTCGGCTCTCCTGGATACCACGCTGACTCCCTCTCCACTTGCTGTGATACCAAACAGGGCCAAATCAACTCGGAGTACATCATGAAAGCTCTTCTCGGCGGTGAGTCTTGCTTCTCGCCCTCGCTCGCTCGCTCGGCGCCGAAGCTAACCCTTGCCGTCGAGCAGGAATGAACCGCACGTGGGATAACCAGAACTAGCTTTTCTCTCCTCTTGCTTTCTCTCTCCCTCTGGACACGAGCTGCGACCGCTTTGTAGCCTACTATCCTCTCAATTAGCACGAACAAACGAAACGAAATGAAGCGTCGTCTTTTTGTACAAGCCCTCCCTTCTCCTCATCCGTTCATCCGTCGAGAAAGCGAGCTCTCCACCCTCTCCCCTCAAGCTCAAGCTAAAGATCAAGCAGTCGCGCTCCTAATAGGACGAGATCCCAAGGCTCCTTCGGCGACGATGCCATCGCCGTCGGGGACGATCGATCTGTGAGGTGAGGTATCGTCGTCGGCGGGTGGGAGGGCGGCGAGGAGGAGGGTGGAGTGGAGGTGTTGCGGAAGAGGCGGAAGGGAGGGGAGGAAGAGGATGAGCACGCGCGCCGAGAAAGAGAGCGCGAGAAAGAGAGAGCAAACGTACCTCATCGTCAACTCCGGTTCGCCTCGTTCCTTACGCCAACGGTTGGAGATAGCGAGAACCTCCGCATCAATGACATACCTATCGGCATCGACGGCAGGGGGGTCAGCTCATCTCAACCCGCTCGCCGCTCTCCTCCCTCTCTCCCATCTTCCCCTCTGAGCGAGCCAGCCCCAACATCGAGACTCACCAATATTTCCTCAAAAACCCCTCACTCAATTCCCAATTACTCGGAATGAGAATATCATTCTCATGCAAATCGACGGCGTCGACGAGGTCGTTGAGGAGGGTTTGAAGGTCATATTGGTCTTTGAGGAGGATGAGGCGGTCGCGCAGGGAGGGGAAGATGATGCCTGTTTTGATTTGAGCGCGGCGCCGGGGAAGGAGGTGGAGGTGGATGAAGAGGGGGTCAGTGAGGGAGAAGGGAGAGGGAGGGAGAGGGAGAGAACGGCGCACCGTCGAAGAAGAAGGAGTGAGGGACCGTTTGCTGTGTTACGGTCGCTTTGAGGGAGGGTGGGAGGTGGTAGTTGGGCTGTTGGGTGAGTAGGGGAGTCAGCTGTCCGTGCGAGAGGGAAGCGAAAGAGGAGAAGGGGAGCCGAGGACGGACCTGCTCGCGCTTGTTGCGCATGTGGTCTGTAGTCGAGTGAATCGGTCAGCGAGGTTCAAAGAGGAAGATAGAAGTAAGACAGAAACCTACAACTAATCAACTGGATCGCCTGCAGTTTGGGGTTGTCCGTCGGCTGCTCTCTCCCAACCCGGTCAGCTCATTTCCTCATCTCCTCCCTCCTCGCAAGAAAAACGCACCATAGTAAACAAATGCTGCACATCCTCCTCATGCGTGGCCTGATCTTTATCCGTAGTGAACGGACCTGCAGCCATCCTCGTCTCCTCATTCTGAGCCATCTGTCTCCTCACTTGCTCCTCACTCGTCTCGGTCGGTAGGGGGCAGAATGGTGGAGGAGGGGCAGCGGCGGGTGTAGGAGCATCGCGGATGGAAGAGAAGGGGAGGGAGGCGGTCGGGTAGGCGGAGGAGGAGGCGAAGGAGGTGGGTGGTGGTGGGGGGAGGGGTGAGGGACCTCCGGCGCCGCCGAAGAAGGAGGATGAAGGAGGAGGCGGGGGTTGGACAAGTGAGGTAGAGGCCATGGGAGGGAGATCGAACCTCGCCATCCCCGGAGGAGCACCGTTGCTGCCTGTACTAGCGCTCAACGAGGGATCAGCAGCAGCGGGGGATCCAGAGTCGGTCGTTCGGCGGCGCTTTTGAGCTTGACTCGTCGTCGTCGTCGTGGCGGTGGCGGGGTTGCCGAAAGTGGTGGTAGGAGAAACGGAGGGATTGGATTGACCGTTCGTGGAGGGGAGGGAGCCATCCTGGCGGTTGGAGGCGAGGAGTTCGTGCACTCGGTCCGAGCGGTTGCGAGAGATGAGGGATTGGAATTCTGGGTAGGGACGTTTAAGAATTAGCTCGAGTCGTAGATGAAGATGTGGAGACAGCGCACCTGGTAGGTCGACTCCGATGGTAGGCAGCAGACCGCCGAGACCGGATCCCTGCGAAAGCGAGCAGCCCTCATCAGCTCGGCGCGCGCGAGGGGAGCCACGAGAGATGAAAACGTACGATGAATCCTCCTACACCAGCCAAAAGCTCACGCAAGCGTTGGTTCTCGTCGATGAGTCCTTTGATGGCACCGCGCATCTGCTCCAACTGCTCGTCGCGCGAGCTTGAAGCTAGCTCGACTCGAGCTTCGAGGTCCTGTTTGGGCGAGAGCGTGAGCTTGGGGGTGAAGAAAGTGTACAGCAGAAGGCCACGCACCTTGATGTACTGTTGCTTGCGCTGTAGACGAGTCCGAATCGTCGCGAGATTGTGGTGGAGGGAGGAGGATCAGCTCTCTGCACTTCAGGAGCAGGCTCTGTAGTCCTACAGAGCAGCAGCAATCGTATTCACCTGTCTAAACTCCCTCTGCGCTATCCTATTCTGAATTTTGCGTTGATCCTCTCCTCCCCTGCTCTCCAACGCGGTCAGTACGCTCAGCTCGGCCTCTCCGGACCTCGCTCCTTCACTCACTTGTCCCCACTCTTCCTTCCCTTGCCCTTTCCAGCACTACCACTCGCTCCTCCTGCTCCTGCGCCGTCCTCGTCGTCCGAATCATGCTGAGGAGAGGCGAGTCAGCGGGCTGACGTTAACAGGGAGCAAAGAGAGCGAGCTGCAGAAGGCGCACCATGGAGTGCCCAGAGAGCTCTGAATGTGCGCGAGAACCCCGTGGTGGCATCGCTGCTGAGAGGCAGAGTTGGTCGTGTGAAGAGCAGAAGCAAAGGAGCGTTAGCGCCGCGAAGGTCGCTCTTGGGCGGTGTTGTTTCGAGTCGAGTTGAAGGTTATGATGGCAAGCAGAGTGGCTTTAGCGTGCATTTGAACCCATCTGCGCCGTTCGATGCTCTCTGGAGGGCGAAGCGAGCGAGCTCGGCGATCGTTCGGCGCCGAAGTCCTTTCCGTGAATAGCGAGGCTTACGAGGGGACAGACGATGAAACCAAATCTACCATTCACTAGAGCCGACTAAATGACACTACTAGGCTCGTTCTTTTCTCCCCCTTCATGCCAGCGTGGGTGAGCCAATGTGCAAAGCCGTCTTTCCCACCCTCACGAATACCGCCCTCACGCTCTCGCGTACCGTAGGATCCATCTCGCGCACCAGGGTGTTGGTCACCAGTGGGTATAGTCGAGGAAGCTGAGCCTTGAACTGTGAGATGGAGAGCGGGAGGTCAGTTTCGGCGTTCGTCGAGGAGGCGGAGGAGACAAGACTCACGGGCTCATCCTCGAAGCTGCAGAAACCTTGAAGAATTTCGGCGCAGACGGGCGTCCATGCGGCGATGTTCCTCGCCTGCGTTTCGGGGTTGAGCGAGACGTAGTTGGCGAGGACGTCGAGTCCGAGTCTGCGAGAGGGGCAGGCGAGGTCAGCTCTCTGCTCGAGAAGAAGGAAGCTACAAATCAAACTCACGGCGCAAAGACATCGACCACCTCGGCCCTCTTTTGAACATGCTCGGGCTGCGTATCGTTGTACATGCGCAAGAGGACGTTGACGAGAGTCGCCGCGCTCGTCGACTCTTGCCTCAGCAAGTTGGGCAAATCGCGCATAAAGCCGACCTTCCACAGCGCCATCCTGAGGTCCTTATCGGCGTTAAACTTGCGCGCAAAGCGGTAGCTCTCGTCGAGGGAGGCCATGAGCTTGAGGAGCTCGGCGGGAGGGATGGTGGTGTAGACGCCCTCGTTCTGCAGCAGCTCGTTGGTCGTCTCGATGAGGAGAAGTTGCAGGACACACTTGACGATGATCTGACGGAAGATCCGGCGGCGGTCGGCGACGGGAGCGGCGGGACGAGGTTCGGCGGCGTCGGGGGCGGGAGAAAGAGGCGTAGGGGCGATGAAGCCGTTGGCGGGAGTGGAGGAAGCGTCGGGAGAGGTGACTTGCTCTTCACTTTGAGGGAGGAGGAGGTTCTCATCGAAAAGCTGGTAGGCCGTCGTCGTCTTGAAGAGGTGAACGAAGGTTGAGACGATGCGCTCCCAGCGAGCGGGCGAGAGCTTCTCGACGTTGTTCTCGAGGAGCTGCTGAAGGCACGACGTTCCTATCCGCGCGAGGGTGTCGTTCTCTGCGGTCGGCGAAGGAAAAGTGTCAGCGAGAGCGTCGAAGAAGCGAGACGCCGCGAAGACTCACCCTGGCAGATGCACTCGCAGAGCAAATCGAGAAGCTTGTCGAGCATGCGAGCGAGGACGTCAAAGTAGAAGGTGAAGAGGTCGACGAGGTTGCGAAGCGCCTGGATCATGGTGGTCGAGAGCCAAACGCTCATGTCCTCGTGAGTGCTGAAGCGCGAGACGTCCGATCTTGAGCGCAGGACGGCGAAGATGGGGAAGAGGACCTCCTTGCACACCGTGTCCCAGAACTCGGGAGGGAACGTGTCGCCGTGCTTCTTGAGCGTGTCGAAGAGGTAGTCGAGGGCGCTGTTGGAGGAAAGTAGGGTCAGCACCGAGCTCGAGACAAAGAGACGAGTGTAGGAAGATTTACCGTTTCCTAACCTCGAGATCCTCGCCGTTCATGATCACGTCGTAGAAGCCGAAGAGGACGGGGAACCAGAACTTGAGGTTGGGGTCGTCCGTCGCGGTGATCTCGTTCCTCCTCGCCTCGTCGCTCAACGGGCACTCGGGGCAGCTCAACATCATCGGAATGAGCGACTTGATGAGCTCGATGGCCTGGAGGCTGACCCGCTGGTACTTGCTGATCTTGCAGAAGTCGGTGATGCAGACGGTCAGGTCGGCGAACGATCCGTACTCGACGATTCGGCCAAAGTGCTCCTGCACGACGCGCTGTACGAGGTCGAAAGCTTGGACGGCGATACGCTCGTTAACGACCCGAGCAGCGGCAGCGAAGACGCCGAACATGGTGCGCCAACCCGAACGGAGGTTTTGAACGCGAGCTTGGATCATCTGGTGAAGGCATTGGAGGACCATGTCGCGGGCGTCGGGGTGGTTGTTGTGCACCATGGCGTACTCGAAAGGCTTGAGGAAGTCCTTCTGGAACTTGAAGTTGGCGAGCTCCTCCTTTTCGAGGAAGCGCATGGCGAGTTGGCGGAGCGAGTCGAGCGCGAGGAAGCTGACCTTGGCGTTGGTGTGGCAAGTGACCTGTTGGGTGAGAGGGGTCAGTACTAGCTCTCACTTCGAGGGAGCCACCGCCTACTCACCTGGTTGAAGTGCTCTCCGAGGATAAGCCAGATCTGAGACCACTCGAGACGAATACGATTCATGTTGTAGTAGGAGATCTCGACGAGCTTCTGCAAGCAGAAGACACGAGGCTGCTCGGCGAGTCCCGAAGCCTGAATCTCCTCCCACGAGACGTCGCTGAGAGCTTGAACGAAGTCGACGATGGCGGTCTGCGAAGGGCGGCGCGAGGGAGTCAGCGAAGGGCGGCGGAGCTCGAAAAGGAAAGGAACGTACACCCGACAGCTGAGGGGTAGACGAGAAGATCATATCGGCGGTGATGGTGATATGCTGCGACCTCGTCTCGAGCGCGACCTCGTCGGTCGGTCGAGAGTTGCGATTGCGCGACGAGAGGGTCGACCGACGGTTGGCGTTGCCCGACGATCTGTTGAGGATGAGGACGAGTTAGCATCGTATCATCTCGATGCAGAGAAAGCGAAGGCGACTCACGGTTTCCGACCGAGCTCGGGAACGGCATGCGAGTCGACTCCCTGAGTGATGAGCTGGAAGCGTTCGAGCTGGCTGACGCAAGTGAGGACCTCCCTCCACGATCCCTTGAGGTAGTTGCCGTCGACCATAGCGACATCGAGGAGCGTCTTAATAGCCTCGACATTCTTAGCCTTCATCTCGCCGAGATTGTTGAGGAAGGTGAACTTGGCGAGGGTGGTGACGAAGGCGTTACGCTCGAGTTCGAGGTCGAAGAGGCAAGCAATCTTTATCGCTTGCTTGAAGCCCTCGAGAGAGAGGGTGATGAGGTCGAGGTCGTCCGTCACTTGAAGCGGTCCCGAAATGCCGGCAAGGATGGGCATCCATGCGACTTCAAACATGGGCTTGACGTGCTCGAAGTGCGAGGCGCTGTAGAACTGCTCGGTCGGGCGTCCAGCGCCTCGACGTTGTCCTCGAACGAGAGTGCGGAAGAGGGCCTGTTTGAGAAAGGAAGGTCAGCTCGACGCGCGACGATCAAGAGGACGAGGAAGCTCACCTCGGTCTTGTTGGCCATTCCCTCCGACTGCCAAACATACGCCTCCCTCTGAAGATCCCTGCCGACCGTCGCAATAGCGTTGGCAATGCCCGTCGTCGAAGTCTGCGGACCCGCCGCCTCGACCTCATCCTTCATCCTAATCTCGTTGACCTGAATCTCGTCATAAATACTCGAGAGCATCTCTCCATCAAGATCCTTGCCATCATCGATCCCGCGGTTGTTCTTGACAAACTCGACCTTGCTCATCGGCTTCTTGACTTGAGGGTTATGAGCGTCGGTGTTGAGGAGGATGACGGAGAAGGCGAGAATGTAGGCCGTATCGGCGTTGGCGAAGACACCGGGGTTGCCTGCCGTGTACCGTTCGGCGAATTTGAGCATGTAGCGATCGATCTTTTGCGCCTCGCCGGGGAGTCGGAACGATTGGAGGAAGGTGCGGAGAGCGTCGACGAAGGCAGTGTTGGTGAAATCCATGTAGTCGACAAAGGCGTGCATCGTGGCGATGTTTTCGGCCTCGCTGTTGGTGGAGGAGAGGTTAGCGAGCGCAGAGAGAAAGAATGAGGGAGCGAACGAACCCTTCGCCGAGGTATTCTCCAATTTGAGCCTTGTCGAGTCCATCAGCGTGCAGAAGGAAACGAGCGACGTCCTTGGGTTCCTTGGAGCGAATAAATCCCGTATCGATGAGGAAAGCGACTCCCTGTAGCGACCATCCAACTTAGTCAGCTTCCGCCCCTCGTTCTCGCAAAGAGAGAGAACTCACCCTCTTAGGCTTAAAGTTAAACTTCTTGATCCCCTCCAACAACGTCGTCTTCCTCTGCTTAGCATTCTCGAACCGACTAGGATCATCGCTGGGGACGACATCGGGGGTAACGGCACCCGAAGCACCCCCACTAGCCGGCGAGAACTGACTTGAAGGTCGTCCACCCTCATACCCATTCAGATCCGTCTCACTCCCACCCCTCTGCCCACCATCCTCACTAGACCTCAAAGCGCTAAGCGAGCCATTCGACTCCGAGCTCGTCAATCCAGGATGAGCGACCATAGCTTGCGCCGTCGACGCCGCTGAACCCCCTCTCGCAGCCCACGAGACGAGGGATTTGAGGACCGCTACGAGACATTCAAGACTTTGGCGTTTGAGGTGGTGCTCGGGAGGTTGGCCCGCGTAGAGGGGGTCGGAGAAACGAGAGTCGTCGGAAAGGGAGGGGCCGACGGAGGGGAAGGGTGAGGAGGAGGAGGCGGAGGGAGCGTTGGGTGTGGGTCGTTCGGTTGAGGCGGGGAATTGGGTCGTGCTGAGCTTGGCGACAATGTTGAGGAGGCTGGTTGGGAGGAGAGGGAGGGAATGAGCATTGGGCGGGCGAGCGGGACGAAAGAGAGAGAAAATATAACTCACCGCTCGTAGATGTTATCCAACGACGACCTATCGCAATCGTAGTTGAGGTAAATGTCGACGAGGGCCTGAGGATCCTGGGCCAATCGACCAAAGACGGCCAGAAGGATCGACTTCTGCTTAACCGTCGAGTTCTTCATCTCCAAAATAGGGAGGAAAATCTCGTTAAGAAGGACCTCAATCTCCTTCTTCAACTTTGTCCTCAACCCACTCAACACCCTCCAAAACACCTCGCAACTGAGTTCGAAAACCTGAATGACTGGCGAGACGGCGTTGCGAGAGAGGGCGAGACAGAGGTATTGCTTGATGGCTTGGACGAAGGGAGTTCGGTCCTTTGAGGTGGAAGAGATGATGACGACGTTGGGGTCGATGAACATGGGGAGGTGGTTGTTGAGGATGGAGAGGACGAGGTGGAGAGAGAGGAGCTTGGATCGCATGGCGTGGGATTTGAGGTCGCGTTCGCTGTTGTTGAGGGCGAGCGAGCAAATATGAGAAAGGGTGCGGAGGAGAAGCGAAAGTCAGCGTCGACCTTCCTCGCTCTCCCTGCGCCTCCGACTCGACACTCACCTCTCGGCGCCCAAAGGCTTCATCGACAACTTGCACAACGCCCTAAAGACGAGGAATGCGTCCTTGATATAAAGATCGTTGGTGCTGATGAAGTGGATCGGTCCTCCTTCGGTGACTCCATCGAACGAGCGGCGAGATTCGAGGGTGGCGCTGTTGGCGAGGAGGAGAGAACGGGGGTTAGCTTGCGATTCCGACGAGGCGATATCAGTAAGGAGAGAGAAGGAAAGAACGTACAGCGTAACATTCTCCCCCGAAGGCGTAGGAGGCGCCTCTGGCACCTCAGTAGGTCCAACCTTGGGCGTAGCCTCACCCTCCTGCAGTTGCTCTCCCTTCTTCTCCTCCCCACCCTCCTCTGCCTCAACGACCAAATCCCCCGCATGAGGAACCTTGGGCGTCTCGACCGACTCTCCATTCCCAAGTTCGACCGTCTCGACCTCTTGAACGATGACCTCTGGTCCTGAGGCGGGGATGGGAGCGACCGCGATGGGAGCGGGGAGGGGTTCCTCCTCTACGACGGAAGCGAGGTCGACTCTACTACCCCTCAACGATTCCGAGCGGGACGAGAGCCCACTCTTGCCGTTCCCGTTCGTTGCTCCTCCTCCACTCTGAGCGACAGCAGCGGCAGCAGCTGCTCCTAATTCCACTCGTCCAAAGACTCCACCGACGATTTGGCCCAAAGTTGCTTGAGCGACGGTTTGAACTGTTCCGGGTCGACCGAGGAGGAAGACGTTGTAGACTGTTCGGACGGCTTTGAGGAGGGAGGATTGGTGGACTGCGAGAGTGGAGGAGAGGATGAGGGATAGGAGGGAGGAGAGGAGTCGGAGGAGGAGGGTGTCGTGTTGGGTTGTCGCTGCCGAGGCGGCGGAGGAGGAAGAGGAAGTCGATGGCGAGGGGGAGAAGCAATCGCAGACGGTGGAGGTGACGAGGTCGGCCAAGGGGAGTTGGTCGGTAGGTTGAGGAGGACCGATCGGCTCGCCATCATCGTTGGTCTCTTGTTGCTGTTGAGGGGGACGTTGGTCGACGAAGAAGTCGTAAGAGACGAGCTTGCCGATGCAGTCCAACGCCGTAATCATCAACGGGAGGCTCTTGGTCTCGCAAGCGAGGCGAAGGGGTTCGAAGACGAGATGAGGGTCGACTGTTCCTGCGCTGGCTTGAGGAGTCGAAGCCGAGTGCTGAGGGTTCTTGAGCGCCTCGAGAGCCTTGTCGACAGCGGCCTTGAGCGGCGTCGACTTTTTGGCTTCCTTGGAGAGGGCGATTTGCTCCAAGGCCGAAACGATGAGGATACCCGAGACGAGCGAGGAGGAGCCAGGTGCCGAGATGGTGTTGGTCGACGCGACAGAGGAGCGACGCGCTTCTCCTGGACGAGGCGAAGCGGGATGGGACGAGATGGCGGGGGAGGAGGATGAGATGGATGGGGTGTTGGCGTGAGTTGATGGAGTCGATTCGGCGGGGACGGGGACCACGGGCGGCGGAGTCGGCTCATCGTGAGCTGGGGGAGGAGGGGGAGGAGCTTCCTCGTCGACAGGTGGAGCGGGTTGAGGCTTGTCCTCGACGGGAGGGGAGATGACCACCGGTTGCGGGACAGGTGAAGCTTCTGTAGCGGATGCCGACCTGCTCAGAGCCACGTCCTCGAAATCTGCCTCGGAGGCGGCGGACGTGAGCTCAGACGTGGAGCGCTCGTCCTGTGCTGGCGCAGTCTCGGCTGGCTCGACCTGGGGTTCTTCCTCGACGGGCTTGGGAGGCAGCTCGGGCGCTTCTGTAGTGAGATCCTTGGGGAGCGGTTGCGGTGCGGTCGAATCGTCCTCGACGGCAGCTTGAGCGACGGGAAGGGAGGGCACCGCCGGGGGCAGCTCAGTCTCCTCCAACTCGACGGGTTCTTGCTCTGGTACAGGTGTAGGTTCCTCCTCCTTCTGTTCCTGTACTGGAGCGGGCGCTTCTTCCTCTTGCTCTGGCGCAGCTTCGTCGACGGGTTGGGATTCTTGAGATTGTTGTGCTGGCTCCTCGGGCTGTTCGAGTTGAGGCGCGTCGTCCTGCTGTTCGAGGGTAGGATCTTCTGTAGGTTGTTGGTCTGCAGCAGCCTGAGCGAGGTTTGCTCTGCTCTTCTTCTTCTTTGCCATGATTCGAGTCGAGACGGGCGAACGACGAGGTGAGGGGGGGGAAGAAGGAGAGAGAGCGGGTCGGGCGTCGCGTGCGGTGAGGGTCAAGTCCGACTTTGGGCTTGGAGAGCCAAGAAGGAGAGTTGCAGTAGAGTATAAATATTAGAATTTCTATTACAATCCTTAATCAGGTCTACTAGGTCTGTTAAAGCTGAGCGAATAGGATTAAGGGGGGCTGCTCCGAAGCCTGAGCTGAGTTGCTTTTCCTCTCCAAGTCGCAGCGCTTGCTCTCGCCCTTCACCTCGTCTCGTTTCAATCGTTCGACAGCGCTAAAGCTAGTCGGCTACAGGGTCAACCTCCTCCTTCCTTTCCGACCCCCCTCCCTTCCTACTACCATGGCAACCCACGTACGTCTCTCTTGCAGCCTTCCAACCCTCCCAAACCCGCATCTTCCTCCACGCATTTCAACCTCGCTAACATCCCGCCCTACTCCCCTACAGATCCTCTTCGAGAGCGCCACCGGTCTCGCCCTCTTCTCCTCCGAGTTTGCCGAGGAGATTGGTGCAAAGGGATCCCAGCAGGTCCAGCAGTCGGTCGACGAGCTCGCCAAATTCTCAAAGATGGTCAAGCTCGTCTCGTTCGTTCCCTTCCAGGACGCTGCTCATGCTCTTGAGGTCGCCAACGACGTCTCAGAGGGTACGTTTATCTTCCCTTTAACGAGCTACAGCTGGGAGGTCCAACAGGAGCGGTCAAGCAGCCCACGCCGAAGGACCTGCTAGACGCAAACCCAAGCTCGCTTTCGATTTTTTTGGGTCTTGCGAGGGTCTCTAGCGTGGTGCAGGGTTACAGAATTGAAGGAAAATGAACTAGGAATCGGCTGCAGGAGGATAGACAGGCTTGGAAGCGCCGAGGAGCGATTCGCTAACCCTCTCCCTTCTTCGCTTCGCACAGGTGTCGTTCACGAGTTCCTCCAAGGTCTCCTCGAGCTCAACCTCGGCAAGAAGGCCGGCGTCGTCCTTGGTGTTGAAGAGCGTGGACTCGCCCAATCCATCAAGTCGACCCTCGACATCGACTGCGATGCCACCGAGCGCTCGCTCGAGATCATCCGTGGTATCCGTCTCCACGCCGAGAAGCTCCTCGCTGGCCTCGAGATGGGTGACATGAGTCGTTCGCAATTGGGACTTGGACACGCCTACTCTCGTGCCAAGGTCAAGTTCAACGTCAACCGTTCGGACAACATGATCATCCAAGCCATCGCCCTCCTCGACCAGCTCGACAAGGACGTCAACACTTTTGCCATGCGCGTGCGCGAATGGTACGGATGGCACTTCCCCGAGCTGGTCCGCGTCGTTCCCGACAACTACCAATACGCCAAGGTGTGCTCCTTCATCGGCGACAAGTCGACCCTCACCGACGCTTCGGTCGAAGGACTCACCGAGCTCCTCGAGGATAACGACGTCCTCGCTCGCAACATTGTCGACGCTTCTCGCGCTTCCATGGGAACCGACATTTCCCCGATCGACCACCTCAACATTCGCAACTTTGCTTCCCGAGTGATTCACCTCTTCGAGTACCGCAAGTCGCTTCAAACCTACCTCTCGGAGAAGATGGGCATCGTCGCTCCCAACCTCGCCTCCCTCATTGGAGACACCGTTGGAGCTCGCCTCATTTCCCACGCTGGATCCCTCACCAACTTGTCCAAGTACCCCGCTTCGACCGTTCAGATCCTCGGTGCCGAGAAGGCCCTCTTCCGCGCTCTCAAGACCAAGGGAAACACCCCCAAGTACGGTCTCATCTACCACGTACGTCTACTTCTACTATTCTGTACTTTCCTACGCCGACGCTGATCCCCCTCCTCGCCCTAGTCGACCTTCATCGGCCGCGCCGGCACCAAGAACAAGGGTCGCATCTCTCGTTTCCTCGCCAACAAGTGCTCCATCGCCTCAAGGATCGATTGCTTCTCCGACGCCCCTTCCACCAAGTTTGGTGAGGTCCTTCGAGGACAGGTAGAAGAGCGCCTTAGCTTCTACGAGAATGGATCCAACCCTACCAAGAACTCGGTCGCCATGCAGAAGGTGAGCTTTGTCGAGGTTGTTGAGGCTGCTGTACTAGAGTATATCGCTGTGTAACGGCTGCTGACCTCGCTTTTTTTCACCTTTCCCCTTCTTCCCTTCCTCGACTCCCTCTTCCCTCGCCACATCCACCTCCCCTCCCACCTCCCACCTCACCACTCACCTACTACACCCGACCACCAACCAACAGGCCCTCGACGCCGTCAAGCTTGAGCAAGCCGAGTCAGGCGATATGGACCTCGACGACGCCCCCGTTGTCGAGAAGAAGGAGAAGAAGTCGAAGCGCAAGTCGGAGGCCGCTGAGGGCGAGGAGGAGACTCCTAAGAAGAGCAAGAAGAGCAAGAAGTCGAAGGATGAGGTGAGCTTTTCGACTTCACCGACGAGACGAGGGGACGGTTCGCTGACTTTTGCTCCTCCCGCCCCCTTCCCCTTCCCCTTCCCTTTCTGTACGACACAGGCCGAGCCAGCAGCCGATGATGAGGAGGCAGCTAAGAAGGCTAAGAAGCTCGCCAAGAAGCTCGCTAAGGCCGCTGCTGCCGCTGGTGAGGTCGCCGAGGCGGTCGAGACACCGAGCAAGAAGGAGAAGAAGGAGAAGAAGAAGAGTAAGAAGGAGTCGGCTTAAGCGCTTCTCTACCTGCCCCCTCTTCTCCTCCCTCCTACTCGCCTACACCCTCACCCTCACCTCGACTCGTCCCCCCGCCTCACCTTGTGCTTTTTCGTTCGGTTTCTCTCACCTTCTGTCTTCACCACCACCCACCACCCTCCTCACTCCCTCCCTTATCCACCCTCCACCACCACCTTTTCTCTCTACTTCTCGCGGGGCTAGCCCATACATGTACATCAGGACTCCTCACACAAAAAACGCGGACTAGATTCCCACCCAACGCCTCCTTGCCTTCCTCTCGGCTCGCGAGCTCTGCTCTTCACTCACTGCTCTCTTCCCCCTTTCCCCTCCTTTCCCCTCACCTCCCACATCATAAGCTTCACGGTCCCCCCTCCTCTCGCACCCAACCTTCACGGGCGAGTTAGAGGGGACCGGTCTCGAGCGAAGGTTATGTCCTTCCTCGTGAGTCATGGAAAGCAATAGCGATGGTCTCTCTACTCACCAGGCGTCGAGCGTTTGCGCTGAGATGACTCGGTCCAAGAAGCAGGCGGCATTTCTTTCCTTTTCTCTTTCCCCCTCATTCACTTTCGCCGAGAGTGGCGGAGGGTGAGATGCGAATGAGTTTGATGTACCTCGTTTGGTTGGAGGAGATGCAATTGATCAGTACGTTTTGTGACTCGACTTCGAGCAAGAGGAGAGAATGAGACGAGCGAGAGGGAGCTCGAGCGCCGAGCCTTCCCCTCTCGTCGACGCTCGATGTCGGCGGTCGAATCTTAGTTGAGTAGTTCGCTCGCTCGCAGTCGAACCTCTCGTTCTCGAACCCTTCGCGACGCTATTGAAGGGACAGGACGAAAAGCAAAGACTCAATTCAAACTCCTCAGCCCCTTCGGCGCCGAACTACTATCGCCTCGAAGAAACTCTCCCTTCTTCCATCGCCATCGCAAGCTTCAGCCCATCACCCACAGCTCTCCTCAATCCTTCTCGCGAAGCATCTTTCCCCTCAGCGGCATCAGCAAACCAAGCAACTCCTTCGTTCCCTCAACGTCCTTCGTCTCGCGCAAGCGCGCCGAGTGAGCGAGTCCGAACCTGAGCGTATCTTCGGCCGCATCGCACGCTACAGGGAAGGAAGGAGGGTCACTCCTCCTAGGCGGGTGACGGAAGGGATCGTAGAGTGGTTCGATGGTGAGAGCGATTTTGTGCTTCGAGGCGAGGGCGAAGAGGTCGGCGAGGGCGTCGGAACGGACAAAGGTGCTGGGGCTGTCAAAGGTGGCAGCCAGGAGACTGACTTGCTGTAGCGAAGCGGGGAAGAGGTCGATTGTGTGCTGGAGAAGGGGAAGGAGGACCTCGGGCGATGTGTTCTCCTCGTTGTCCTCGTCGTCGTCGGCGATGAGGACGAGGGTATGGACGGGGGAGAAAGCAAGAAGGGAGAGGAGATGTTTCAAAACGGTTGCGGGGGCTTGTAGTTGGAGGTGCGTGAGCTTCGAGAAGGTGGTCTTGCTCCCTCCTTCCTCGGCGCGGCGAATCAGAGCCTCCGTAAGCTCCTCCGTCTCAATCGTGAGTTGCAGCTTCTCCAAGCTCGTCGAGAAAGATTCGAAAAACTTCCAACTGGGCTCTGATAGCGGAGCATCGTCGGAGATCGACGCCTCAAGGCTTTTAAGAGTCGAGCCGAAGCGCCAAACCGTCGCTGGATCGTCGATCAAACGCAGCGAGTGCGAGAAAAGGTCGGGGAGGGCAAGATGCTCGAGGTTGGCGATTCGGGAAAGTTCTCGGCGCGCAGATACGATCCTTTCGTCCTCCTGGGGGACGTAACAGAGGATGCTAAGGCGCTTGACGTGCGCAAGCGTAGGCAAAGTCCATGACAGCTGGGGGAGGTAGATCCCAACCAGCGAAACCTCGGGAATGCGCTTGAGTACCTCTTGGAGAGCGGAACGGTGAAGGTGCTGCTCCACCGACGGCGTCTCAGTGTCGTCGTCGTTTTGCGCCCGCACGTCTTTAAGCCCGAGAAATTGGTCGAAGGCAGTCTCAGAGAGCGAGATGTGGCGGAGGTTGGTAAAGGTAGGAAGTTTTCCGAGAAGCGCCGCCCGGCCGTGGTTGGTTTTGTGTCGGTCGAAGATCGCTTCCTCGATGGACTTGGCGTAGCGGACGGCGATGCCGAAGCTGAACACACTGTCTCCGCATCGCTTTGGGGTAATGACCTGTTAAGTTTAGGGTCAGTATTACTGCTTGCTAAGTACGAGACGAAGGGCTCGCCTTGAAGACGTGCGGAGCGGCAAGAGCGCTCCACTCTCGGCTCACGAGGAAGAGGGCGTTGACGCTCTTGCCGTCCCACCTGCGAGCTCCGCCTTTGACAAGATCCTTCTGACGTTTAGAGAACGCCTTCTTGATCCTCTGCTCGTACTTCTGGTCTTGTTGGGCGGCCAAAGCCGTGATGACTGCTTTAATCTCGGTCGGCACTCGGGAGAAGGGGCTGGGACCGACGATGGGAGAGTCGCTCTGCGAAGAGGACGACGAAACATACGAGTTGGAATCGGAGGACGACATCTGTGGAGGGGAAGGAGAAGGACAGGGTTGGTCGAGGGGCGGGAGGGGGCAGACGAGCGAGGAGAGTCGGAGAGGCGAAGGGGGAGGACACGGTTAGTGGGGCTGTGAGCTGCAACGACAGCTTTTACTCACCTTGTTTCAGCTTGTGAACACCGCTCTAGCAGCTGGAAGGTTGGCGAGAGAGTCGATGGGAAGCACGGGTGGGAGCAGCAGCGGGCGAGTAGGGAGCTGCAGGGGCATCGAGAACAGTCAGCGGAGGTATCAAAGCACTTCAGACCTCTGACGTACCAGCTTCGAGCACGAGAAGCGTGAGCAGCGAGCTTCAATAGGCAGGCGAGCGGGGGTTCGAGCGTCCTGTTTGAGAGTTCCAGGAGCGCGTCAGCAGGGCGTTGTAAGGCGATACAGAGCAGCAGAGACTCACCAGCAGCTTCTCAGTCAAACGCTAATGACGTCCTAGTCCCAGCAATCCAGCAACGAAGTCTAAAGCGCGCGAGACGAGGTGAGCGTAGGAAAGCAAGAGGTGGGAGCGCGTCGACGGCTGGGAAGAGGCAAACGGAGGCTCGGAGGAAGCTGTACGGTCGAGAAAGCAGTTCACAGGGAAGTCTAATGTACACTCGGATGGGTCTCTCTTGCCCTGTAGCTCGCTTCATCCCCAAAGACGACGCACCCTTTCGAGCCCCTTGCGCCGAGCCGAAGGTCGGTGGCTCGCTCCGAGCATGCGAAGGAGAGTGGCATGACAGTTGTCAGATAGGCTTCTCATATACAGCTACTCTTCCCTCTCGCTACTCTCCTCGCCGCCATCGTCCCAATCAGTCGCCCTACTCGACTCCAATAGCAGCTCTCGCTCGTAAGCCTCGGCGTCTGCTCTTCCTTGATGCATGTCGACGTGGCTCAGTATCGGAAGAGCGAGGAGAAGCATGAAGAGGATGAGCCAGAAGCCGTGTCGGATCTGTGAGATGAATGAGGAGCGCCAGACGTCAGCACCGAGCCGGATCCTCTAGCGAAAGCAGGTGAGGAAACTCACCTGACCCGTGAAATTGGTCACGACTGCGACAAGTAGAGGACCGAGGAATGAGCTGCTTTTGTCGGTGATTGAGTAGAGTCCGAACCAGCGAGCCGATTGAGAGCTGGGCACGAGCTCGGCGAAGCAAGTGCGAGCGTACGCTTGGAAGGACCCGTAGATCGCTGTTCATGCGACGAGAACGAGTCAGTACGAGTTTTAGAGAGGTGACGTAACGCCGCGTAGCTTCAGCTCACCTCCAAAGACCACAGCGAGAAGGTAGATCTGCCACGGCTCGCGAAGGGCGGCGAGCCCCCAGAGCGGCACGAGGGAAGCCATGACGACGAGTAGAAGGAGCATCTGAAGGCTCGACCAGGGTAGGGTTGAATGTTGAAGCTTGGGGAAGAGGATGGCCCCGCCGATGCCGGCCGAGGGGGTGAGGGCGGCGATGAGGATGAGAGATGAGGTGGGGAGGGAGAGGGTCGTTTTGGCAAAGAGGATGGCGGTGGAGGTGAGGGTCGAGAAAGCTGTAAGTCGAGAAGGGAGTTCAGCGAGTCGTTTTACGAAGGGAGAAGGCTGACGACTCACCATCGCTCAATAAAAACCAGGCGGCGAGGAAGGTGAAAGTCGAAGGGAGCCGGCGCCATTCCCTCAGCATGCGGACGAGACCTCTCCATCCTTCTGCTAAGCTTGCACCGAAACTCGGCTTGTGCGAGCTCTGAGCGAAGACGTCGGCGTGAGGCGGCGGTCGAAGCCAGATCGAGGCGGCTGTGGGAAAAGGACCATCAGCAATAGCGCTCGGGAGAGGGTACAGAGCGACGCTTACGTATTGTTCCCAAGCCCCAACACACTCCACTCCCAGCGATAGCGCACCTCAAGCTCCAAGTCGACGGCCCCATCAGCTTGATGGGTACGAGAAGCAGCACTAATCCGCTGATCCCCGCCGCATATCCCATCGCTACAGCCCGCGAAGATATCCGACTAGTAGCCAGTCCCTTGGCGTGGTTGTAGTCGTCGGTAGCGCGCACGAGCGCCTGCGAGGCGGAGAGGAGGGAGTCGCCTCCCGTTCCATCTCGGCCGCCGGTCGAGGCGCGGGTCGCTTTGAGGTGAGAGCGGGCGGTGTGAAGAGCGTCATGTAGAAGTAGAACCTCGGGTGTAGTGCGTCCGAGATCGGGGACTGCGAGGGCGAACGTCAGCTCGACCGAGGAAGCCGAACCGGCGAATGGACTCACGATGCGCGTTGAGGCAGACGATGGAGGCGCCAAACGTCACGTTGGCGACGAGGGCAATAGGAATACATAGTGGCCAGAGTACTGAGTCGGAAGGAAGAAGAATGAAGGAGATGGTGAGCAGCGAGCCGATGGTCGCGAAGGTCGTGAGGAGCCGATGCCGTGTATGTGCTGTTGAGCAAACGCGGTCAGCGAATCCTTCCCAGCGTCGTGCACTTCTACTACTCACGATCATCAGCGAGTCCTCCCATCGAGATCACCGTCAACGCTTGCACGAATACGCTCGCCGAATAGGTGAAGAGCGAGAAGGAGGCTGCTCGAGAGCGCGTCAGAATCGTTTCCGCTGGGGCTGGGGCTGAGAAGGAGCGTACCGGTATCCACAAAGTGACCGGCGACTTTGACGGCGCATCTGAAGTGAGCTGCCTCCTCCGACGCAGGACAGCTGACGGTGTAGTCCGGCGCGAGCTTCCCATTGTCGCGAGCGTAGGTTTCTAGCAGCACGGGGAGGAAGAGCGTAGCTGTTACAATGACGAACACCTGCATGAGTGAGTATGATCAGCTTTCGTGCAGGAAGGAGCCGCCTGAGCCGGCACGCTCGTTGAGTCGGCACGTGCAGCAGATGCTGAGCTTCATGCAGCTCGACAGAGCAATGGAGACACCTTGACTCGCCTCTGAAGCGATAGAGTACGTGTAAAAGCCCCACAGAGTCCGCTTCGTCGCCCGCTCCTGCGCGCTTGAGGCATCCCTCCCTCCCGCCAGCAAGCTTTGCCCCTCTTGCGCCGTTTCTACATCCGTACTAGGCCGAGGTGAGCCGTAAGACACTGCTGGTCGAGACGGGGAAGGTGATCTTGACGTGAGGGAACCGCGAGGCGACATGGACGAGGGAGAGCTTCGAAAGTGCGGGGGGGCGAGCACTTGAACGCTCTCGAAGCTCGCGGCGGAAGGCGAGACAAGCAAATCATTTACAGGAAGCTAACACAAGGCGTTCCCTACGCTCGACAACCCCTCACTATCGCTGAATCCTCGGCTTCTTGACCGCCGAGCGAATCTCGGCCATCAATCGCTCGTCGTCGTCGCTCCTCCTCTTTCCGTCGACAATCCACGACTTGACATGCGGTCCCGTCCCCCAGATATCGATGGAGGTCCTGGTGCAGTAGTTGACCTGCGCTTGCTGGAGAGCGGCCTTGGCGGGTTCTTCCTGCACAGGAGGGGTGGGAGGAAGGCGAGGGGCGGGGGCAGGAGGCTGAGGGATGGGAACGAAGATGTTCCTCTGTTGTAGAGGACGAAAAATAGGGAGAGTAGCGTCAGTTCCGAGCTCAGCAGCGCCTGTGAGCCTCAAAAACTCACGTCGCCGACTCCTTCATCGTCGCCGAGCTCGTCGGCCGACTCCATCGCAGCTTCTTTCGCCGCTTCCTCAGCTTCCTCGAGTGCCTCCTTGGCCTTGAACGAGCGAACGAGACGTGTGTGAAGCTTGGCTTGCGCGGTGGAGAGGTTGTCGACGGGGCGAAGGTCGAAATCGTCGATCTGTGTCCAATCGGCTGAAGGGGCGGCGGGCTGAGCGAGGTTGAGACCGAGAGCTTGGGGTGCTGGAGGAGGGTTGGGAATCCTAGGACGATCGATGAGGGTGGCCTCGTACTCGTCGACGTCTACGGTCGGCTCGAGTCCTAGATGCTCCTCCAACGTCCTCAACCTACGAGCGACGGTGTAGAGCTCTCCACGCGCGATAGCAAGCGAGTCTTCGTAATCGCCCGCCTCTCCAACCAGGCAATCCCGCTCCTGTTCGAGCTCCTCGAAAGCCTCGTCGCGCAGCTGCCTCTCCTCCTCGTGCTCGGTCGCCATGGTCTCAATCTTCTCCAGAGCATCCGACAGCTCCTCGTGCAGGTCGGAGCACTCCTCCTCATGGGCTTGGATCATGGCGCGAGGTCCCCTCGTCGAGCAGCCGTTGACCGAGCACCTGTTCGGCGCAAGACCTCAGCTCCGCCCTTTTACTCTTCCGAAACGACTCGACTCACTGCCAATGCTGACAGCTCTCATCGTGCTCGGAAGCATCCTTACTCAAGTAGACGCACTTTGGTTCTCCGTCGACGATTCCACGACGGCAAGCGAGCTTTTGGAGAGGGCAGACCGAGCGACGGTGCGCCGAGCGATCCTTGACGAGCATGACTACGCCACACTGGTTGGGACAGACGACGGTCGCGTACCCGCACTATCGAGAAGCGAAACGGGTCAGCTTTCGAGTATCTGCAGCACGATAACGAGAGCGTCGGGCGCACCGTCGCTCCGTGCTGATGCCCCTTGCCGACCTTGCCTTTCCACTGGCAGCCGCTCCTCTTGTTAGCGCAGATGATCCTGCAAAAAGTGCGAGGGTCAGTATTCTTCCATTACTCTCCGCTGTAGCTATCAACTCACTCCAGCTCCTCAACGACGCGCTTAACGAAAGAAGCCTCGCGAGCGATGAAAGCTGCTCCCTCCTGCTCTTGACCGAGTTCAGCGCACGTAGAGCACCCTCTGTCGGAGTTGTTGTAGCACTGTAAGCCCTAGGGTCAGTTCCCTGCTTCTTTCTCCTCCCCGCTCGCGCCCCTCAGCGCGCGCGTCACGCCTCACTCACCTCCTTGCACTCAGCGTGGTCTTTGCTACAGACCCAGAGCGGATTCTCGAGCACTTGTTCGCAGCTAGCGCAGCGAGCGAAAATAGGCGGCGGCGAGGTGAAGAGGGCGAGCGAGTAGCCCATTGCTTGGACGATGTGAGAAGCTGCAGGCGATGAGGCGGGGAAGGGCAAAGGCCGAGGAGAGCCGAGAGTGAGTGTGTAGGACGTTAGAGAAGCTGTAGCTGAGTAGAGCTCGGCTCTGAAACGACGAGATGAGACGAGAAGCGAGAAACGAGCGAAGAGGCAAGAGAGCAAGAGACGATTCGACTTGGCCCCGAAGGACGAGAGGCGCGAAGGGGGCGAGTGAGTGAGGTTTGGTGTGCTGGTTGTAGTCGAGTACAGCCCTTCGAGTCTTGGTGTAGCTCAGAATAGCTTCCAAGAGCGACTGAGACCACTCAGCTACAGCTTAGCCTATCTCAAACCCTTCGCCGAGCTCGGCAGCTTCGCGCGCCCTTGTTCGCTCTCACCAGGCCGACGAGGAGTGCTTCGTGTTGCTCGAAAGTCAAAAGGCCTACTTCGGAGCATGCCAATGACCGAGCCTCTTCGGTCAAGCTTGGCCAAAGCTCGCTTCTCCCATCGTCGAAGCCGATTCTCAGTCCTGCTCCGTTTGAGGGGTCGACACAAGCCTCCCGGAAGGCAAGGGAAGTCGAGCTGAGCTCCGCGTGGACTATTCCAGAGGCGCAGCTTGCCAGAGAAGAGAAGCAGGAGGATGTATCCGCCTGCGAAGCTCGGTCAGGGGGAGATGGGCGCCGAGCAGCAGCTTGGGAGGGCCGAGGAGGGGTTGGCACTAGTCAAGTCGACTACAGAGCTATTGGAAAGCCGCTAGCCTCTATCACCGGCTACCTCGAGCAGCTCGAGCTGCACCTCTTCCCATCTCTCGAGACTCGACGCGCTCCCAACTCTTGCTTTCCTGCGCTCACCTCGTCTCGCTCGCTTTCGACTTCGCTGCTGGATTGCTGGGCTAGGACGACACTAGCGTTTGACTACGAAGCTGCTGGTGAGTCTCTGCTGCTATCTACTGCCTTACAGCGTCCGCTGACGCGCTCTGAACTCGCCAGCAGGACGCTCGATTCGCCCTCTCGCTCGTTGAAGCTCGCTGCAGGCGATTCTCGTGCTTGAAGCTGGTGCGTGGGACGGTTTCAAGGATTTGAGACGTCCGCTGACCCTCCTCGTACCCCTACAGCTCCCTCCTCGGTCGCCGCTGCTCGCACCTCGTCGCGTGCTTCCCTTCCCCTTCGCTCTACCCTCCTACAAGCTCAACAGCTGCTCAAGGAGCGCTCTCAGGTTCATCGTTGTAAGTACGAGCTGACATCGCGCCAAAGAGCCCTGTTGACCCTCTCCCTCCACAGCCATTCCGCCCCGTTCGGCTCGCTTCACCGCTCGCTCGCCAGTCTGAAGCTCCTCCCACGCTCGTCTCTCCCACGTTTCAGCCGCCTCACATCCGCTACATCTTCGACGCTCAACCCTGATGGAGCCTTCGACGCTTCCCTCCACCGAGGTTACGCCCAGCTCGGTCACCCTCGCCAGCCTACCCACCGAGCTTCACTCGCTGATCGCGAGGATGTGCCGAGATCAGGATCGACAGTACAAAGTACGAACTTCGCCGGAGGAGTTTGGAATTCGTCATCTCGAGGTCGCGAAGGCAGGCGCGACGGATTGGGACGGCCGAAGTTTGAGTGCTCTCTCTCTCTCCAGCCGAGACTGGAGGACGGCAACCGCTCCCTATTTCTTTGAGGTGAGCGCAAAAGCGTTGATGTTTGAGTAGAGTGCTGACCAACGGCTTGGACAGACCATCTCGTCGAATAGCTGCGACGACGCCCTCTTCCTCTTCGAGATCTCTCCAAAATATGCCTCACTCGTTCGACACGCTCTGTTCGACCATCACGCGACCGACTCGACCGGACAGGCTGCATTACTACGCACCCTCCCTTTCCTACCTCGACTACAAAGCTTGGCCATCACGCCACCGGTCTTCGTCCACCTGCTGGGCCTCCGATCGACGTCGACACCCACCGCTGAGCAGAGCGTACACCAGCAAGGCCTCCGCAGCCTTCTTCGATCCATCGCCGAGCTCTCCCTCGTCGACGTCCGAAAGGCAGAGCTTGCTTGGATCCTACCCTCCCTCTCCCGAACCGCGCTGCGCCGTCTCGATTTGACGCTCGACTTGGACTCGGACGACGCAAGCATTCAACCGGCGCGTACAGCTCTCTCCAAGCTCAAAGGATTGCAGCACCTCTCCCTCAGGGATCTCAACGTCGACATGGCGGGGCTCTTGGAGGATGTCGAAGCGTTCGAGTTTGAGCTCAAGAGCCTCGAGCTCGGCTTCTACGACCGGTCATTCGATGCGGAAGCCTGGACCTTCGTCGCGAGGCTCTCGAGCTCCCTCGAGACCCTCGCGCTCACCCTCTCCGCCACTGGGTTCTCGGACGAGGTCATCGGTCAGGCGCAACACGGCGAGGGAACGCCGAGGGTTCGGTTCGAGGTCTTGCGCGACCTTCGCCTCGAGGGCACAATTACCTCCATTGCTACCGCCATCAACCTCTTCTCCTCATCACCAATCACCACCCTCAGCCTCCGCGTTCTAGAATACCAGAACAAGACGAAGCCCGACCCTCTCGATGCCCTCCTTGCCAACATCGCCAAGGGGTGGACCGCCTCTCTCAAAGAGTTGAAAGTTGCTGTGGCCTTGGGGGACGGGAGGCTGACTTTTGTTCGAGCGGAGCACAGACGCGAGATGAGGCGGCAGGTCACGGCGGTGATTCCCCAGCTCGACCTCAGCGTGGAACCTCGGTACGATCCTTTCTATCATCGACCGCCGAATGCAGGCAGCGTCGGACTCGAGAGGGCCTGCGACGCAGCAACTGAGACGCTCAAGTTCGGCCTCGACCTTTCGGACCACCTGCTCGCGACGAAGGACTTCGATGGAGCTAAGGCGCTGATCGAGTTGCTGCTGCCGCTGAGGGGGAAGATGTTGAGGCTGAAGGATTAAGGGTGCTCGACGGGATGGTGAGGACGGCGATGGAGTGAGGAAGAGCTGTTAGAGAGGTTTAGAAGGAGCCAGGAGGGAGGCAGAGGAGCCTGAATGTCCATTCGCTGTTCGTTGCTCGTTCGCTGAGAGCTTGAGAGTGCGAAAGTGAGCGAAGGAGAGCGTGAGTTCTCCATATTCATAAACGACCTGTCGTGCTCGCCTACAGACGAGCGCGCAGCGACGAAAGGCGAAGCGCGGCGCTCGCGTTCTCGTTTCTCGCTCTCGCTGCTTCGCTTCGGTGCTGACGGCTCCAGCTAGTCCGAGTACACGATTACTACTTGCACCAATTCACAGCTAACCAAAAGTACGTCCAACACGGTACAAGAACGGACCTCGCTCCCTCTTCGGCGATCTAAGCTCCCCCTCCTCCCATCTAAGCATACGCACCACTCCTCCTCCTCACCTCCTCCAGCTCCTCGGCGACTCTCATCTTAACCTCCACCGCACGAGCGTCCCTCTGAAGGGTGAGCCAATCTTGACGCTCTACCGATTTGATCGAGGCGAAGGAGGGGAAGAGCTCGCAGAGGAGTCGGAGGGATTCTTGGGCTTCGTCTGTGAGGGAGGAAAGGGAGGGGAAGGGTTAGCTTTGGTATTGAGAGGAAAAGGAGGAAGATGGGGGACAAACCTTCGCCGATCTTGACGAGGGGAGAGTTGGAGACGGCGGAGGAGGCGTCATGAAGGGGGATGGAGCGGCCGTCGTATTTCCTGGATCGAAATCGAATGAATGACGGGTCAGCTCCCATCATCGACGGTCTCGACGAATAGCAGCCAAGAACTCACAGCGAAAGCATGACGACGACGTCGGCGACATTGCCGAGTCGGCTGACCATGGCGTTACGCTTGTACATCTCCTTCTCGATCGTTTGGTGGTCCGTTGCCGCCGTCTTCTCAGGCTTGAGCGACTTTTTGGAGGTGGCGAACGTTCCGGAGAGGGTTGAGAGGAAGGCATGGTTTGTTGAAGGGGCGGTGGCAGCGGCCTTCTTGGCGAGGAGCTGTGGAAGATGTTTTATAGGTCAGCGAGAGAACGATAGCGCGAAAGGAGAGTAGAAGGAAGACCCACCCTCTCCCTCATCAACCGATTCCTCTCGGACGCCTTGACGCTACTCTTGACCGGCTTCTCCTTGCCCTCCAACAGCATCAAGACCGAGTTGCTCCCCTTCGCTCCGGCGATGGGGACTGCTGGACCGAAAACGTCGTGCGAGGGGACCTTCTTCTTGGGACTGGGGGAGAGGGAGCCGGGGATGGCGGCGGGGAGGGAGGGGGATAGGGTCGGGAGAGCGGCTCGCGGGATGGGAGGGAGGGTGTGAGGGAAGGCGGGGAGGGTTGAGGGCGAGTAGATGGGTGAGACTTGAGCCTGTTGATTGAGCAAGAACGTCAGCTTGAGACTCGGCGAAAGAAGAGGGAGAGAAACGACGGACCTGCTCCTCCCTCGCGCACCTCCTTCCCCACGCCCTCAACCTCCTCATCAACTCTTCCCGCCTCGCATCCTTGCCCTGCGTCCACAGCGCAACGACATTCATCCCCTCCCTCCCCCTTCCCACGCTACTCGGACTCGGGGGCGTCACCTTATCCTTTTGCGACGGCGAATGAGGGAGTAGTTCGAACTTGGGAAGCTGAGGGTTGGCCTTGATGTTGACCGAGATGCCGATACCGTAGGTCGACTGGATGTTGTTGCCCTTGCCGACCCTCTTCCTCGAGACCAAGAAGCCGAGACCACCAACCTCCTCGCCGACGACTCCACCCTCGCCATCCCTCACGACCCTAAGCCCATCCTCCTCCTCCTCGAGCATCTCTCCGCACCCTTCCCAGGCCCACACCAACCGCTCGAGCTCTTCAACACCAAACTGCCTCCTCCCACACCTCACCATCTTACTCAACTCGGCCATCTCGATCAAATTGTGAATCCGCACGGTCGCTTTGCCTTCTTGGTCGAAATCGGTGGAAGTCGAGGCGACGGAAGAGCCTGAGGTGGAGAGGTGCATGATGAGAGCTCCTTCAATGGAGGAGTGGAGGTCGAGGAGGTCGGCGAGAGGGGCAGGGAGGGGGACAAGGGGATCGGAAGAGGAGGCGGAGGATGGTTCTCGGAAAGCGAAGGGAGCGGCGAGGCGGGGTGGTGCGGCTGGTGGTGAGAGGGAGCGTTGGCGATGGAGAGTCGACGAGAGTTGCTGCTTGACGGGCGTAGCGAGCTGCTCGGCGTTGGCCTTCCTGCCCCTCTTGCCGTCGACCTCGGCATCCTCATCCTCCAGGAAATCCGCCCTCCTCTTGCCCTTTCCCTTGGCATCCGGCGAACTCTGCTCAACCAACATCCTCCTCCGCAGTTCCCTCCGCTTCTGATCCGCTCGTTCCCGCTCGATATCGCCGACCTCCTCGTCTGGCTCGCCCAGGAAATCGCCCGAGGACGAGTAGGTGACGCCGTCCATTTGGGTGTCGAGGGTGCGGTACACTTTGCCGGCGAATTTGATGGCGATTGAGGGAGAAGCTGGGGCGACGGAGGAAGAACCGGACGCGCGAGCTGAAGGGGGAGGTGTTGAGGAGCGTCTGAGAGGTGGAAGAGTGCAAAGGATTAGTTCCACTGTTCTTTAGAGCCTCCCACTGCTGCCTGATCCCCTACAGCGCCTTTGTCGGCTCTCGCTCCTCCTGCTCGAGCTCCCATCACACGGCCATCACACGCTCGCTCCTCCTGGGGCTCTGAAGTCTGCTCTGTAGCTCAATAGAAAATATTCGTAACTCACTGTAGATTCTTCCGCTTGCCTTGCTTTGCCGTGCTAGTAGAAGCCGTCGCTGCTTTGCGTCCCCTCGTCGACGTCGCGGGCAGACGAGCAGCGGTCGAGTCCTCGTCGGCCATCATGGCTTTCCTACGCTGTCGGAGCTCTTCCGCTGGTAGTCGATTCGAAGTAGAAGGAGCCATAATGAAAGCGAGAAGAAGTGACGAAGTAAGATGAAGGAGAAAGAGAGAAAGGCGAAGCAGCGCGCTCGCACGCGTTGATGAGGCAAAGGGGGAGGCGGGTCGATGTCTCGGTGCATCACAATCACAAGCAACAAACGAACTCCAGCAGCATATCCTTCAAATCGAATCAAAGCTCTTCCTCCTCCGTATCCTCCTGTTTTCCACCAACGCTCCTCCCCTTGATCCATCCTCCGCTCGCCGAACCTCGCGCCGAGTGATGACCGGCGCTCGTCCTGCTACCCGTCGACGAGGCAGATCCTATCCGTAGATCAAGTCCGGCATCAGCAATACGTCTCTGGAAGATCATCGCGGCTCGACGAGACCCACCGAAACGAGGAGAGGTCGGAGAAGTCATGCTCGGCGCACGACTGGCCGCCGAAGAGGAGGAGGAAGGGAGATGAGGAGGGTCCCAAAGGGGTGCGGAAGCGGGGAGGGGAGGTAGAGTAGGATTATAGTCGGATCCGGAAGCAGCGGAGTGGAAGGAGTCGAGGAGGGTGGACGAGCCTGTGGAAGGAGGCGAGGTGAGTCGGCGCCGAGCATGCTCAGCGAGGCAAAGACTCACCTCGTCCCTCCTCCTCCCTACGCATAACCTCGTCAATATCCCCAGGATCACTGAAGCCCTTCATACTATCCACCGCCGACCCCGCCGTCGTAGTCGACCACTCTCGGCCGTGCCCTCCTCCCTCTCCTCCCTGATAACCCGCGTCAGCAGCGAACTCTTTCTCGATCTTCTCCAACTCCCTCTCAGCTCCACTCTTAGCAGCCATTCCCCCTTTCTCCCCAAAAGCCCTCTCCGACTCATTTAACTCGCCCCTCCTTCCTCGGCCTCCTCCACGCTCGGCGCTCCCCTCTCCTACTCCCACTTCCACCAACTCCCCCACTTGCACAACGGGTACGCTCCCAGGCCTAAGCGGATCATGCATCGAAAGCGGTGGCGTAGGGTCGCGAGCGAGGACCGAGGAGAGGGGAGGGGGAGGGGCTTCGGGGTGGGTGTTCGAGGGAGGGGAGGTGGTCGTGGGCCAGAGTTGAGGAGAGAGGGGGGCGCTGTAGGGAGGTGTGCCGGAGGGAGTGACGAAGCCGGAGGAGTGGGAGTGGGAGTCGTCGGAAGGAGGGGAACGAGGAGCGGGAGCGGGAGGGGCGAGACGAGGAGCTGGTGAGGCGCCGAGAGAAGAGGTCAGCGCTCGTTCAAGTCGCTCGCCCAGCCGTCGACGAAAGGCAAAGGAGAAAAAGCTCACCTTTTACACCTCCACCCTCCAACCTCGCCTTCAACTCGCCGTTCTCGACCTCCAACCCCTGCACGGCTTTCAGCACCTCCTCCATCCAAAGTCCCTGCTCCTGAACCCTCATCTCCAACTCCTTACTCCTCGCATCCAACTCCCTCCTCTTCTCATTCTCCTTCCTCCAATCAAACTCGGCAGCCTCCTTCTCCGTCTGAAGCTTGGTCGAAGCGAGTTTGAGCGAGTCGATCTCGCGACGGAGGGAGGAGATTCGTTGAGCGTCGCGATCGGGTTTGTTGGGAGAGTTAGGTGGTCGAGCGGGAAGAGAATGGTGAGAGCGAGGCGTCGAAGGGGAGGAGGAACGAGCGCCGTTGGAGCTGGCGTTTGATTGAGGAGAAGGGGTGACCATCGCCGGCGGCGCGTTGCTCAGATCGGGAGCGACGTTGGTGAGAGGAGATTTGGCGAGATCCATGAGCTCTTGTACCGAGTAGTGACGCCGGTGCTTGGAGTCGATGTTGGTGTTGGTGTTGGAGCGCCTCGAAGTGGCCGCGACGAGTTCGGCGGCGAGCTCATCCTTCTCCCTCCTGAGCTCCTCCAACTCCCTCATCAACTCGCCCTTCTCGACCGCCCTCCCAATCTGTTCATCCTCCAATCTTTTCCCCAGCTCCGCCATCAACAGCGCCTCTTTCGTCGCCTCGCCCTCCAACTCCTTGACCCTCGCAATCGCAACGTCCCTCTCCTCCTTCGCCTGAGCGACCTTTTTCCTCCCATCTTCCTTCGCCTCCATCGTCCTGGTCGCGAAAACCTGCTGATGAGCCCTCGTAGCGTTGAGCTCGTCCTGAAGGCGAGTGCAGAGCTCCATCGTGCGCTTCGACTCCTCGACGGCGGTACGAAGCTGCTGCTTGGTGTCGGCGAGTCGGCGGTTGAGGTCCTCCTGCTCCCCGCGCATCATCTCCACCACAGTGGGATTATCCTCAATGCTCACGATCTCCTGTACCGCCTCCTCCAACCTCGCCTTCAACCCATCTCTCTCCTCCTCCAACGCCGACTCGCTCGCCTCCAACTCGGCGCACCTCTCGCGCAGGGAAATGACGAGCTCCTCCAATCCCCTATTCTCCGCATTGGCTTGGTCTCCTTCCTTCATCGCGACCTCGGCCGCCTCCTTCAATTGAGCGAGGAGGTCCTTATTCTCCTTCTCCAATTTAACGACCTTCTGCTCCGCTTGCGCGAGCGCCTCCCTCGCCTTCCCCAACTCGTCACTCTCCTTCGAAAGCTTTCCTTCGCTCCTATCCACCTCACTCTCCCCAGGCGTGGTACTCCTAGTGGTCGCCGGGCTCGGCGGAGGAGGCGGCGTCGGCGCATGAAAGCTCGGCATGGAGCTAGCGACGCCGGGAGGGATTCTCGCGCGAAACTTTTCGGCGAGCGAGAGTTCGGTGGACGTTTGTGGAGGGCGAATGGGGATGGGAGCGGGAGCCGAGCGAAGGGGAGGGGCGAATGGAGGGGCAGAGGCGTCGAGAGGGGGAGGTTTGGAAGCTGAGGAGAGTGCAGGCGATTTGAGGAGCTTCATGGGTGCGCTAGGAGGTTCGGGTACGTAGTTGGGATCAGCCCAGCGGGAGTAGAGAGGTTTGGCTGCCGGTTTGGAGGGAGGAGCTGCACAAGCGGAGGGAAGGGAGGGCGGCGAGGGCTCGGCGATGCTGAGGGGAGGGCGTGGTGGGTGGGGGGCGGTAGCGTAGACCATGGAGGGATCTGTTAAGAGTTGACTCGAATGAGGAGGGTCAGCTAGCAGCTCTGGAACCGAGCAGCCGAGCCGAGCGAGACGAAACGAGACGAGGCAGGGAGAAGGGAGAGCTCACCGTGCGCTACATCGCCCTGATCTCCCCTCGGAGACATCGGCAACATAATTCCCAAACCCTTCGCTTCCTTATCTCCCCGTTGACCCTCCATCAAACTCGCTCCTCGTCCTCCGCCGCTCTTGTCACGCGCGACCGTCTCGCTCTCCTTCCCTCCCGACCTCGTCGCAGAAGGGATGTAGTGAAATGACTCGCCGCTGGTATCCGGGTCCTGCTGACTCGACGGAGACCCTCCGATTGTCGCAAAGTCGTAGACGAAGTCGTCGTCGTCGTCTTGAAGCGGAGTGGGAGAGGTCGTTGAAGCGCCGGGGGGTTGCGAAGCGGTGCTCCAAATCGACGACATGGCGTTGGAGTTACTGCTGCTCCTGCGAAAAGTGAAGAGATTGGAGGGCAGCGGCTCGCTAAGCTGCAGCGGAGAGCGAAAAGTGAGCGAGCTCACTCGAGCAGCGGTGACGCGGGAGGAAGTGCGAAGCTGTAGGGGAGTAGAGAGGTGGATAGAAAGCCTCTGTAGGTGTTGCAGCTGCTTCGAATCTCGCCTCGAAGCCGAGAAACGAGAGCGAGCGTCGATGAAGCCCGTGTGGCGGGAAGGCAAGAAGCTCGAGGGCGAGAGGGCGACGAGATGGGCAAGGGGTCGAAGCACGGCTAGTCGGCGGAGACGTCGACTGCACGTCTCCCAAAGACTACAGAGGTCGACCAAGCTCTACTTTCAAGCCACACGAAGTTGAGAGACACCCCTGCACCCTGAGGCTAAAGAAGCACCTGCTCGTTTGCCTTCGCCGAGATCGCTCGTCAACTCGTCCAGAGGCGAGCGTTCACCTACTCGAAGGGAAAAAGAGCGCACTGTCGCTTCCTCTCCCATCTCCTCCGAGCGCCCACGGACGATGATGAACAGCAAGCTTCGATTCTCGGCGCTCGTCAAGCTCGGCGTCCCTCCCATCCCCTCCTGACCCGCTCACAGCTGCTCCTTGATCATCAACGACCTCATCGGCTCCATCGCCAGCATCATCGCCTCCGCACCGTACACGTCTCTCGTCGCCCGTAGCCTTCCCGAGAGGTTGAGAGCGAAGCGAGCGACCTCGTCGATGGCGTCGCAGCGGTTGGCGGTCGATGTGCCTTGAGGGTTGAGTTGATGCCGGTCCAGAATTCGTTCGGTCCACGTGTCCCGTGCGATTTGAAACGGGAGGTCGGAGGACGACCCATTCGTAAAGGGGAGAGCGGTACGTCGAGAAGGCGAGGGGTCAAAGCCGGGCGGCATACTGTACCTAACAGTGAGTTCCCGAAGGGTAGCGCTGTAAGCCTGAATGCCAGTGGTGAGGTCGTAGATCATTGCTGGGCTGATCGGGGAGTAGGGAGGAAGTTCGAGCCTAAGGTGGTGAAGCGGCGAGGAAGAGAAGCGGCGGAGGAGGACGGGTATGGATTCGAAGGGGAGGGTGGCGTGGAGGGTGTGGAGGCGGGTAAACTGCACTGCCTTGGTGTTACTCGTGGAGGTGCCGAGCAACCCGTCCACCTCGGCTGAGGTTGGGACCGTGCCGAGTTGGAGCGATTCGAGTGTGGCAGCGAAGTGCTGAGTAAAGGCCCAGCGCGATTGGGTGAGAGGCGCTGATCCGGACGTGAAGCTCAGCGAACGAAGAGTTGATCAACATTTCCAATCATGGTGTCGGTAGCCGCTGCCGAAGTCGACCGCCTCGGCAGGGTCGGTCGAATTGTCCTCGTCGAAGATCTCCAGCTCGACTAGGTGCTCACAGCCCGCGACGGTCGACTCGAAAATCCGTTTGTCCTCTTCTACGGTCCTGGGATTTGCTACCCCATCGTCGTAGAGAAATCCAGCGATGGAGAGTCGCTCGAGCTTTGGGAGCGATTCGACTATCCAAACGAAGACGCCACTGGTAGGCTCGTCCACCTTGAGCTCTTTGACGTTGATGACGGCACTTCGAAATGCCTCGCGCCGGAGAAGCGCGTCGGTGGAGGGTGAATCGTCGGTGGAAGGAGAATCGTCGAGGCCGAGGTGGAGAGGGAGGTCGAAGAGCGCGTAGGAAAGGCAGCCTTCGATTTCCAGGCGACGCAGGCGAGGGAAGAAATGGAGGGAGATGACAAGCTCTTGGTGATTTTCCGTGTTTCCTTGTACGCCGCAGAACGCCACTTCTTCAACGAAGCGCGCGTACTTGCGGAGGATCGCCCCTCGAAAGAACTGGCCCGTGCAGTTCTGAAAGTCGATGCGCTGCAACGAATGATAGGTCAGCCCCGGCAGACTTCTAGGAAGCAGCAGATGTACACACACAGAAAACGAAGGGGGCGGCGACGGCGCTCCATGCTCGGTCGAGAAGAAAGAGAGCGTTCAGGCTGCGACCGTCCTTCTCTAGCACGGTGGCATCGAAGAGTGCCTTCCTTCGTCCTTCGAGCGATAAGTGCTCCTTCAATCGGTACTCCTCGTCCTGCTTGTGAGCATGAGAGGCGATCATCCGCTTGATCTCGGGCGGGAGGGTTGCCAAGGACAGCGGCGAGAGAGAGGTGGACGAGGCGTCCATGGTGATGGTGATTGTAGAGAGCGAAGATGAGAATGAGCTGGCCGAAGCTGGAGTTGAGGTCGAAGAGGGAAGCACGCGACGAGGTGGGAGCAGCGGCGCGCGCGGAAGGGCCTGTAGGGACATAGAGAAGCGTCAGCGGAGGTAGCAAATCACTTCAGACCTCTTACGCACCAGCGACAAGCACGAAAAGCGCGAGCAGCGAGCTTCAACGAGCGAGCGAGCGAATCGAGCGTCCAGCTGGCGAGTTCGAGAGGCGTCAGCGGGGTGTTGTAAGGCGATACAGAGCAGCAGAGACTCACCAACAGCTTCTCGGCCAAACGCTCGTGTCGTCCTAGTCCAGCAATCCAGCAGCGAAGTCGAAAGCGAGCGAGACGAGGTGACCGTAGGAAAGCAAGAGGTGGGAGCGCGTCCGTCGCTGGGAAGAGGTGCAGCTCGAGGTAGCTAGCGATCAAGATTAGCGGCTTTTCAATAGCTCTGTAGTCGATTTGACTACTGCCAACCTCTGCCCTGGCCTTCCTGGCTGCTGCTCGGCGCTCCATCTCCCCCTGACCGAGCTCGCAGGCTTCTGCACCCTCCCACTTCGCTTCACGGACGAGCTAAGGTCCTCCTAAGATATACTCAAGCTCAGTTTGACTTCCTGCTCCTTCCCGAGGCTGGCGTACACAGCTCAAGGGAAGCAGGACTGAGAGTCGGCTTCGGCGATGAGAGGGAGAAGGCTTGCGCAAGCGCTTGCGCTTCGCTCAGGCGAAGCTGCTCTGCATCCCTTACGTCAAATCATGCTCGAATTAGAAGCGCACCAGTCGCTCCACTACAACCTAAACGCCCAAAGCATCCAACCTCCTCACCACCCCCTCCAACCTCCCCTCCAAACCCTCCAAATTCCCTCTCATCCTCCCCTCATTCTCACCCACGCTCTTCTCCAACCTCTCCAGCACCTCTCCCAACCCCTTCTCGCCTTCCTCCAACCTTCCAACTTCCTGCTTCACATCAGCCAGCGTCTCGGCGAAGGAAGAGGCTGAGGAATGGAGAGTCGAGAGCGAGCGAAGGCGGGTGAGGAGACGGGGGGTGAGTGGCAGGAGAGGGTCAAGGCGGGGGAGGAGGGCGAAAAGAGCGTCTACGCGCTGGATAGCGTCGGGTGGGAGCGACTCGGTCGAAGCGCCGCCTTTGATGCCCGTCGTCGTCTGAGGAGCGCCCGAAGGCTTCTCTCCCCCTGCACCGGGTACGACGACCGTCATCAGCCCGCCCTGGAGGGCTACGTTGATAGGTCGTGTATCGCCGATCTTGCGTCGTGAGTCGTGCATTCGTTCGAGGTCGGAGACGAGGACTTTGACGCGTCGGGAGATGGAGTCGATTTGGCGGGGTTGGGTGAGGAGGGTGAGGAGGTGGTCGAGGCGGTTGATGGTGGGGAGGAGAGGTGGAGGAAGAGGGTGGGTCTGTGGGCGGGGAGAAGGGGATATGAGGTGGAGGGGACAACGGCGTCGGCGATGGGCGTGAAGGGCGAAAGAAGGTGTCGAGATGGGAGAAGGGACACGGTAAGAGCGAGCAAATTGATGAGTCAGTACAAAGCTTCGCAGGGGAAGCGAGAAAACAAGAGCGCACCTCATCAATGTCTGCCTCGTTCGCCCCAAGGAGCTTCTCCAACTCGGCGACCCTCCTTTCTAGCTCGCCATCCTTTCCTCCTTCCCTCGGCTTGCCCGCATTCGATCCCGACACTCCACCAACACCACTTCCCGCCTCCACCGCACCAACCAAGCCCAACTTCTCCAACAGTCCCTTGCTCGACTTGGCCTTCTCGGCGAGTCCGCCCTCCTCCTTCTCTCCCTCGCCTTCCAGGACACCCTCCTCGGTCGTGCCCTCTCCATCAAGCTTCAATCCACCGAGATCGCCCCTCAACAACTGCAACTGCTGCAGCAGAACAGCGGGGGAAACCTCCCTCTTCTTCCCCTTTCCCTTGGCCCCCTCGTCTGACTCGCCAGGCGGTGCCGAGGTGGAAGGCGCGGCGGTAGAGGACTCGGTCTGTTCCCGCTTGACGTCCTCCTCTAGTTCTGCTACTTCTGAGCGCAACCGACGGAGGCGCTCGAGGTTCGTCTCTTTCGCGGAGGAGTCGGAGGGGTCGGCGGTGGAGTAGACGATGGTGGAAGGGAGACGGCGGGAGGTGTATCGACGGGAGGAGTCTGTGTAGTTCGATAGAGCGGATTAGCCACCTCTTCAGACCGCTGCTCGACTGCAGAGCGACGCGTCAAGAGCGAGAGCACGCACCTCCGTCGTTTCTCGAGAAGGTAGCGCCGCCAAACTTCTTCCTTGCTTCCGAGGTATCTAACCTAGTCGCATCAATGTTCTCGTGTCCAGGAGCGTGGCCATGAGGAGCTGTTCGGCGGGAAGAGGAAGGCGAACTGGCGCGTGGGAGGTCTGAATCCGAGTCTGAGTCGTACTGTAGGTCATCAGGGTTAGCTAGAGCAGCTGAGCAGGTAGCGAGAGACGTACTGCATTGCTGTGCTCCAGAGGAACGTCGGCCGTTTCGTAGACGTCGGGCGCAGAGTCCTGTTTGGTGAGGAGGAGCGTGTTGAGCTGTTGGCGAGCAGGGGAAGAGCTGTAGGGAACTCACAATGTCTGGTAGTCCCGCATACTTGGAAATTGAAGCCATCGCTGTAGTCGATTAGAGCCAGCAAGAATTGGTTCGAGTCCAAGAGGCGACCGACGCGACCGAAGCGAGGTCTCCCTCCGCCCAGTTGCTCCCTCTCTCGCTCGACAAGCTGCCCGCTGTGGCTTACCATCCGTTAGACCCGCCTCTGCGGTTCTCGCTCCTTTGCTCTTCTTTATCACCTACAACTCCCCTCCACTCGCTCTACCGTGGCTCCCTGCCCAAACCCCGCAACTACGCCTTTCTCTCGTTGTT
The DNA here is from genome assembly GCA_019775505.1 of Leucosporidium yakuticum. Lineage (NCBI taxonomy): Eukaryota > Fungi > Basidiomycota > Microbotryomycetes > Leucosporidiales > Leucosporidiaceae > Leucosporidium > Leucosporidium yakuticum. The sequence goes on along the minus strand of JACWFO010000009.1, from coordinate 266,137 downwards.
GCACCTCAAGACGGTCATCTCGTTGACGCCGAAATCGTTGGATCATTACGCTGGAGAAGGACTGCTCCCTGCTCGCAAGCGGAGGAGGATTGGCGGAGTAGGCGAGGAGCTCGAGGATGAGGAAGGCTGGGAGGCTTGGAGGGACAGGGAGGAAGTCAAAGTCGTGCATGTCAAGGTGGGAAAGGCAAAAGATGGTGCGATTCCCTTCTCACCTACAACCGTCAAGGAGGTACTCGAGGTGAGTCGCTCGTTTCGCTTCATCGTTCTTCGCTCGCTGATTCTCGCCATCTCAAACAGCTTCTTATCGCCAAGGAGAACTACCCCATCTACATGCACGACCTGGATGGCTCCGACGTCCTCTCCATCATGACCGCCGCTCTTCGCAAGCTCCAAGGCTGGAGCGAACGAGCATGGCTCGAGGAAATGTCACGGTGCGCCGAGCTGTCGTTCTGCTGTTTCTTCGCATTTCTGACCCTTCTCTGCCTTCTCTCCTTCATCTCCCTTCCCCTCCCCCGCGCTTCGCCGCTCACCACAGATTCCTTCGCCAACCCCCTCCCGAACCCGAGCACCTCACCTTCCTCCGCCGTCTCTTCTCACCCACCCACCCCTGTCCAACTTCACCACCCCCCGCCGTCCCACTCTCAATCACCATTCCACCACCCTCCCGTCGCGTCGAATGGCTCTGGAAGGGAGGGATGCCCACGGCCGCTACTCTCGGCGTTGGAGCCAACGGCAAGAAGAGCACGAGCAAGGAGGCAGCGGGTCAGCATGCGACGATGAGGTGTAAGGTTGAGGAGGACCCGTTGCCTGCTGCCCTTCCTCCATCTGGTGCGATGGAAGGAGATGGAGAAAGCGGGGAGGGAGGATTGTGGGAGGGATCGACCAAGCTCGACGAGGGACCGAGGGAGCACCACAAGGAGCGGAACGAGGCCCTCAGCGTCTCCCGTCAACGAAGCGTTACGCCTAACACTGCTTTGCGCATGGGAATCGGTCTACCCCCTTCTACCGCCACTTGCACCGCCGTCTCTCGTTCTCACTCCCTCGCCGGCTCGCCTCACAACGACTCTTCCTTCGTCGCCGACGCGGCGCTCTCCACTTCCGCTGGGACGAATGACCTCTCTGGAGAGCTGTCGGATCTGTCGGCTGCTGAATCGGGCGAGGCTGAAGGTTTCGAAGACGAGGAGGATGGAGAAGGCTACGAGGATGAGGAGGAAGAGGAGGAGGAGGAGGATGAGGATGAGGGGTATGATGATGATGAGGTACATCCACTTAGTCAGACTATCGATGCGTTGGATTTGGGACTGTAGTGTGGTTTGGGAATACGAAGACGTGTTGTACTTATAGCTTTCGCCGAGCGCCGAGAGATTGGAGCTTCGCGAGCTGCAATGTCGGGTTTGAGACTCGTGAAGCAGCTGCAAGGATTCTTCAACGACTCGCAAACATCGAACCTCCTTCGCCGCTTCTCGCGGTTAAACTTGTGCGATAAAGCTTCATCTGCAAAGCCATACTACGAGCGAAAGAGGGGGAGCTACCAACCTGCGCCGACCCTCGACGCCAACACTCTCACACCTCGCCCTTCCTCGTCTCCCCCGATCAATACTGCACGCTCTCCTCCCTCTCCCTCGCTCCCTCCCCCAACCCAGCACCATTCCCTCTCCTCCCCTCCCCAACGGCCGAAAGCGGCGCCGGCGAGCCTGATCCCACGCTATGCACATCCTCCTTCTTAACGACCCCCAACTCCTCCAACCTAGCCGGCACCTTAACCTTCTTCAACGGACCTGCTCCCCCTCCCCCTTCCTCCACCTTAGCAAGCATCTCAGCCTCCTTCCTCGCCTGCTCTCCAAAGACTCGAACCGCCTCCTCCTCATCCAGATCATCCAACCTGCTCTGCTCAGCGAGGAACTCGGGGTACCTCTCTGATAAAGGCCTCCAGGTGGCTCCTCCTCCTGCTCCTGGGGCTTTAGGATCGAGTAAAGGCGCCGAACGAGGAGGATGAGGAGATTCTCGGAGAGCGGCTTCGAGGTCGGGAGGAGGGGGGAAGGCGAAATTCGGTCCTGCGTTGATGGTAGCAATTCCGCCGCCGAAGACTGAGACGTGGGGGTAGTAGGCGCAAGTTCCATCGTCGTGCCAATTGGTTCGAGGGTCGGTTTTGGTCCTTCCTCCGCCGAAACCTTCCTCGCCGGCGTGCTGACGGAGGGGGATGAAGTCGTAGATGTCTTCGAAGGCAACTCCTTGACAGACTCCATCGAGGAAGAAGGCAATCTTGGCTTTTTCGAGTTTGGGAAGAGGGCGGAGAGGGGGACCTTGGTCGCCGAGGGCGGGAGGAGCTTTGGTACCAGGTGCAGCGACCTTCTTCTTATCCTCGACGACGACCTTGGCTTTCATCGCTGGGTCGATGGTCAAGTCGCTCATCTCCTTCGTCGGAGCGTACTCGAGCAACTCGAAGTAGAGTTGACCTTTGTAGCGGATGGGGAGACGTTTGCGAACGATTCGGGCGGGGTCTCGACGGTCGGTTGGAGGCTGACGAGGAGGGAGGGAGATGTAGATGCCGATGGTGGAGCCCGAGGTGTAGGGTTGGCCGTAGGTTTGGGGACAGGCGAGAGTGACGGCTTCCCCTCCTCGGTCGCGGTAGCCGTAAGAGTAGCTGTGGGGAGCGAAGGTCAATGGAGGGCTCTCGACGTCGAAAGAAGAGTACAAGTCTCCATCACTCACCCATCGAATCCACAAGGCGCGTTCAGCGGGCTCTCCCTCCTTCCAACTCCGACCCTCACCCAACTTCCTTCTCCCAATCCCGCCCCAGTATTCGCTCCCTCCCCACCACACCTCTCCGCCTTAACCTCCCAGTACCAATTCCCTTCTCTAACTCCCACATTAGCTCTCGCCGCCCTCCATCCCTTCTCCGCCGTAATAGTCCTCGCATCCTCGGTCAAGAGCACAAAAGTACTACGATCCTCCCAGCTGAACCGAGCGCCCAGTGGCGGGTTCTCAATCAATCGTTGAATAGGGATGGGGAGAGAGGAAGATGGTGAGGGTCCGCAGGTGGTGTAGCGGTAGCCGTTGCGCGAGATGGGATGGCCTCGGGTTTGGTAGAATTCGAAAGATGAAGGAGGGAGGTTGGAGGTGTGGGGAATTAGGGTCGGTGGGTTTGCTACGGTGGAAGAATCTTCCTCGGCTGCAGCTTCGCCTGTTGGAGCGTTGGGAGCGGGTAGAGGAGCGGCGGAGGGAGAAGCGGCGGAGGGAGTGAGTTGGTCGGTTGAAGGCGAGTGCTTGCGCTTTTGTGAGGGACGAGAATTGAGCTGTAGTAGAGTATAGAGCGTAAGAGGTGAGCGTGAGAAGCTGTAGCGGATTAGGAGCGAAGAGAGAGCTCACCTCTGGCGGAATGTCGCCTGAGGCTTCGAGAGCAGGAGATGGGCTGTTTAGAGTGGGGATAGCCTGTTCTGTAGGTGATTCTGTTGCTGCTGCTGCTGCTGCTCCCTCTGCTAGACCCGACATGTTGAAGTACAGAAACGACGAGGTGACAAGCGGGAAACAGAGAAGCGAGACGCGTCGAGCTGAGAGCCAACTCGACCTCGGCTCAGGGGTGTTGGCTGAGCGATTGTCCTACATATTCTGCTCTGACTTGTCTCAGACTCTCCTACAGAGCCGTACCTCTCTTGCTCTCTCGTACAGCTCGGCTCTCGCTTCGCAGGGCTCTCTGCCGCACTCGGAAGCAGCTCTCGACCCTACAAGGTTACAGGCGTGACAGCAGAGTCAAACAGCAGCGATTCCACTCATTCCGATGTACCAAGCTACAGACAGACGAATCGCAAGCGTTGAAAGCTCTCAAACCCTCTCAAGTCCAATTCGAGCTCGAAACGGCTGGGCGGGGTTGGCTCTGTCCGTATCCTCGTCTCGTCTCGCTTCGAACTATCGACCTACAGGACAGCATGGGCAGTCTGCTACCCAATCCACGGCGCTCCTCGCTCTTCGCCCCTCTACTCTCAATCATTCTCTTCTGCTGCCTGATCGGCTTGACCTCGGCATCCAGCTCACTTGAGGTCGGTCTTTCTCTGCTCTGAGTCAGTCGGAGGGGACGCTGATCACTTACAGAGCAACAGATTCGACATGAGCATCACGATGAGGATGTAGGACCTTATGAGCAGAACTTCACCAACGATGAGGTCAGCTATTCGCCCGCCCGAACGGATCGCTCGACAAACACGGGCTTGCTGACGCTTTGGACCTGGATGCAGGAGATTGATACGGTGTTAAAGTGGCACATTGGGATACAGATGTTCTGCTGGGGTCTGCTCTTCCCTCTCGGTTCGTTCTCGCCTTCTCCTGCTCCCGCCGCTCGCTCGCTGACCTCCCTCCCACACAGGCATGATCCTCGGTCTCGTCCGTTCCCGCTTCCACGCCCCCCTCCAAGCCCTGGGATGTATCCTCACCCTCCTCCCCGGCAACTTCCTAGGCCACCACCACGGCGGCCGCTCCTTCCACTCGACCGCTCATTCCCATTTCGCCAGCTACATGTGGTGGTACCTCGTGCTGCAGACGGGCTTTGGCGTGTTCTTGAAGCTGCATGTGATGGAGGGGACGAGGGTTAGGAGAGCGGTCGTGCTGGCTCATGGGGTCGTTGGGAAGAGGTGAGCGCCATCGCCGAGGAGGGGTGGGGCGTCGATGCTGACCGTTTACGAGGATGTAACAGCTTTCCTGTCGTTGGATGGGTGCAGATGATCTTTGGGTGCGTCTCTCTCCCTCTACTCTCTACGAAGAGCCTTCCCACTCACTCGGCGCTCCTTCGCTCGCAGAGGAATCGCCGCTCTCGGCTTCTGCTTCGGCGAGCACTTCGGACAATGTCTCGCGCACTTCATCATGGGTAGCGCTTTCATCGGCTGTGAGTTGTGCTCTTTCTTCTCGTTCGTGAGGGCTACAACTGACCCTCGCCGCCGACAGACGCCGTCATCCTCCTCATCATGCTCCGCCTCGGCGCTGGTTGGCTCGCGAGGAGGAAGTGCAGTCAAGAGTACATCGATTCTTGGGTCATCATGGTTTGGTACGTCCTCGTCTCCCTTTTCGTGTCGCTTTCCGTCCTCGGCGGGAGCTGATCGCTCTGCCTGTCCCTCCACCTCTTCCTCTCTTCCTGTATCTGCCTGCATCTTCTTATTCCTCTCCCATTCTCTCTCTTCCTCCCGTTTCTCGGTCTCAAGGGGTATCGTCAACACTTTCACCGAGCATGACTTCTTCCGCAAGTCCAACCACTGGTCTCACAAGGACATGGTGAGTCCTCAGCTACAGCCAAATCTAACTCAGAATCTCCTTCACCTTTCCTCTTAGTCTCGATCGCTGACGCGCCCGTGGACCTACAGCAACACGTCTCCCTCGGCGTTCTCTGGTGGGCGGGAGGAGCTCTCGGCATCTTCCTCGGTCGTCACGGCAAGCGTAACGTCGTTCCCGGAGTCATCATCGTGCGTCGACTCCTTCGCTCGATCATCTGCTCTCAACCTCGCTCGCTCGGCGCGCTGACCCTCTCTTCTTCCCTTCCCTCGCTCAAAACAGGCAATGACGGGCTACGCCATGTCCGCACACGCCCAATCCCTCGAATTCAGCACTACCATTCACAAACTCTTTGGCTTCTCCCTCATGGCCGCTGGCTCTGCCCGCGTAATCGAAATCTGTTTCGTCCTAAACGACTCGCCCTCCCCCTCCCCTTCTTCCTCAACTCCAACACGCGCTTTCCAACATCTCCCGCCTTACCTACTCGTTCTATCGGGGTTGACCTTCCTCAGTGCCACGGAGGAACAGATGCAGTGGGTCGCGGGGTCGGGGATGGACGCCACGACCTACGCCAATATCCTCTTTAGTGGGGCGTTCGTCATTTATCTCGTTGCGGTGGCATTGGTGGAGGGGTATGAGTGGGGAGCGAGGCCGCAGGAGGAGAAGGAGGGAGACGTCGAGAGGGCCGAAGGAGGCGGAGGGAGGACAATTTGGGGAATCCCCGTGCCGAGCGTCGTCGGTGGGATGGGGCTCTTCCCTGGTGCGGGAAGGTCGTTGAATGGTAGAGAGCGAGGGGAGGAGATGAGGCAGTATGAGTCGGTCGCGATGGAGCCTACTACGACGAGCGGGACGAGGAGCTCGCACTCGCCGCCGGATTCGGGATTTGGGGAGGGGAGGGTTAGGTTGGATAGCATGCAGGAGGATGGGGATCGTAGGGTGTTTGATCTGGGTGAGGAGGACGAGGATGAGGGGGATGATAAGTACTGGGAGGAGAGGGAGGCAGGGAGACGATGAGTGGCGAGGTGAGTTGAGGTTTCGGCGATGACGACGAAGGAGCTGAGGGCTGATTCTCTGTCCGTTTTCGACCAGACGCCGAGACGACTAGTACAGCTGCACATACACACGTTTTTTCAACTACCCCTGCCGCGAGGACGAGAGCCGAAAGGGTGAGCGCCGAGAGTCGAGCTTCCCTTTCGTCGTCGCGCGGTCGTGCGATCGCCTGTGACAGGGCAGGACGTCGAGTACGGAGAGCTCGGAAGCTCGCTCTTTCTGTCTCTCGCTGTCGCTCTCTAAAGCTCTCATCCAACGACAAGAGAACAGCGTATTGTGATTCAAACTCCCCTCCTTCCTCGGCGCTCCTCCTCACCGTCTTCGCCTCGCTCAGCGCCTCGCCAAGCATCTTCAATCCTTCTCCCGTAACATCTGCCCCTTCAGCGGTACCAGCAGGTCGAGTAGCGCCTTCGCTCCCTCGAAATCCTCCGTCTCGAGCAGGCGCGCCGAGTGAGCGAGTCCGAACCTCAACGTCTCATCCGCCGCCGCGCATGCTTCGGCGAGGGAGGAGGAGGAGTCGCACTCGGGAGATTCGTAGAACGAGTCGTAGTGAGGCGAGATGGTGAGAGCGAATTGATGCCTCGTGGCGAAGGAGGTGAGGTCGTCGAGAGTGTAGGGTCTGAGAGAACCGTTGGGATTGTAGGGGATGGATAAATCGATACCGACTTGCCGCAAAGAGGATGGGAAAAGGTCGACCAAATGTTGAAGGAGGGAGAGGAGAGCTTCGGGCGACGTCGACAAGTCGAGGAGGTTGAGAGCGACGGCACGGAGAGGCGACAGGACGACGAGGGATAAGAGTTGCTTGACGGCGTCGAGACTGCCGTTGAATGCGACGTAGCGTAGCATAGGGTACCTCCTGCGGCTAGTCCCCTCGGCGCGCTTGCTCAGCGCCTCCGACAACTCCATCCGGTCTGAAGCGACAACGAGCCTTTCAAGGGTCGCCGAGAACGAGGCGACAAATTTCCATACTACGGTCGACAGGTCGGCATACTCCAGTCTCACCTCGAGACTTCGGAGAGTGGCGCCGAACCCCCAGCTGGTTCCGGGCGACTTGAGCAGGCTCACGGTTTCCGAGTCGAGGCCGTGGAGGGAGAGATGCTCGAGGTTGGTGATTTGGCGAAGCTTTTCGCTTGTCAATCGCATGTTGGTCCCTTCTTCATCGTAGATTCGGGAGCTGGCGAGGACGTCGAGGTGCCTCACGCCGCTGATTTGGGGGCAGATCCACGAAAGTTGTGCAAGATCGGCTTTCTCCAGTGACAGCTCTAAGCCTTGGTTGACCAATTTGAGAAAGGCCGTGCGATGGATGAGCTGCTCCGCCTTGAGCGGGCGTCGGTAGTCGTCGCCGGCGCCGAGGAGGTGCAGGAAAGCGTCATGGTGAATTGAGACGCGGCGGAGGTTGACGAAGTTGCAGAGGAAGGCCAGGAGCAGGCGTGGACCATCGCTGTCGGCCTTGTGCTCGCTGAAGATGGCTTCCTTTACGAGCGAGGCGTAGCGAGTTGCGATCCCGAGCATGAAGAAGCTCTCTCCACAGCGCTTCGAGTCGATGGTCTATGTCGGTCCAAGGGTTAGTGATAGTTCTCGCTGCAGGAGAAAACGGAACGGTCACCTTGAAGACGTGCGGAGCTGCTAGAGCATGCCACTCTCGGCTCACGCAGAACAGAGCGTTCACGCTCCGGCCATCCCAAATGCGCACTCCGCTCTTCGCCACCTCATTGTACCTTCCATAAGAAACACCGGTGGTGGTCCGGCGCTGGTAAGCTTGGTCTTGCTGGGCGGCGAGAGCGGCGATGACCGCCTTGATCTCGGTCGGCACGCGAGAGAAGGGGCTGGGACTCTTGACGGAAGAATCATCGCGCGCCATGAGCGTAGGAATGGAAAAAAACATGCTGGAGGATGACGTCCGAGGTGTTGGAGGAGCGAGTGTTGAGAGGGAGAGGGAGCGGCCGAGCGACTTGGACGAACTGGAGAGCGCCGGGGGAGAGAGCAGGGTCAGTACAGCTCACTGCTACTTACGCTGCTCTTACGCACCTTTTGGTAGATCTGAAAGCGCTACTTGAGCAAGCGAGCGTCTTTGCAGGAGGGTCGAGCGTCCTTCCGCGTGGAGCGAGCAGAGGGCGTCAGCAGGTTGTAGGGTAAGTAAGAAGCAGCACAGACTCACCAGCAGCTACGTCGTCAAACGCTCGTGTCGTCCTAGTCCAGAAATCCAGCAGAGAAGTCGAAAGCGAGCGAGACGAGGTGAGCGTAGGAAAGCAAGAGATGAGAGCACGTCCGGCGCTGAGAAGGGTGCAGCTTGCGAGGGGTCGAAAGAGGGCTGTAGGGGAGCTGTGAGAACTCAAAGTAGACCTCCCGCCCTTTCAAAGCCCATCTACTGCTCTACAGCCTTCTCACTCGGTGCTGCCCCTTTCGCACCTCCTTCGCAGCGGGTCGGAGGGCAGAGAAGATGGAGTGCACGAGATCTGAGAGCAGAGGGAAAGAGCTTCGACAATTTTCTATACTGTGTAAGGCTCAGCAAGCTCCAGCATCCCTCCAATCTTCGCCAAAGCCAGAGCTCGGCGATGAGCTCCCCCTCGCCCTTCCCCCCTCTCTCCTCAACGACCGCCTCCGGCTCCACGACACCTTCAAGCGACATCAGAAATGCAAATGTATAACACACCCGCCCCTCCACCCTTCTACCCCTCTCCCTCTCCCTCCTCCCTCTCCTCCGAGTCCCCTGCTCTCCCCCATCAATCAACCCACCTCCACCCCACCTCCACCGCCTCAATATTCGCCTGAGGCTTAAGGAAATCAATCTCCGAGGCTTCGAGTTTGAGGAGTGAGATGCCCTGCGAGTCGGAGGAGGAGAGGGAGGGAGGGGTGGATTCGAAAGAGGGGATGAACCAGAGGACGCCGAGGGCGGCCTTTACGTCGGGGGGAGGAGGAAGGGAAGGAATGGGAAGGTCAGCATCGGGTTTGAACGCGAGGGTTTAAAAACAAGGCAAGGGGGAAGGGCAGAGGGAAAGGAAGCAAGAAGCAAGAAGCAAGAAGCAAGAAGCTCATCGCCTCTCGCTTCGAAACTCACCATAGCCGGCAACTTCCCATGTTTCCTCCCACTCTTTCCCAACAAAAATTTCAACTGAACCTCTCTATCCGCATCCAACACGATCCCACCATCCTCTTCAGCGATTTTCCTCGCTTGCTCCTTCTCGAGCGGCTCGGCGTCGGTGTAGGAGGGAGGGAGGTAGGCTGTATGAGGCCGAAGCGTACGGGGTGAGTCGGTCGCGTGCTCGTTTAGGTCGGTCGAAGGGGTCGTTGGACGGGAAGTAGAAGCCGGGGTGTCGGCAACAGGGGAGGGATCGGAGGCTTCCTCGCCCGAGCTGGTAGGCGAAGGGCTCCGATCGCTACGTTCGTCAGACTCGGTGAACCCCCCGACTCGGAGGACCATATCATCGGATTTATCGTCCCAATCGTTGTCGTTCCATTCGTAGGTGCCGGAGGCGGCGAGTGCCATCTCGCGGGTGCGGAGGGAGGTGGTGAGAGAGTCGCGGTAGCGGAAGACCTGGTTTGATTTGAGAGGCTTAGCGCGTGCAGGGCCGGGAAGGAAGCGAGGGAGAAGAGAGATTGGGACATACCTGTACGGCTATCCTATCGCCCCCCAACCTCCTCGTCACCCCCTGCGGTCCCTTCCCCCAAATCCTCACAAACTCAAGCCGAACTTTCCTCATCCTCTTCCCTTCTCCACCACTCGCGCCTAGCGGCTCATCAATATCAATCCTCGGATCCCTCCCCTCCAACAACCTACCCCAATACCCAATCCACCTCCTCTGACTCGAAATGCTCACTCCCTTACTACTAGTCCCAGGAGCCATTCGTCGTTTCGTGTGGAAATCTAGGATGGTAGCGACTTTTTGTTGCATGGTTGGTGGGTCGGTGGGCGTTCCGGGCTCGGAGGAGGGGTCGATGGCTGGGACGGAGGGAGGGGAGGAGGTAGCGGTTGGGGAGGCGAGAGAGGGAGCGGAGGGCAGTCCCGGTTGGGCGAGGAGGTAGCAGATGCCAAAGGTGCCGCTTCTGTAGAGTGGTAGGAAGAGAGTGAGCGATTGCGAGAAGAGGGAGAGAGCGAGACCGAGAACGAACCGTCCTTTCCCAGCCTGCGAGGGAGCGCCGAGCCTCAAGGTCAGCTTTCGCTCGGCTTTCAGACCCACCGAGACCCATCATCAAAAACGCACCTTGCAATGAATGATTAATAAATTCTCCTCATCCTCTATCATCCACTCTGTAGCTCTCTTGACGTACAGGGCAATCAACGACAAAGGAGGAGGGAAATGGTCGGGAAACGGATAGCGAAACACTCTTCCTCCAAATTCGTCGGCGTCGTATTGGTTCTCGTAACGAGGACAGAGGTTGACGATTCGATACTTGTTCTCTGGAGCGTATTGGGCTAGGAAACGATGTACGTCTTTCCTGTGAGAGGATTCGGGGAGGTGAGGTGACGTCGGGGCGAGACTGTCAGTTGCTTTAGTCGTTAGAGATGAGAGGGGTAGACGAACCGTTGGTTACGGTACAGACTGGCTAATCCAGATGCTGGGTATCCCATGAGCAAAACTCTGTGAGAATGTAGAGCATCAGCAAACGAGCTCGTTTCGAGCTTCGCAACCTCCGACGCACCGATCTGTGAGCCAAACGAGGTCGAGATCGAGCTCTCCGTCGGTGAAACGAGCCTGGGTTGTAGGATGTTAGTATGCGGAGAGTTGGGTGCAGGAGAAGACCCAATTGCTCACCTTGCGCCCGGAGACGAGGCGCCGAACAGAGTCCATTGATGATGCGCTTGAGCTGATGGGGTGCAGAGGGTTGAAGAAGCTGCTGTAAGGTGTCCTGTAGGTCGATAGTACTGATGCGGAGGTCGAGAGACGAAAGACGAGTGAAATGTAGGAGATCAAGCCCTCTTCGCGTTCAACTCCGCGCTTCTGAGCCCAAGTCGTCCGAGAGGGCGAACTGGCCCTCTGTTTCCCTCCTCATCTCTTCATCGTCATGGCCGTACGTCGAGATAACTTGCTACAGAATCCTCCACACCTGCCTGCTAATCCACACTCTAATCTCCTACAGGCTCGTCTCAGCTCCTTCACCCAAAACTTCGTTCGCGTCGCCGCTCCCTCCCGGTCAGTCTACTCCCTTCCTCCTTCTCATCGCCGAGCGCCGAGCTTTCAAGCAGCAGAGCTAACGTCAAATTCTGTACCCTATTAGGTCGTTGGCCATCCGCACTTTCGCCTCGACTTCGAGCTCACGAGCTGAGCCTACCACCGCCGCCGTTTCGTCTACTCCCCCTCCTCCACCAACCAACCTCTCTCCCAAGATCTCCAAGATTGTAGACGAAATTTCGACTCTCTCGTTGCTCGAAGCAGCAGACCTCGTTCAGGCTCTCAAGGTTGGTTTCGCTTGTCCCGCGTTGGCTTTCTTAGCTGGCGCCGTTCAGCGTTCTCGGTACAACATGCTAACCCGCTCTGTAACTTACTAGTCCAAGCTCAACATCGTCGACATTGCCCTCCCCGCCGCTTCGGCCGCTCCCGCTGCTGGAGCAGGAGCAGCTCCCGCTCCAGTGGAGGAGGTCGCGGCTCCCAAGGAGAAGACCGTCTTTAACGTTAATCTGACAAAGATTGATGCCGCTCAAAAGGCAAAGGCGATTAGGGAGGTTAAAGCTTTGATGCCTAGTATGAACTTGGTTGAGGTGAGTCAGAGCTCGGAGGAGCAGGGAGTAGAAGGGGAAAGGCCGCGAAGGAGCTGAGGATTGGATGCTATCGAGGTGGATGGGCTAGGTGCAGAGCGAAGGAAGCTGACGATTCTGTACCCTTCTACCCACTATTACACAAACAGGCCAAGAAGTTCGTCGAATCGCTGCCCAAGGTCCTCAAGGAGAACGCTACCAAGGAGGAGTCGGAGAAGCTCCAGGCTTTGTTCAAGGGTATTGGTGCGGAGGTTACCCTCGATTAAATCATGAGAAGAGGGAAGGAGGAGATCGTCATGGAATGGATGTAGCATTAAGAGGACTCGGGGCGCTTCGGCGGAGAGGGAGAGGGAGAGGCGAGCTCCTTGGGATGAGTGAGAGGGCGCAGGCGAAGGGGCGGCTGACTGAGGAGATGCAGCGCGTGCGAGGGGCAGTTCCGTTTCCCTACAGCTACCCTCCGCTCTCCTATCCAGCTCACTCGCCGAATCAAGCGCCGACCGAGGGCCGAGCCTAGCTCTTTGGCTCTTCTTGAGCCGCCTGTGGTTCGTTGAGCTGTGCAGGGGCAAAACATCCACTCGCTTACTCTCGAGACCTGACTGCCCTTCTCTCGCTTACCCTCGTTCACCCTTGAGCTCGGCGCGAGAAGAGCGTTGCTGCTCGGCGCTGTTTGAACGGGGCTTCGAGCTTCGAGAGTGAAGCTGTACACTCGAGGAGTGCTACAGTAGCTGTTAGCTGACTCTAGTGACATGCAGAGCTGTCTGATCGAGAGCCGAAGCAGTCGCCCGCCCGACCCAAGCGAGCGAAGAGGTCGTCTCTCCCTCGTCTCTTCTCGTCTCTTGCTCCCGCCACATCCTTCTCCTGGTCTCGTTCCCCTCAATGGCTCGACCAACGAGTTCCCTCGGCTCTCATCCACCCACTCGACCCACCTCGAGCACATCCCGCCGAGCTCCCTCTCGTACTCGTACTCGTTCAGCCTCGGCAGCTCCAACCACTTCAGGCGAGGAAGAGGGAGAATGGGTGTTGGCTATCCTTGAAGGAAGGGGTGCGGGGAGGGAAGTTGGAGTGGTGGGCATTGAGAGACAGTTGGGAAAGGTGCTTGTTACTCAGGTCAGTTGATGGGGTACAGATTGAGGAAGAGAGAGGGAGAGAGAGGGGAGAGAGACTGACTCGGCTGGGAGAGGGGAGAGGGACGAGATGAGCTACAGAAGAGTGAGAGCTGACTCGCCTAACATTCAAACAGTACGGCGACTCATCAACCTACATCAAAACCCTCCACCTCTGCACCACTCGCCCTCCCTCTCTCATTCTCGTTCCTCAAACTTCTCTCACCGGCTCTTCCTCAAACTCGAAACGACGAGGCGCTATCAATACTCTCAATGAACTCGAAGGAGATGCTGGTGGAGATGCGGCGTCGGGAAGTAAAGGCGAACCGACGATGCTCGTCAAGTGCTTGAGGCAGGCTTTTGAGGGTGTGGCCGTCACGGGGGTGTTGAGGAAGTATTGGGAGGAACAGGTGTGTTGGAGTCTTGTGCTGGGTTAGTGTAGGACCTTGCTGACCCCCTCGAACGATCCACAGGCCGGCAAGCGCCCTTCATTCTCCTCGGCGATCGCTCTCTCGGCGCTGACCTCTTCCTCCCTTCTTTCTTCCCATCATCCCCGCTCCACAGGCTTCGAATTCATCGCCCAACTTACTCTGCAAGACGACAAGCGCACGGGCACGATCCTTTCCATCAAACCCAAGTACTACGCCCTCGCCGCCGCTTCGGCACTCTTCAAATACCTCGAAACCTCCTACTCGCTCATCTTCCCGCCTAGGTCGCTGAGGATTGAGTATGCTCCGTTGGATGGGACTTGTATGATTGATACGGAGACGGTCAAAAATTTGGAGGTGGTGGCTAATGTGAGTGAGGGGATGAGGACGGCGGAGAGCGAGCGGAAGGAAAGAGCTGACCTTGCTCGCCTCGACGTCGGCGTCACAGCTTCTCAACCCCAAGTCGAAGCAAAGTCTTTTAGGACTGATGAACAAGTGCTACACTCCGATGGCTAGCCGACTCGTGCGCCTCGCCTCTTTCCCTCCCTCGGCGATCCTCCCTCCCTGCCTCCCTCGCTAACCTCCCCGTCCCCCTCCCCTCCACAGCTCCGCACCAACCTCCTCTCTCCCCTCACCGAAGTCACCACAATCGACACCCGTCTCGACGCCGTCGAAGAACTAATCACCTCCGAAGAACGCCTCACCTCCATCCGCAAAGCTCTGGAACCCCTCAAATCCCTCGACGCAGACAAGTTGATCGGTCAACTCATCACTCCCTTCTCCACCACCAAACTCTCCACCTCTCTCAACACCTCCTCTTCTTCCACCGACCCGTCGAAAGCAATAGAGCAAAAAATCTCCCGACTCCTCTCGCTCCGAACTCTCTTACTCTCGCTCCCAGCCCTCCGTTCAGCCCTCCACCATCCAGATTCTAGTTTCCTACAAGTCATTGCTAAGATGTTGAACGATGAGAGAGCAGAAGAGATGTTGAAGAGGATTGGGGAGACGGTTAATGAGGAGGCGTTGGCTGGAGGAGGGGCGGGGAATAGAGGAAAGGGTGCGCTCGCCGGGAGGAATGGGAGGATTTATGCGGTTAAGGCGCAGAAGAAGTTGTTGTGAGTTTTTTTCGGGGCTTCGGGTCTCCCGTTTCCGAGCGAGCGAGCAGGCATCGCCGAGCTGACTCCCTCCCTCCCGATTCCCCTCCTCACGCGATAACCCAGGCTCGACGTCGCCCGCGAGACTTACAAAGAGAACCTAAACGACGCTTTCGAGCTCTGCGAGGAGGTGAGGTTGCAGCAGGGAGGGTTGGAGGGAATGAGCTTGCAGTACCTCTCCGGAGGAGGGGGGTTCGTCTTCACCGTTTCTGCTGCTGAGTGGGATGAGAAGATGGAGGAGAGTGCTGGGGAAGTGGGGAGGAGGTTTTTGAATGTGGTGAGTTCTGAGTTTTGGGAGAGGGAAGTGGCGCTGCGTGAGGAGGAGGAGGCGAGAAGGGAGGAGCGCCGAGCTGACGTCCGAGCTGCTTGGGATCAGCACAAGAAGGGCAAGAAAGTCGAATTCACATCTATGGACCTCAAGAAGAAGAACTCTCGTATCCTCGAATCGGTGCAAGAGATCTTCCTCATGAGGTGAGCTTTTCGCTGCTCTCTCATCTCGGCGCGGTCGACGTTGACAATGACCGCTCCCCTCGTTCAACAGCGACGAGATCATCAACGAGTTGTTCGACGAGATCAGAGGATCTATCGCTTGTCTCTACCGCGCTTCCGAGGCGATCGCCATGCTGGACATGCTCGCTTCGTGAGTCGAGTCGCTTTCGTTCGCGAGATGAGACTCTCGGCGCCGAGCTGACGTTTTCCTCTCCTTCGGGCACAGGTTCGCTGATATCTCCTCCAAGAACAACTATGGTGCGTTTAATCTCTGGTTCGTAGGATAAAAAAGAGCGAGCTGACTCATTTTCATGCTACAGTCCGCCCCGAATGGACCGACACGCTCGCCATCAAAGCCGGTCGACACCCTCTAATCGAGCAATTCCGGGCTAACGACGGCTCCTTCGTTCCCAAGTGAGTTGTATCCTCATCTTCCCATCTCCAGCACCACTCACACCCTCCCTTCCCTCCTTCTCGGCGTCCCCACCCCTCAGCGACACCTACGCCTCCACCACCTCCTCCTTCCAAATCATCACCGGCGCCAACATGTCTGGTAAATCGACCCTTCTCCGTCAAATTGCCTTGATGTACATCATGGCCCAAGTAGGCTGTTTCGTTCCCGCGACCTACGCTTCCTTTCGAGTCGTCGAAACTCTCCTCTCGAGGCTCGGGAATGATGATTCGATTGAGGCGAGTTTGAGTACGTTTGCGAGTGAGATGAGTACTATGAGTATGATTCTTGGGGCGCTGGAGGGAGAGGAGCGGAGCAGGGGGCCGTTGGTGCTTGTGGATGAGTTGGGGAGGGGGACTAGTCCGGAGGAGGGAGTGGGGATTGCTCATGCGTTGGCGGAGAGGATTATTGAGAGCAAGGTCAGTCGGGTAGAGATGATTTCAAGGCTATGTAGAGCTGACCCCCCACCTCGATGAGCAGGCCCTCTGCTTCTTCGCTACTCACTTCAAGGTTCGCTTTCTCCTTCTCGGCGCCGAGTTCCCTCGCTGACCGCCACTCACCGCCACAGGAGCTCACTCTCACCCTCTCTCGCTACCCCAACGTCGTCTCCCTTCACCTTGTCACCGAAGTCAGTTCCTTCTCTCTCTCTCCTTCCCCTCCCTCCCGCTAACCTCGCCGAACTTGAATCCAGATCGACCGCTCAGCCCCCAACTACTCCCTAACCTTCCATCACCGACTCACAGACGGCAGCACACCTCTCAGTCACTACGGACTTGAACTCGCTAAATTCGCGAAACTGCCCTCGGATGTCCTGGCGAGAGCGGGGGAGGTCTCGGAGAGGTTGGCTGAGATGGCGAGGGAGGGGAGGAGGGAGAGTAGGGGGAGTAGGGTTGCTAGGAGGAGGAAGTTGCTCCTGAGGGTGAGCGGCCTTCCTTTCCTTCCTCCCTCGCGCGTTGGGACGTGAGCTGATCGCCGCTCTCTCCCCCGTTCTCGCGGTCGCTGAGCAGCTCCGTACCGCCATTCAAGACCTCTACAACTCCCCGCCCTCCGTCACCGGCTTCGATCTCATGGTTCAACTCAAGGAGCTCCAGAGCGAGCAAGTTAGGATCCTCACCGCGACGATGGTGGAGCCTGAGCCTGCGCCTCAGGATCAGCCGGTCGCCGAGGAGGTTGAGAGGGAGGGCGATAGGGTGGATGAGGAGACGGTGGAGGGAGACGAAGAGTTGGAGCATGCGTCGACGAGGACGGCGAGGCAGGAGACCGACTCGGTGCAGCATGGGAGGGAGGGCGAGAGGGAGGGCGAGAGGGAGGGGAGTGCGCCGAAAGCTACTGAGGATGAAGAGATGCTTGCGCTTGACTGAGGTGGGATGTAGATGCTTTGTAACGACTCTACTACGCTTTCTCTATCTCAATAGGTGTCTTCTCTCCTCTCGAACGGTCTGCGACGGAGCGGCGAAAGGGGGCAGCGCCGAGTGAGGACGTTGTACAGCAGCACAAGGGCTTAGACACGGGTTGAGGTCTAACCTGAGCTCTCCCAGCTCCCCTACAGCCCTCTCTCGACCCCTCGCAAGCTGCACCCTTCTCAGCGCCGGACGTGCTCTCATCTCTTGCTTTCCTACGCTCACCTCGTCTCGCTCGCTTTCGACTTCTCTGCTGGATTTCTGGACTAGGACGACACTAGCGTTTGACTGGGAAGCTGCTGGTGAGTATGTGCTACTCTGTATCGCCCTACAAAGCCCTGCTGACGCGCTCCTCGAACCCTCAAGCAGGACGCTCGAATCCGCTCGCTCGCCTGTTGAAGCTCGCTGCTCGCATTTCTAGTGCTTGTTGCTGGTGAGTGAGAGGTCCGTCTTCCTACAAGACTTTCGCTGACCCTCCCGATCCCATACAGCCCCTTCCGCGCCATACGTTGCTCTCACCTCGTCCCGTCCCTCCCTTCCCCCGCCGAACTCGCCTCTCTTCCCGCACCAGCTACTCAGCCCCCTCCCTTGCCTACTTTGAAAGCCTCCCCTGCTCTCCCGAATGGCGCCCGATCCGCAAGCCGCTTCGGCTCCGCCTCGGCGCACCCTCGCCGACCTCCTTCCCGAGCTGAAAGCCATCATCGTTCAGATGGCTCGCGATCAGGATTCGGCGCTTCAACATCGGATCAATAGCACGGCCAGCACGCGGGAGCTGGTGTCTTTGGGCATGAGCGATTGGGACGGGAAGAGCGCCCGAGCTCTATCCCTCGTTGACCGAGCTTGGAATTTGGCCGCGGCACCGGTGCTGTTCGAAGTGAGTGGTTGTAAAATTGGAGCGAGGAGTCTTCTGCTGCTGACTATGTCACCACACAGACCATCACCTCGACGCGCTGTCAAGATTCGCTCTTCGGCTTTCGCATCTCGGCGAAGTATCCTTTCTGCGTCAAGAAAGTCATCTTTCTGGATGTCAGCAAAGCTGCGGACTGGCGCTCCCTACTTCGCGCTCTTCCTTCCTTCGCCAACCTCGAGCACGTCACCTTCACCGAAGAAGCTGTGTTCACGCTTTTCAACCCTGGAGGCGAGCCCGACGAGGATCAGGCGACTTTCAGGGAGGCCCTTCGAACCTTAGCCCCTCGGATTCCAAATCTCAACCTCATGTTCATCGACGTCGCCGCTACAAGCTGGATGCTGCCGCAGTTTACCACCCTCCGTTGGCTCAAATGGTGTCCGATGGAGTCTTCGGTCGACGCCAGCTACCGCACCCTCGGTCAGGCTTTTGCGCAGTGCAGGAGGTTGGAGCACCTCTCCCTTATTTATCCCTCGAATCTGCTGTCGTCGATGCTCATGAAGGATGCCGTTGAGCCGTCGTCGTGGCCGGGCGTGCGGAGCCTCGTGATCACACTCAATCCACAAATTGGAGCAGACACCTGGAGGTTAATCCAAAGCTTTGGGGCAACTCTCGAGAAGTTATTAGTATATCTGAGTGACGCATCACTCTTGGACCATCTTGGCGAGGAGCGCGAGGCTTCAACCTTCGCCTTTCCCAATCTCCGACGCCTGACCATCAAAAGCGGCTCCGCCGCCCCCGTCGACACCACTCCCCTCCTCAAGATCTTCTCGGCCTCCCCCATCGGCCATCTCATCCTCCCCATCTCCGGCAACGGGCACGACCTTTCACCAACCTCTCTCCCTTCGACCGATTTCCTCGAAACCGTCCTTCGACTCTTCCCCACCCATCTCCGAAGCCTCCAACTCGACTACCACCCTCTTCTAAACATGCAGCATTTCCATTCTCTTGCTCCTGCGCTCGTTTCTCTCGCCTCGGCTCGCAACATCTCCCTCACCCTCCTTCCATCCTACGACATCTTCCTCCACCGCAAACAACGCAACGGCGACCCCGGCACTCGACAAGAGCAGACGATCCGGCGCTGCGATGGAGTCGACGAGGTGTTGAGGCATACGCTCGCGCAATCGGGGAGGATGCGGGCGACCGGGGATCTCGAGGGCGCCGAGCAGCTCGTCGAGGCGTTGACGCCGTTGAGGGGGAGGATGCTGAGGGATGAGGATTGAGGGGAGTATGGTGGGAGGATAGAGTGGGGATCGAGTCGGCGAGGGAGGCGAGGAGGAGTAGATGGAGGGATTCGTAGCTCGGCGCCGAGGAGGGGATGCCGATAAATTGAGGTCGCAGGTGTTCATTCGTCTCCGAAGATCCGTTAGTCGAGAGTCATGTTATCCTACTCTCCCGCGAAGCTGTACCGAAGCTCTAACTGACAAAGCTGAGCCCCTTGCTCGCCTCGAGGCTTCGAGAGAGCATCGCCGAGCCACCTCTCGAGGCCTTTACCAAGCTCCGACACGGCTTGAGAGCTCATGCACGCCAGTTAGAAGTTTTCGGAAAGCCTACAGCTTCGCACCGAGCTTCAAACGACGCTGTAGGTCATCAAGAACGACCGAAGCAGCCTCTCCACGTCAACGAAGCATCTACAACTCGGCCCAGATGCTTGTTGTCTATCGGGCTACAGAGCCGCACCTTCCGCATGAGGGTTGACTGACGGCGGTTTGCGTCCTCGCAGTTCGGGGTGCCAGCCCCCCTTGCGGAGCTCTAACTAGAAGGCGAAGGTTACCAGGCTTGTCCTTTTAATTCTTCGTTTGTCGTTGTGGATTTCTGTACCAAAATCAACCGACCTTCTTGGACCGACCTTGTCGTCATCGCCAACGGCCTACACAGATGTCGGTCATGTCTCGTCGACCTTCCGCCTCACCTCGGCTGCCTTTCAGCGCTCGCATGCTCGACGACCCGCCGACTACAGCGAGCAAGAGCGGGTTAGGAGGATCGATTACAGTCCCCTACACTCGGTTGGACTACTCCCATGCAACTCGCTCTTACTTGCGCCGACCTGCCGTCTACCTCCCTACCCTCGCCTTCTCCGCCCTCATTCTCTACCTCTTACTCGCCCCGTCGTCGTCGCACCCAGAGCAGACCTTCGCTGGGTACTCGAGTCGCCTACACGAATCGCTCGACAAGCTCGACTGGCGCACCCATCCCAAGAAGCCTTCGCTCGCGCTCAACGCTCAAGGTTCCTTCGACGAATTCGGCTGCAACCCTTTCGCTTCAACGGGACGGCTACACGTCGACGAACAAAAGCCAACGAGCAACATCTGGACCCCTTACGATACTCGCTGTCGTCCTTCCAACTACCTCGCCAAAATCTACCGCCCCGAAGGAGATATCAGTCCTCTCGTCCCCGCGCGGGGAGATCGCTCTTCTCAACGAGAGTTTCTTCCCTGGCTCATGAACAAGACGGTCGTCATTCATGGTGATTCCATCGACCGATTCCATCTCAAGGACTTTTGCGCCATGGTCGGCGGAAAGTTGACGTTGATCACCCCCGACCATCCCGCCAGTCCCAAGCCTTACAGGCAGAACGGCGATATCGAGGTCGGCTCGGATGGACAAGAGACGCAGGCGAGTAGGGATCGGAGGCATACGAGGGCGCAGAAGGAGCAGTTTTGGGAGGGAAGGCCGAAGGAGGGGTGGGAGTTGACCAACCCTTGGGTTTGCGATATTGAGGAGTATGGAGCTACCTTGATCAACGTCTTTACGTGGGGTCTACAAGGTGCAGAGGAGTTCTTCGAGGGCGAGAGGTGGTATCATCCTCCTGGTGAGAGTCGTTCCGCTCCAGGTTCGGTTTCGGCGCTCAGCTGACCCTTTTTGACCTTTGCTCTCGACAGCTACTTGGGTCGACCGCCTCACCGCCATCACCATGCCGCTTCTTGAAGGTCTCGCCAAGAACTGGAACCGACCGCAGATCATGTTCCCTGATCTCGTCGAGCTCAACTCGGGATTCTGGGACCTCCGCAAGTACACCGAGGGTGAGTTCTCGCCTTCCTTCTCCTGCTCTTCTTCTTCCGATCATCTTCCATCGTTCCTCTCCTCCCCGTTCTACTCATCTCTTCCTCACTGCTGACCGCCGTCTTCCTTCACCTCTCCCCTGCTCCTCTCCCCTCCCTCCCTCTCCCCAACACACAGAGGACTTCGTCGCCGCCGGCTACCCGAACCGACCCTACCCCGAGGACTCTCCCATCCCCTACACGAACCTCTCACCCGCTCGCGAACAAATCTGGGAACGAGAAGCGCGACGAGCGATCAAGGAAGCTGCTCGAGCGTTCCGTGGCAAGCAGGATGGTCATGCGAGGAGTGGACCGACGCTCTTGTGGAGGGTTTTGCACCACCCTCCTAGGCATAATTATGCGCCGTACCCTGTAGGCTCCTCGACCTCTCGCTTTCGCCCGCCGAGCCGAGCCGAGCCGAGCTGACCTCCCCTCCCCTTCTCCCTCCTCAACAAACAGCGCGTCTTCGCCCTCGACTCACTCGCCCGTAAAGTCATTTCCGACCTAATCGACCCCTCCTCCGCCGCACCTTCCACACCGGACGAGCTACCAGACATGGACGACCTCGGCTTGGACGAGCGGTTGAGGATTGACGAAACGGGCGCTATGATGCTTGGTCAGGAGCATCATTTTAGGGATCTGTTGCATCCTATGGCTGTCCCTGGAAGTTATTTGTGGGGGAATGTTATGCTTTATGAGTGAGTTTCAACGAGGGAGGAAGGAGGAGGGCAGAGCGAGGGGATGCTGACCGTGCGTTGGATTTGCAGGCTGAAGAGGGCGGTGCTCAAGATTGGGAGGAGTTAGAGGGCTAGATGTGGATGGTTCTGGAGGAAGGAGGGGATCGGGGTAACTTATTGGCATGGCGAAAGCGGGCGAAGAAGGAGAGGGTTCGTCGGCTTTCGCTCTTTTTCTGTAATAGCTGGGCAATCTTCGTTTTCAATCTACTTCGCACGAAGGAGAGAACGAGAGAGCGAGCCTGCACTCGAGTGAGCGGAGCGCTGAGACGCCCTACAAGATCGCCTTCGGTCGGCGTTCGCCTCTCCCTTTCACCGCTGACGGGCTCTGAAGAAGCTCGAGTGAGTGATGGGGGGTTTCAATTTTGCATAATCCTACAACCTATCGACATGTACCCTCTACAACCCCCCTTCTACTGATTCCTCGTGAACTGCCCCACCTTCCTCGTCTTCATAATTTCCGTCGCCACAGCTCCAGGTCTCCTGAGGCTCGCCCCCGCCGCCAGCGCCAAACTCAGTAGCACAAGACTACCCGCTTGGTGAGTCGCTGCGAGGTGGATAGGGACGAGGTAGATGAGAGTCGAGATACCGAGAGCGACTTGGAGGAGGGACATGTGCAGGGTTCCTTTGATTAGGCGGAGGGAGGTAGGGGGGAGATGTTGACGGATGTGGGGGCGGCGGGTGAGGAGGAAGAGAGTGAGGATAGAGGTGAAGGTCGTCATGGCCTGTTAGGAAGCGAGCCTCGGTCAGTTTCAGTTTCGTTCGGCGAGGAGGAAAGAGCGAGGGAGAGACGACGCACGAGAACACGGTGGTCGAACTGCACGGTCGTAGGGTTCTCAAAGAAGTTGCGCCACTTGTCGGTACCGTCCTTCTTCCTTGAGTAGTGGTCGTCGATCAGCTCGTTGGTGGGGGGCATGAGACGACCGCCCATGAGAGGGAACTCGTTGTAGACGAGTCCGGCGTCGAGACCAGCGACGAAGGCTCCTATTGGTGTGGGCGAGTTGATGGGAGAGGAGGGGCGTCGAGATGGGAGGGAAAGGCAAAAAAGGAAAGAGGGTCAGCGCCGAGCCACGAGTGGGAGCGAACGAACCAACGTACCCGAGATGGCGGTGAGGAAGATCAGAGCAGTAACGACATTGACGGCAATCCTAGTCCTTCCCACCGTCTTGGAGTTAAGGCCTTCAATCGTCTCCTTGACGCCCTTCCAACCCGCCAATCCCACTCCCTTGCCCTCAGCACCCCCATTAACAATCTTCCAATCCCTTCCAACACCCAACGCCATCCTCAAGCATCCAGCGTAAACCAGGAAAGCCATGCCAAGGTGAGCGGCAAGCCTGTACTGACTGACACGGGGGACTCCACCAAGATCCTGTACCGAGGCTTCGTCCAATCCCGATTTAACCATGTACCATCCGAGAGCGCCTTGTCCCCCGATGAGGGTTCCGATACCGAGGAGGGAGAGGGATGAACGAGGTGAGAGACGACGGCGGAGGAGGAAGTAGGGGATCGGAGCGAGGAAGGTGAGGCCGATTACGCGGCCTAGGATTCGGTGAGACCATTCCCAGAAGTAGATGGTTTTGAACTCTTCGAGGGTGATGTGGGAGTTTTGGCTGGGAGGGCGTAGGGAGGGTCAGCTCGGGGAGAGGCAAGGCGAAAGAAGAGGGAGCGCCGACTCACATCCTCCATTCGGGGGTGGCCCTGTACTTCTCAAACTCGCGCTCCCAATCGGCAGCGCCAATGGGTGGTAGCACACCACTAACGACGTTCCATTCGGTGATGGAAAGGCCTGATTCGGTGAGGCGAGTCATGCCTCCGACGACGACGATGGCGAAGACCATTCCAGCGATGAGGAAGAGGTACTTTGCTACTGAGGGGGCGGTGAGAGGGACTTCTGGTGGATCGGGGTAGGAGGTGGTGGTAGAGTCGATGTTGGTGGTCTCTGCTGTTGCAGGCGAAGCGGCGGCGGAGGAGAGGGAGCGAAAGCGCGCGAGGAGGGAAGCGCGGGTCTGTTACAGGTGAAAGAGGGTCAACGAAAGCTCTACTACAGCTTCCTCCTCTTCTGAACCCCATCAGCAGTGCAGACCCCGGCTTGCAGCATCAGAGATGATCTTAACACTCATCCGCACGACAGTTAAGTCACTCGGAGGTTGGTGATACGAAAATGTGTCCTCATGTGCTCTTCACCGACAGATACTGCTCTCTGCTTCCTCCTCTGCCAAAGAAAATCGACCGCTTACCTTGGGAATCCTCGAGAAGGCCGAAGCTGCTCCGATGGCAGGCGACAACGCGGATCGACTCTTTCCAGCAGCGTTGGAGGAAGGTGCAGCGCTACCATGTTGGCGAGTAGAGGAGAAGAAGGAGCGTGTTGGTAACCGTGTTGCTGAGCAAGTGCATCCGGCCAAACGCGACGTGTTGGCGAACAGCGAGGCGGAAGACGATGAGGAAGAAGAGACGAGCCGCGAGGTGCTGGCTAGGAGCGGCCGTAGCTGCTGAAGAGCCATTGCTGGGCTCTGTAGGCTGTTAAAAGCGAGTTGGAAAACGAGAAGCGAAAGCGAGGCAGCGACAAGAGCAGAGCCAAGAAGCGTGAGCGGACTTCGCCGCGAGCTTGAGGTCTTCGCCGATCGGCTGAGCGCTGGTTGGCTCTCTACCTCGTTCTCGGTTCAACATGTCGGTCTTCGCTTCTTCACTACGAACAGCTTTGGCTCGTCCAATCCTTTGCTCAGCCGCTCCTCTACCAATTCGCACCTTCACTACCACTCGACCAACTCCCATCGCCTCAACTTCTCGTCTCCTCCAAGCTTCCAGCTCTGAAGCACCAGCTTCCCTCACCGACGGGGAGAAGGCGCTCAAGGACAAGCTCGAGAAGGAGTTGGATGGAGCCAAGGTTGATGTACAGGACGTTTCCGGTGAGTTACAGCCTTTCTCTCGCCGCGCGCGCGCAAGCTGAGCTCAGCTGACTCCGAGCTCTCCTTCGTTAGGAGGCTGTGGATCCTTCTACGCCATTTCGATATCGCATCCTTCTTTCAAGGGATTGACTACCATGAAGCAGCACCGTATCGTCAATGGTCTGCTCGCTGAGGAGATCAAGGGGATGCATGGGCTGCAGGTCCGTTCTCTTCGCTACTGAGCTGAGTTGAAGGGTTGTAGCTGATTGGAACTCTCTGCCTACAGTTGAAGACGTCTGCTGAGTAATATCATACGCTACATCTTTGTTGTTCCAACGCTGGCGCCTGAAGAGCGAAGCGAGCGCATCGACGCCCGCTGGAGCTTGCGCCGAAGCTGCTTCTGCTCCCAGCTGGTTACGGAAGGTCGGAGGAGACTTGACGAGCTTCTTGATCCTACCTGTGCTCAGACAGGCGCTATTGACGTCCGGGGAGGTGAGCAGCTTCAGTCTCGGTCTCGCTCGCTGAACCCTCCTTCCTCCGTAGCAGATCCCTGGAGCTCAACTCGTATCTCGAGTACCCCAACAGCTGTGTTCGTCACCAAACACCTCGGTTCTTCCCCTCCTCGCCGCATGCAGCGATAATCACCAGCGTGAACGGGCGCCGAACTCTTTCCGCCACTTCGGTCCATCACTCCCTGCTCTACCTCGTCCCGCTCATCCAAGAACAATACTCAAACTTCAAGGACGCTCTCACACTGAGCTTGCGAACACCAAGCCAAACCCGGCCCATCTTCGCTCGCTCCCTCTCGGCGGCCGGTCGGTCAACGCGTGCGTGCGAGCATTAGAAGATAGCATAACAACGAGTCGAGTCAAACAAGCAAAAGACATCATGCACCAGCACCTAACCCCTCCCTCCACCTAACCCCTCCCTCCACCTAACCCCTCCCTCCCTCTCCCTCCTCCCTAACGCCCTAGCCGACAACGTCTACGAGAACCCTCCCTTCCTAAAGCTAAACGAACTGCCCTTGGCCGTGAGAGCTTTCCCACCCTTCTTTGCCGCTGCTGCTCCGGCGAGAGTAGGAGCTGAGTTCGTGCGTTTGGGGTTTTTGGCGAAGGAGGTGCTGTGGACGAGAAGGGGGAGGGGAGGTCAGCGCCGAGCAAGAGAGTGAGAGAAGGAGACGGAGGGAAACGTACACAGCACTGTTGGCGCCGGCAGTAGTACCGTTCGTCCCACCTTGACTTTCGTCCCGGGAGTCGAACTTGTATTGTAAGGAGTGGGAGGTGACCTTGAGGATGCCTTGGGACTGCGAGCGAGAGACGGCGAAGAAGGGTCAGCGAGGTCGGAGAGGGAGAAGGACGACGACAAGTAACGTACATCGAGGTCGGTGTAGTCGTCTGCAGCGTGAGAGGTGGTAGCTACGATGGAGGTGGCCACCGATTTGACCTTGATCTTGTATTGAGGGAGGGGGGAGCTCGAGTCGCCAAAGTGAGGGACTGCGACCGAGGGCGAGCGTTGGCGGAGTTGCTCGCGCTAGATCAAAGAGAGCGGGAGAGAAAGAGAACGTTAGCAATGCCGCTTGCTTCAGGGGGGCCGGTACGCGCGACGCGCGCGAACTCACCTGCTTTGACCTCTCGACGGCAAGGCGAGTCGCCTCCTGAACCGAGATGCGCGGCTGGCGAGGAGGGAGCATCTCGTCGTCCTCGTCCTCCTGCTCCTCGTCGGCATCATCGTCCTCCTCCTCGGGTCCCTTGAGGAAGTCGAAGTCGGCCGCCTTGACCTCGGTCGTCAAACCCTCCTTGATGTGCATGGCGAACGCTTGAGTCTCCTCGTTGGCGGCTGTGCAGGAGAAGGAAGATCAGCAAAGGGAGAGAGAGAATGGACGAGCGAGACGTACTAAGCTCGGCGGTGGTCATATTGTCGATACGCTGCTGCTTCTGCCTTGGTCGCTTCGAAACTCCCCACTCGTCGTCAAAGTCGTCGTCGTCGAGATCGAGAGCACCACGCTTGTTGCGCTCCTTTCCGTCGGCGATACGTTGAGCGCGTGCGAGCTCCTCGGCATCCTTCTTGGCCATGTCCTCCCTGCGAAGCGAACAAGTCCGTCAGCGAAGGTTCGGCGAAGGGCGCAGAAGGAAGCACTCACGCGTAAAGCTCATCGACCATCTCATCCTGCTGATCCCTCAAATCCCGATCCACCTCCTCGTTATCCACCAGCGACTCCAACTCAGCATCCATGCCCGTCTCATCCTCATCTCCACTCGCCCTTCCCAACGCACCCTCCTCCTCATCCGACATATCAGCCTCCGTATCAATGAAAGCGCTCTTAGTCTTCCTCGTCGGGGCAGCCACCACAGGAGCGACAGGCGAATGAGGCTTGTTGGCGGCGGCGCGGAGGAGCTCGAAAGCGTTGGTAGGCTTGGTCGGCTGAGCGGCGGTAGGGTACGACTCTTCCTGAGTCTCATCCTCATCCTCGTCTTCCTCGCGGACGACTTCGGTAGCGGGTAGAGAGTTGTAACTGTCGTAGCCGAGGAGCGCGTTGGCTCGGCGAAGGCGGTTCGGGTCCTTCGAGGCTTGCGTGGGGGTTTGAGTGGCGGCGAGCTGAGTTTGGGTCATCTGAGAGTCGTGAGATGCCGAGTAGGTGCGAGGGAGCGAGCCGAGTTGCGAGAAGTCGGAACCCTGAGGCGAATCGGCGGGAGAGTTGCCGAAGAGGTTGGCGGGGCGAGTTTGGGTGAGAAGGCTGTTCGAAGGGTTTAAGTCAGTACAGGGAGAGAACGTAGAGAGATGTGAGAAACGTACCCGTGCTTGTTGATGTACTGACGGGGAGCGGGCGCCTCGCGAGGGGTGTTGGGCTCGACGTCGTGGAAGACTCCTCGCCTCTCCAGCAGCTCGACGTCTTCGGCGCGCTCTTGCTCGTTAAGGAAGACGTGTCCGATAAGAGTAGGAGCGGGAGCCTCTGAAGTCGACTTGTCGGGGCGGTGGAAGCCCTCGACCTATGAGAAGAGAGAAGCGAGTCAGTTCGAGAGCCGAGAGAAGCGTAAGAAAACGACAAGAGCTCACATCGTTGACGTTGCCGACGTCCTGACTGAACTGGCTGTCGAAGAACTGCGAGAAGCCTCGATCGTCCTCGTCCTCGAGTCCAGGGAAGGCGATTCGGCGGCCTCCCTCCTGCTGGATGTCGACGGGCACGTCGGCGGCGGCGGCGGGAGCCGTGGGAGCAGCGGCGGGAGCGGTCTCGTCATCCTCGTCGTCGCTGGCGACCTGGAGGCGAACCTTCTTGCCACGAAGGGGAGGAGCAGGCATGCTCTCTTCCTCATCGTCGTCCTCCTGCGGCGCCGCGCCCTCTGCCTCGGCATCCTCCTCCGCCTCCTCGTCGAGAATCGCCCTCTGCGAAGAAGACGGACCCTGAACCTCGGATCCGCTGTCCATGGCGACGTCCGAACCCTCTGCCTCTCCCTCCTCCTCATAATCCTCATCTCCCTCGTCCTCGTCATCCTCTCCCTTCTCCGCCGCCTCCCGCAGAGCATTCTCCTTCTTCTCCAACATGCCCTTAACATCCACCTTGGCCACCTCCGGACCCGCCAACCGCTGCTTCTCCTCCTCCTCGTTCCTCCTCCGCACGAACGCCGAGCGCTTCTTGATGACCGTATCGAGACTCTGCGCCTTGGCCTTGTTGAGGAGGGTACGGTTGAGAGTGTCGCTATCGATCGTCGGAGCTCCTTGAGGCTTGGGACCCTTCTTGGTGCGTCGTCGAGGTGCAGCGATGTGGTGGTTGGCCATAAGGTCTCGCCCGAAAGTGTGTCCAGCGTCGGCGAGCTGACTCTCCGAGGGATCCTCCTCTTGGTGGTGGTAGGCCGAGCTGGGACCGCTGAGGTGTCGAACCTTGCGCTCGCTAGCGGTGAGGGCGCGAGGAGTCGAAGAGCGATCAAAGTCGGGCGTGCCGAAAACGCGAGAGCGGATGCGAGCTGGTGCACCCTCGATCTCCAGATCCGAATCCGAGTCGGAGAGGACGGTGGTGGCTCGTCGAGTACGATTCTCGCTGGCGGCCTTGGCAGCAGCAGCCGCCTTCATCTCGGCGAACCTCTTTGCCTCCGCCGCCTTCTGCTCAGCGAGCTTCTTGGCTTCGGCCTCCTTGGCTCGCTTAGCCAGCATCTGGTCGAGGGGGAGAAGGTCTTCCTCCTCGTCCTCGGCGGTTGGGGTATCCGGCGCGAGAGTCTTGGGCGCGGCGGCGGGAAGGGGATTTGGGCGGTGGACGACTCGGCGAACGGCGACGGGGGTATGGTCGATAGGACTCATCGCGCGTTGCTTGCCCTGAGCCTTCTCGGAAAGGTAGGTTGGTCGAGCGGGAGAGTCGGAGGCGGATTGGATCGAGTCGGAGGAGAGGGTGACGACGTCGGGCTTGTGCTGCTCGCGAGGGGGCATGTGACCGAGGATCGGGCGGTTGACGCTAGTTGAGGATTGAGATGTATCAGCATCACGCTCCTCGATCCGAGTAGAGGGAGGAACTCACGTCTTCTTGACAATGTCGGCTACCTTGATGATGTGCTTGACGCGAGGCTGAAGTCGAGCATCCTGATCTGTGAGAGGGCGAAAAGGTCAGCCGAGGCTAAAGAAGGGGGGGAGAACCTTGACACTCACTGCGCTGAAGAGCAGCCGTCTCCTTGTGCATCTCTGCTTCGGCTTTCTTGGAAAGAGCTCCCTGTGAACGATGTTGAAGCGTCAGCAGTCTGCTCAGCTTCCTCGATATCGGAGACAGAAGCTCACCTTGATCTTGGTCGACTTGGCCTTGCTCTTCTTCTTCTTCTTGCCATCACTCTCGCTGCCATCGTCGGTGGCGATACTCGCACTCCTCACCCGCTCCCTCGGCTCGACGAAGGGCACCGGAGGCGGCGCTCGCTTCTGCACCAGCAGAGCGAGACGCTCCTTCTTCGAGAGCGCGCGATCCTGCTCAGAAGATCCTTCGATGATGACTGGTGACCTGGAGCGAGGGTGATGAGGGTGGTCTTCGTCTTCCTCCTCGTCCGAGTCGATGACCCTTCGGCGAGGCTTGGACGATTTTGGTCGCGCAGCTCGACCGACCTGCTCCTCCTCATCGTCCGCATCGCTCATGCTGACGTCGCCGTTCCCGAGGTCGGGGAGTTCGGGAAGAGGCGGTAGAGTCGCGGCGATTTGGTCGAGGAGGGGATCGAAGCGAGGGGAGGAGAAGGTGGCCGAGTGGAGAGGACCGCTGGTGAGCTCGCTGAGAGAGGAAGAGGCGAGAAGACCGGGAGGAGGTTGAGGGTAGGTGGTAGGGTGTGTTGAAGGAACGTCGGAGGTGACGAGCGAGGTGAGGGTCGAGTCCGAGCTGAAAGCTGGGAGGGGAAGGGGAACGACGGGGGCGCCGGTGGTTTCCTGCTCGTCGGCCATGCGATCAATCTCGTCCATCTGCTCCTGGAGAGACTTCTTGTTCTTGAAGAAGGCGAGCGCGCCGGTCTCCTCCTCGCCGTCCGAATCCTCTCCATCGCTTGACGCGTCGCTATCGTCGCCTTGAGCTCGTCGAGCGGGCTCGGGACTGGCCGAAACGGCGGGAGCGGTAGGCTTCTTCTTGACGATGGGCGTGTCATCCTCGGAGGTAGGGTCGGTCGAGTGCTCGGTGCGCTTGGAGGGCGAAGAAGAGGTAAGGTCGCCATTGACGGTCGCCGAGCCCGCCGCATCCTCTGCCACCTCATCGAGATCGCCATTAGGTGGTTCAAAGTCCGTCTCGGGGATCACGGTAGTCGAGTGAGCGACGAGAGCCTTGCCAGCGCCATCACTTCTCGACGCGTCGTCTTCGGCGGCGGGAGCGCGTCGACCGTATGTCCTGGCTCCTGCTTTGGCGTGGCGAACGGGCGCGACAGCTGGAGCGAATTCGTGTGCTGGAGCTGTAGCTTGGTTGAGGGAGGCGGAAGGGGAGGAAACGCCGGGCTGGGACGAGGTGAGGGCGGGCGCAGGCTCAGAATCTGCGATGATGGTGCCAGCGGAGGAGTCCATGGTGCTGTAGGCGATTCGAATAGTCCTCTGAAGGTGCTCTACGGGATCCTGATGAGGTGCAGCTCGAAAGCGAGCGCGCTAGCTCGAAAGTGATGGCGCGCGTCGGTCGCGTCGCTCGTTTGAAGGTGTCTCGAGGTAGTTGGAAGGCGAGAGCGGCTGTAGCTTATTAGACCAGGTCTCCTGTTCAAGCTGTGAGGCTCGCCAAGCCTGAGACGAGAGAGCGAAACGAGTGGGAAGAGCGAAAAAGCGAAGTCGGGCGAGCGCTCGAGAAGAGAGCGAGCAAACAGTCGCGTCCCTCTGTATTCGACTACACCTTCGTCTTCTCACCATCAGCAGCGCAGGCTTATTCTGCTGCTTTACAATTCACTGCTCTTCCGGCTTGCTCATCTCTGCAGTCGTCTCGGCCCCTCTTCGACTTGTGAGCCAAGAAGCTGAGCTTCGAGTTGAGCGCCTTATCGAGCTACACAAGACTGGAAACGATGTCTAACGGACGTCACTCGGCAGCGAGGTCAGACGGCTGGGTGCATGGCAAGTCAGAAACCTACTAGACTACAACAGGCGTCTGCCCTTGAGTCGAAGAAGGGTCGGCCTCGTCACTCCCCTTTGCAGGTCGGCGATGGGCTCTGCTCTCGATGAGTTGGGCTCACGCTGCTGTAGAACAATCCGTAGATACGGCAGAGCGTCATCTCGCGCCATTCTACCGTTCGGCGCCGGCTTGCTGCAGGCGATAAAACACGTTCGGCGTTTGATGCCCCGCAGTGGGCCCCATTTTTCCTATTTCTCTGCAGCAAATCGCCCCTTCTCATCTAACAACTCACACACAAGGGAAAGCACATGGATGAGCAAGTCCATGAAACTTCGCCGAACGCCGAGGGCCAGTAGAAAGTGGCCGCCGCGCGGTCGTCGTCTTTTCGCCATCCTCCTCGGTTCCCGCCGCTGGTGCAGGGCAGCAAGTCGGCTTTGAGCCATTCCTACACTTCTGCTAACTTGTATGATGCACTGTAGGCTTTCACTCGCTTCCTTCTGCTTCCTTCTTCGAGTTTGGCCCCGCTCCCGAGCTCGCGAGACCCGAAGTCCGAGACAGCATCTTACTTGGGGGCCGGTGGTCGCGGCTGAAGTGGTGCAGTCGTACAGAACTGCTCTTCTTCGGGCTGTCAAGTCACCGGATATCTTGGAGCTGCTGCTGGAGATCGCAATAGAGACGGGTGACGAGTAGGAGCCTCTCGGACTTGTCTCTGCTCTTTGCGCTGATCTGCTCGGCTGCTGATCTCTCTGTTGGAGCGTACGCCCGTGCATGATGAGAGCTTTTACTCGTCTGCACCTTCATCACACACATGACCGCACGGCTATATCTCGAGAGAGGGTCACTCGAACGATTCCTCTCGTTTTAATCTCGTTTCGAAGACCTCGACCTCGTCCTCGCTTCGTGGGATTGCCCTCCTCTGCCCCAATCTCACCTGCTTGCGGGCTCGATTAACAGTATAAACTTGTACCACTTCAATCAGCTTGATCTTCGCAGTCCTCCCTCCGTCGTCGACACGCTACCCCGTGCTCTCTCGCCTTCCTTCGGTTCGGCGCTGCCGCCGGCGGCCCTGCCAGCACCTCGGGACGTCGCGAGGACGATGGAGGGCTTGGGACCACGCAGCGCTTCTTGCTTTGGATCAAGCTGAGTCTTGGCCAGAGAGAGTTGCAGCAATACCTGCCTACCACGTCCTTTCGGCGACCTTGATCATTCCTCTCTGAGCTGGGGTTCAAGTCGAGCGTGCAACGGTTTGCCCTAACGCGTTAGGGGACCGGCGCTGTAGGGAAGCCGCCGTCCCGGAAGGAAATAAAGCTGGAAAGATAAGCATGTAATTAGGCACCGAACTCATTTCCAGAGGGCGGGGAGAGGGGAGCTCCCAAGACATCACTCTTGCTTCGCTCTCCCCCTTCTCCTCCTCCCGTCAGCGTTTCCTCCCTCATCATCGTCTTACCGCTTCTTCGCCAGCGCCTCCGAGGAGCTCGCCCCTCGTCTCTGCGCCATGGCCAAGCCCAATCGCTCTCAATTCATCGAGAAGCTGCACGAGTAAGGCCGTTTCACTGGCCATCACTCCATTCCTGACCCCGCGAGCGTGCTGGGCGGGAGTACACAGAGATGCTGACCTTGCGCTTCCTCTCGCTCCCCCTTCGAATCCTTTCCCTACAGCTTGCTGGAGCACCCTTACGACCCCGACAACCTGCACTGGGTCGGCGACGATGCTTTCAGTATCACGGTGAACGACGCTGCTGCTAGACGCGCTCTCTCCGCCAAGTGGGAGTTTCGCTCGTGAGTGGCCTCTTCCGGAGGTCTCCGGTGCTCTGTAGGAGCCTACAGAGCTAACATTCCCCCCTCTCGGCGCTCCTGCAGCTTGAGCTCGTTCATCAGGCAGTTGAGCTACTACGGATTCCGCCGCCTCTCCGACCGCCGTCGTAGCGGAGAGCGCAAGTCCTCTTCGGGAGCCTACATCGTCTTTGCGTGAGTTTGCTCTACTCCCCTCAAAGCGGTTTGCGAGGATCGCCGAAGCTGACTTTGGACGGTTTCGGCCTCGCCGCGTTCTCGCAGCCATCCCTCTGGCTTCTTCATCCGCGGGGATCCCTCACCTCTACCTGGAATCGTGCGCAAGACCCGTAACCGACCCTCAAAACGTCGCGCGAGCGCCTCCTCGGCCGTCTCCAACGAGCGAAGCGACGAATCGCCTCCCCCTCCTCCCGTCCCTCAGTGGGCCCCGCCAACGGAGTACCACACTCAATACGCCGACGATAGGAACTCTTCCCTACACCCTCACGGTGCCGCTCCTACCTTCCACTCTTCCTTTGGCCCGCTTCGAACCATCGGCGACCAACAAGCCGCGGTCTCGGCGGGATCCTCAGTCCCTCCAGTTGGACCGGGAACCAACGTAACGTGGAGAGCGTACACAACGCCAACTTGGAGCTTCACGGGCACCTCGGGGCTTTCGCCTCAGCAGCCTGCTGGTCGTCGAACGAGCGTTTCCGACTTCAAGATTTCGGCGCCCGTCTCCCCTCGGTCAGCCAACAAGACGGAGGTTCCCTCGCCTCGTCTTCGCAAGGCCGCGTCTTCCCTCTCCATTCAGACTGTCAACAACTCTTTCGAGTATCAACCTCAACAGCAGCAGCACGAGCCTCCCTACTCGCCGACTTCGCTTCGCCAAACTCCCTACCCAACCCCCGCCTTCACCACCTACCCTCTCCCCTCCGGTCTCGCTGCTCCTTACGATCCTCCCTCCGCCTACGGCTCCTCCCCCAACAACCCCCCTCCCTACGCTCCCTACAATCACTACTCCCACCACTCGGCGCAACCCAACAACCCCCTCCCTTCCCCGACCTACTCCTCCGACGGCGACCACAACATCCACCACTCCCACCAGCAACAACACCTTGACCCTCGTTCCCTCCTCACCGCTCCCAACTCGGGTAGATCCTCCTACTCTGGTCCTTCAGGCTCGGCGGCGACGGTCAGCGGCGGAGGAAGCCTGCAGTACTTTGGGCAGAGGGTACCGCCGCCGACGCAGAGTAGTGGGAACTTGGGATGGTCGGCTGCACCGAGGACGGTGATGGGAGGGACGGGCGACGGGTACGGTCAGTCGAGGTAGCGAGAGCGCCCGCCGTGCTCGGGAAGCGGGATTCTCCAACGGGTGTACGGTTCAGTCTTGTTGATACAATGCCTTTAGTAGTAATGTTCCCTATTTATAACAATTGCAGTGCCCTGATGTATTCCTCTTGTTTCGTCTCGTCGTCGTGGGAGAAGAGAGAGTGAGATTCGATCAAAGCTGCGCGCCGAGCGGTCTCCCTCGGTGCTGGCTAACGGCCTTCTGAAGGGCTCACTACGCGTGTAGCTCTTCTCAGTTGTATCTCAACGTTTCCCCTGAGTGGACCCTCAGTAAACAGGTTAGGTTACAGCTTGACTAGCGCGCCGAGGTTCTCGCAAGCCTTCTTTCGCTTCTCTCTTTTCCGCCTCGGAGTGCGCTGAAACTCGATCATAGCCAACCATGCACGCTACAGTGACTTTCGCATGCCTCTTCTCCATGTACCTCATCAAGCTGACCAGCAACGGCTTCGCTTGAAGCTCACCTCGCCCCCACGACGGGGGAGAAGCATTCCTACTCCCGTTCCCATCTCCTTCGGGTCTACATGGGACCAGGTGGAAGGATCGCAACCAGAGCAGAGCATCTTCGCGCTGATGAGCGGACGGCATTTAGCTCGATCTTGAAGGATCACAGAACGAGCTTGGCGGCGACGAGGAAGAAGAAGGTTGGCTGGCGTAGGCGACGGTCACGGGGTGAGTAGAGGCTCGTAGAGCACAAGAAGAGTAGGGAGGTGTAGGGACATCTTTGTCTGAGCGCTTTGGAGCTTCTGATCGACAGTTTGCGAGGCGACGATGGCACGCAGAGCCCAAAGGAGGGGGAAAGGCGCTCACAGGGATATCGAGGTGCTGAGGGATCAGGTGGGTGATAGAAGCTCGTAAGATTACTGTACTCCAGTATTCGTGCTGTACTGTTGTTCCCCCACACAAGAGCTTATCGAGAGAGTGCAGAACTGCGCCGAGCTGACTCGGCGATAGTTTGAGCTGCTGGAAAGGGGCCAGCAAGCCTGATTTAGCGGGAGACAAGCGAGAGGGAAGCCCCACCTCATCTTGAGCGAAGGCCGAGAGTCGTTCACAGGCAGCGAGAAGGATGGAGAGCCCAAGAAGACGGCGAAGAAGGGGGGGATTGGAGGCCCG
The DNA here is from genome assembly GCA_019775505.1 of Leucosporidium yakuticum. Lineage (NCBI taxonomy): Eukaryota > Fungi > Basidiomycota > Microbotryomycetes > Leucosporidiales > Leucosporidiaceae > Leucosporidium > Leucosporidium yakuticum. The sequence goes on along the minus strand of JACWFO010000009.1, from coordinate 230,785 downwards.
AGCTCACACGGAGGCGCCGAGCTGGCTGTAGGGGAGTAGCAGGGCTGAAACTCTCACAGAGCAAACAGGCAGCAGACTCGGCGGCGGGAGGAAGCAATTTAAATGCGCTTTTGGAACCTCCTTGACCCCCTTTGCCTCGACGCGCCTCTGTTGAACGACAGCAGCTCGGGAGGCGTTTGTTGGACGATGGCGGGAGGCGATACAAGAGGAGGGAAATACCGAGCGATAAGGAGACTACAGAGCTCCTGCAGGTGTTGAGCGAAGGAGCCAGCGACTGCGAAGGTTCGGATGAGCTCAAGGCTCGACGTCGTTTCGCGCTCGGCCCTGCCCAAGCTTGGCTCTTCCCTCCTCATTCGCTCCCTCGTCGGCCAACACTTGGCCCCGTCGCTCGTAGCAGGGTGCAGCCGAGCTATTGTACACCTCGTCGCTCGTTCCCAACCCGTTCGCTCGCTCTACTACAGACGGCCGTCCGCTCGAGCTCCCGGCTAGCGTGTATCGACACCTCGCGTCCCCGCCGTCACCCTTCCTTCGCTTCGAACACCAGTAGCAACGTACAACTTCAACCGCCTCAAGCAGACGAAGGACATCTCTGACTAGGACGAGCTTAAGGACATCAAGCCAGCCAGCCCGGAGGAGCGCTGACTGCACCGCGTCGCCTTCTCCGCCTTTTGCCTGTGAGAGGCCTACACAAGGCGGGAGCGCAAGCAGGATGCCACCTTCACCTTCACCACCAAGCTCTTCGCCTGGCTCGCTTTCCTCGGCCTCGAGCACGTCCAACTCGGATCGCACGGCGCCGTTACCTTCGTCGCCTCCGCCCATCACTTTCCTCTCGCTCAACTCGCCGACCAAGGCAGCAGCAATCACTTCCATCAAACCAGTGTTACCAAACAACCCTTCCAACGCTTCGGTGAACCCTCAGCCCTTCTTTCCCGTCGCAACCACCCCTCGAGCTTCGGAATCACCTACTTCGTATCAATTCCCCGTCGTGGAGCAGCCACTCGACCCTCGGCCAACGCGGCCAAGTCTCTCGCGAACCCCCTCGCCGCCTTCTATCCCTCAGCGCCAGGCGCGCCCGACGAGGGTGAGGCGCCAGAGCACGCAGGTCTACGGTGGAGCTGCCAGTCCGAGCGGAACCAATGCTGGTGGCGCGGGAGATCCAGCAAACCAACTGGAAGCCAAAGTAGTGATTCGTGAGTGCTTTGCAGCGGACTGGAGCGTTTGAGCCGAGCTAATTCGCACCTCGGCGAACACAACAGTCGGGAGTCAAGGCGTCGGCAAGACGTCCATCGTCCACCGATACACCTCGGGCCACTTTTCCTACTCGCTCTCGTCGACCATTGGTGCTAGCTTCCTCACCAAGAAGCTCGTCGTCGACTCGTGCAAGGTTCGGCTGCAAATTTGGGACACGGCGGGTCAGGAGCGTTTCAGGTCAATGGGTGCGTGCGGCTCGTCTTCGCGAGGGCGTTGGCTGACCACTATTCGCCTACAGCTCCACTGTATTATCGAGGAGCCCTCGCTGCGATTCTAGTCTACGACATCACCAACGAGGACAGCTTCAACGACGTCAAAATCTGGCTTGAAGGTGCGCTTCGCCGAAGCCGAGCTTTCGAAGCCTGAAACTCGTACCCTGGGCTATTCAAGCTAACCATGGTCTTTCTTTCGCAGAACTTCGTCGAAACATGTCGCCCGATCTCATCATCCACGTCGTCGGCTCCAAAGGCGACCTCGCCCCGTCACACCGTCAAGTGAACCTCGACGACGCTCGCCGCTCCATCGCCTCCTGGGTGCACGAGGCCAACCTACTCGACGAATCGCTTCCCTACGGCGCTCCGCCCTCCCGAGAGAGGGATACCTCCCCTCCCTCGCCTTCCCGTTCCCGCACGCTCGGCTCTCGGAGAGGCAGCATCCTCGCTACCGCCTCCAGCAGCTCCAGTACCATTCCCACTATCACCACCTCGGCTCCTCCATCCGATACTCTAGGCGCTCGCGTAAGGAAGATGAGCACGAAGCTCGGAACTCTACCTACCGTGGCTTCCACCTCGGGAGTCGGAGGCAACTCGACCGCTTCGTCGAGTGTGAGCGAGTTGGGACAGCTTGGAAGCTCCGGACCGGAGGGGATGATTAGGAGTACGAGCAAGCTGAGTTTGAGCTTGGGGTTGAGCATGTCGAGTAGTCGGGGGAGGAGGAGCGCTGAGGAGGAGAGGAGAAGCGCTGAGGAGATTGAGAGGGCGAGGCTGGATGAGCTCGTCAAGGAGTGTGGAGTCGAGGTCTCGGAAGTCAGTGCCAAGGATGATTTTGGTGCGTTTGCTTTTCTCCCTCCCTTCTTTTGAGGGCGTCACTGACACCTCCCTCGGCGTTCGATAGGCATCGAGGACCTCTTCCTCCTCATCACTCGTCGACTCGTCGAACGTAAATCGCAAATCGATTCGGATCGTGTGCTCAGGAGCCGCGACTCGATTATGCTTCGCGACACCGACGACGAGGCGACCACCAACAATGGCGGCTGGTGCTGCTAAGGCTCACCCATCCCCTTCCCCTTCCTCCCCGCTTCTCGGTTTCCCCTCCCCTTCCGACCTACCCTCTCCTCCGACACACCCCTCCCAATCAATCCCCGGACCTCTTCCCTCACGACCTAACGACCCACCTTTCGTTCTCACTTAATCCAATTCGCTCGATTACCCTCGACTCAACACCGCAACCCTCCATCGCAACAGTTACCCATCCCTTTTGACGCAACCCTTCTCCTCATGTACACGATTTCCTTCTCCACATCTCGCACTCTTTCTTCTTTATTATCGCCTCGCTTTCGATGTTCTCGTTCTCTCTCCCCCTCTCGTCTCGTCTCGTCTCGGTATTCGTCTCATGGCTACTTTCCCCCTTCCCTTTTGTTTTTATTCCCTACGACTATGCAGTGCGACGATTCCTTTTGCCTCTCGAGTACGGATGCGGCGAGCGAGGTGCGAACTTGAGAGAGCGAGAGCAATCATCGCCGAGCTTCGCGAGAGCTGAGAATTGGCTCGCCGGGGGGCACAAAGGCATGTTCAGCGAACTGGCTCAGTTTCAGTAATACAACACCGAATGCAAGACCTGATGAGGGTGTCGCTCCGTCTGGCGAAGGAGGATGGCGTCCATCTCCTCGTCGATGTCCTTTGCTGCTTCAATCTGAGCGAGAGAGGGAGAGGGATGGACGAGGGTAGAAATCAGCACGAACGCTCGAGTCAAGCGAAAGCGAAGAATGCCACTCACAGCCGTGCAAAGCTCTAAAAGGGCCTTCCCTGCGATCGCTGCCTCCTCGTGATTATCCTTGATCTCGATATTGATGACATGCACCGGTCGGTTCATATCTCCTCCCTTCATCAGCAGGTCTAGCAGAAGACGAAAAGCGAAGGTCAGCAGCGAGCTCGGCGCAGGAGAACCGAGACGAAGAGCTCACCATCGCAAACGGCGTCGTAGCAACGCTCCTCGCAGGTGATGACCACATCCGCCACGCTCGTACTCTCCTGCCACCGTTCAGGCGCCGTCTTGAGCTTGCGATTCCGGTCTAGCATGGGTAGCAGGCCGTTTGCCGTGTATCTGCGAAAGGGGAGACGCGTCAGTTGCAGGGTTCTCGAGGAGCTGGACACCTTGGCAAGCTCACAGTCGCTCGTCCTTCTTCTTCAAATCTTGATACATGTGCTCGTAGGGCGTGCCGAACGAGTAGATGTTGGGCTTGTCGATGGTAGGGCCGGGGAGTCGAACTGCTGAGCCTGTACCGGCCGAGATGACCTTGAATTTCGCTTTGCTGTTTGCGCGTAGATTGAAAGAGGTCGTTAGCTAAGTCCGAACCTCTTCAACTCGTCGCGCGAGGGCTCCGACTCACGAGAGAACGTTATGCCCCTCCATCGAGCGATTCTGATTGCTAGCACAGACAACGCAGAAGGTCATGCGAGGTTTGGACGAAACTACAGGAGGAGGTCCCTGTGCAGGCGAATTCCTGCCACCAGACTGCGAGTACTGAGCCTGAGGCGGTGTGCTATTCTGAGGAGGAGGCCCGCTGTTGAAGTTGGCTGGCGGCGGGCGAAATCCAGCAGGCGGTGGAGGCGGCGGTGGTGTAGGGTATCCGGACCCTGCTGCTGCTGCTGATTGACCTGTTGGTGGGGTGTAAGGCCGTCCTGGCGGCGGAGGAGGAGGAGGAGGGGGAGTGTTGCGCCCGTAGACGTTGCTCCTCATTCGAGGGTCGTTTACTCGATCGCTCATTAAGTACTAGTCGATTCTGTACCGTAACTGCAGCTACTCGGCGCTGTCGGAGATGAAGTCGAGAAGACGAGGTTGAGGCAAGAGGCAAGGGGCAAGAGGCGACGAGCTGCGAGTTGTCATTGGGATTGAGTGGTGCAGGCGAGTTGAAGATTCGGCGAGTGATCTAGAGTGGTCTCGGTATGAGCTCCACCAAGCTCCCAGCCTGGCTAAGCAGCTCACGACTGTCGGCCAGGGGCGCCGATCCCGTCTCTCGCTTCTCGCTCCTCGTGCAGGCTCTCGGGCGAGCATCGGTGGACCATGCCTTTCACAGGACCTTTCAGCGCTTTGATTAACGCTATGGGTTACTTTCCTGTGACTCAGAGGCTTGATGCAGCTCTCCCTTTCACTTCGGCGATGATTCGCACTGCTCTCGCGCTCTTCACTAGCTCTCCACCTCGTCACCTTGCGCACAGAAAGAACTGAACAATCTCAAAAGCATCTACAGAAGCACTGAGAAGAATCTACAAACAAAATCAATCCCTTCCTCTCCCTAAGCTCAAGCCGAACCAAAGTTGAATCCCATCTCCAACCCCGCGTCAATACCTCCGAAAGCGTACGTCTGCTGATCCAACGCTCCTACCATACCGAGTCCAAGAGGATTGAAGTACTCCTCGCCTGCTACGACCCCATCGAGACCGGCGCCAAAGACGAAGCCTTCGCCGAAGCTTTGGGTCGTCGTCGACTTGACTCCGCCGCTGCTGGGGATGGGGACGGGGGTCCCGCTTCCTGACCTCTGTCCATTGCTGGAAGCGATGAAGTTGATCTTCTGGTCGACGAGAGGGGGAGCGCCGGCTCCGACGAGGCCGTTGGGGAGTGGCGCACCGAAATCGAAGGAGGTCGCCGAGGTGCTCTTGCTGATGGTAGGCCTGAAGAGGGGCGGCGAGGGGGTGAGTTGAGGTGGGAAGAGTGAGAAGCCAGAGGCGCTGCTTCCGAATGAGGTGCTGAAGGGAGGGGAAGGCGCCGAGCCGGAGGAGGATCCACCGAGTCCGAGGATGGCGTTAAAGTCAAAGTTGCCGAGCTCTTCGGCGACGTGGAAGGCGCGGTTGTTGTTGTTGTTGTTGCTCGTAGAGTTGTTGATGGATGAGGGAGCGGGAATGGGTGGTGAGGGGTAGATGGAGGAGGTGGGGACGGAGGAAGACGACGAGGTGGAGCGCGAGGGCACCTTGCGCGGGAGCGGCTCTTCGGCGTTCGAGTTGCCGCCGTCGAGGGAGTGGGTGTAGGTAGGCGAGTGCGACTGAGCGTGAGGACTACGCGATGCGCGAGAATCCGAGTCGGTACGGGTACGCTTCGGCTGCGAAGGGTGCTCGAGCTGGCAGGAGGGGAGAGCGGCGGGGGAGTTGGGCGGTAGCTTGGCGAGCATGAAGCGGATGACCTTGCTTCCACGGCGGCAGAGAGTCTATGCGAAAAGAGATCGGTCAGTGAACGGCTCGTCGTGTACAACGGCGCCTCGAAACTCACGCTGCTCTTTGAGAACTTGTCCATCGTCTTGAGGGCGACGTCGACCATAGCCCTCTGATTCGCCGCCTGACTGCCGTAAGGCGAGTAGAGCAAGTCGATACAGAAAATGATGGCCGACTGACAGCTCTTGTACTGCAGTCCACTCCATGGCGCTTGGCAAATGCTGGTCGCCTGCATCTCGAGGATCTGCTTGGCGGCGCGAAGGCACATCGTACGCGAGTAGGCGAACGTCTCGTCGACGTAGGAACGAGCGAGGTAGGGACGGTGCAGGCGAAGGCGCTCTTGACAGATGCCGAGCTGTGAGAGGGAAGAGAAGAGCACCAGTCAGCTTCGCCGAGCGCCGAGTGGGCCGAGTGGGTAAGATGAAGCTCACTTGGATCATGTACGAGCGAAGAGCTCGAATCGGCTGTTTTTGGATGTCGTAGTCGATCGAGCTGTAGCGGTAGTGTGGGAAGACGTCGGCTTCGACCTGCGATACTTGACGGTCGTAGGCGAGGACTTGGGAGTACGAGACGGGTTGGATACTGTAGGAGAGCATTAAGGTTAGGAGTTGTCTCTCGAAATCCCACTCCCAGAGCTCAGCTCACCCGAAGACCTCATCCGACTGCGAACGGAGGGAAGTGAAGTCAGCATCATCGCCGAGCGCTACGAGGACGAGACAATCGGCGAGAAGCACAACTCACAATCTTCTCCGCAAGCTTAGCGATCTTGACACGAACGATGAGCGAAGTCATCATCGTCTCTCCTCCATTTCCTCCTCGTCCCGAGCCCATCAACTCATCGCCGATATCACTAGGAAGCTTGGTGTCGATGTCGCTGAGGTGCAGCATCGAAGTCCTGCAAAGTCAAAAACAGATGAGTAACTCGATCCTGACGAGAAGACGAGGATACGACTCACTTGCGCCCATAAGTCGTCGTCGCCGTCTGAGCCGCGAGGAAGGCCAACCAGAAGCAGCGGCGTCGGTCCTCCGCCTCTCCCTCCGAGTAGCGTCCAGGAGTCTTGTCGGGATCCCTATGCATCTTGAGCTGCACGCAGCACTGCATGGTGAGGACGAGGTAGGCGATCCCTGCTCCTCCGTTATCGCCGGGCGAGAGGGCGACGTAGTGAGTGGCGAGGAGAAGGAGGGCACGAATGGCTTCCAGCGTGGGTCGCTCTAGGAAACCACCGTTTGCGAGCGAGCTGGAGGAGAGCTCGAGCCATTCGTTGGCGAGGGCGTCCTTCGCAGCTTGAGTCGAGGGAAGACCGCTCGCAGCGGATCTGTAGGTGGAGGCGGGTCAGCGAAAGAAATAGGAGGATAAAGAGAGCAAAGCATACTTGTTGGGAGACATGCCAAAAAGACCGACTGCCCAAACCGAGAAGACGATGGCGAGGGAGAAGGCTGCGAAGGCATCGCGGAGCACCGATCAGCTCGGGGTTTCTCGACTCCAAAGACTTCGGCACCAACTCGCCATCAGCAGGAGTTCCTCTCGCTTGTGAAAGCCAAACTTGTTCGGCGTGCTGGGTGAAGATGTAGGCAGGAACTGCGAAAGGAAGAAAGAAAGGGTCGCGGGAGCGGGGGAGAGGTCAGTCTCGAATCTCGGCCCTCACGTTCACGCCGGATTCAACTCCGTCTCCACCATCCTTCCGAAGTAACACCGTACGCAGCTATCCATCACACTACTCGCTAACGCCAACTCACTCATGTGCATGTACCAATCAGTGTTCATGAAGTAGAACCTCGCGGCGGCATCGGCCTGCGCTCTCGAAGGTAGACGAGCGAGGATCTCGAGGGTGGTAGCTTGAAAACGAGCGAAGGGGAAGACGGAGAAGGCGGCGGCGGGTTGAGGTGAGTTGAGGATGAAGTTGCCGTCGACGTGAGGGGAGGAGAAGGCGCCGTTGGAGCTTTCGAGGATCTCTTGGGCCTGTGGGAGAGTACCAAAGTAGTGGTGGGGATGTACGTGAGAAATGAGGAAGGGATATGCGAGGGATGTTGAAACAGAGGCATAGTCAGCGGTCCGCGAACGGAGGAAAGAAGGGAAGCTCGGTCGGCGCACCTCCTTCACGAGAGGATCCGTTCCGTTGTCCTTTTCGCTCCCAACATGGAAGGCCTTGATGGTGAGATGGCCGAGCTTTTGAGCGAGATCATGAGCAGCGAGATCCTCGTCCTTGGGCTCGTCACCACGGTCCGAAACGGATCCGCCGAAGCTCGAATCGGCGTAAGCGGGGCTAGGGAAGGGGTTTTGATGATGTGCAGGCGGCGAGTTCTTCGAGTCGATGAGAACGCTGATGAGGGATTGGAGGCGGTCGACTGTAGGCGAGTTCAAAGGTCAGCTTGGTCTTCGCGAGCTCGAGGTGGGGGGTTCGGCGCTCACCTTCATGCCTCAAGTTCTCCGTCTCATTCCTCTCGCGAGCCTCGTACAAGGGAGGGGCAGAATCGGCATCCCAGATGCACGCTTCGGGGTGACCTGCAGGACAGTACAGGAAGCGCGAGAAGGGAACGGAAAGGGCAAGAAGTTAGTCCTTCGCGCTCATCATCCCCGAAACTCGAACAAACAGTGCTGTAGTGTTACTCACCTTTCGACTGGCAGGACGAGCAAGGAAGTGCTCGGTCGCAGCGAAGCTTGCGCGCACGGCAAGGATTGCCTACAGAACAAAGGTTAGCGAGCGCCAACAACACGCAAGACGAGGGCTTCGGAGGGCGCACAAGAAGCCGCCTTGCGATTCCTTCGCTTCTTGACGCTGACTCTAGGTGATTCCGGTGATTCACTCATGACTTGGTGAGAGTGAGGATGTGGTCAAGGTGAAAGAGCGGGAAGCAAGGGAGGGGCTCGAGAGGGCTGCTGGAGATACGGGGGTAAGCTTCTGAGCTCTGCAGCCCTTTGCTGGAGGCGGAATGTACCGATTTGGGATGGTCAAGGGACAACCAGGGACTCCCTACTTGTTCAGGTGCAGAACCCGACCCGCCTTAAGCCGAGGGCCTCTTACTCCAGAGGCTGTACACCAACACGATCCCAGAAGTTCGAGTTTCGTCGTAACAGCCTCTTCTTGGAATGAGAAGTTCAAGCGAATGCACCTATGACCCTGCAATCACGCCGAATCGATCGGTTCTGGTCCTCTCTCGGCCCTAGGGGGGTGGAATCGTGTATACAACAGCACTGTTGGTTTTGGGGGAACTAAGCTGGTATCCTCGCTACAACATCCTCAAACCTCCTGCAGCAAGCACCTCAGATCGTACTCCTTCCCAACCGCCGGCTAAGCCCGAGCTCCTCATCCGAATCCTCATCACCAGCATCACCCTCCGCATCACTCTCATCATCCGCCTCATCATCATCATTATCCCCCAGCGCCAACAGACGGTCGTTGATCCACAATGCACGCTCCACACGCTCGGCGCGGAGTTGGACGACTTCGGGCGTCTCGTTGTCCAACTCCTCGAGGTTGCAGTAGGTCGTTTCAAGACGGCGGAGGAGACGACGTTCCTCGCGTTTGGAGCGAGCGTGTTGAGGGGTACGGAGGAAGGAGGCGTAGGCGTTTTCGAAGAGACCGGCGGCTGCGAAGCGAAAGGGGATCAGCTCGAAGCTCGTCAAGAGAGAGAAGACGCCGAAACTCACCTCGAATGAAGACCTGCCTCGTCTCCCTAACGAGCTCATTCTCTGGTACAGGGACCCTCTGCTCCTCCTCCTCTTGAGTCGGGTCTCGCGAGCTATCCCTCCGCCTGCGCTCGGCGAGGAGCGCTTCGTCCCTTCCGAGGTAGAGAGCTCCAACGGCCTCGAGCATGACCCTTCCAAGCACGAGTAGGCAACCTCCCTGCGCCCTCTCAAAAGGTACGAGACGACGAATGGTGGCCTCGAGGACTTGACGAACCTCATTCCTCGTCCTATCGTCGGTCGTCTTGTCTTGAAGAACGGCAGCGGCGGCACTAGCGGCATCGACGAGTCGGTTGGCCGACATGCTCGCTTCTACGAAGCGTACGTCGGCGACGTGGGTGGCCCAGTGGATGCGACGAGCCCAGAGGGAGGGGGCGGAGGAGAAGGGCATGAGGGTCGACATGTCGCGGATGAGGCGAGCGTTGCCCATGACGGTACCGGCCTCTTCGGACGAGGGAGCGTTGGCGGCGGGCGAAGTGGGATCGAGGGGAGTGAAGAGGGCTGCTCACACGATGAGGGCGAGCGAGCGAAGGGGGCGAGACCAAAAAGGTCAGCGAGATCGGCCGGGGAGGCGGAGCACCAGGAGAGCTCACCTTGAACGTTACGCCTGCATGCCATGTCCAGCAAATCGGCCAAGGAAGCCTCATCAATCACTTGCTCACTCGTCAGCAGTAGCGACGAAAACGCCAAAGTCGTCTGCGTGCGCGCCCACTCTGCGAGCATCTCGCCGACCCAACTGGCCACCTCTGGTAAGACGAGCGGTGCTAATCCTTCCTTGGGTCGAGTTACGCTCGGTACTTGGTCCAACACGGGCGGTTCGGGGAGGTTGAGGAGGCGAGCGGCGGCTTGATAGCGCTCGAGCGAAGCTTGAAGGCGAACAGGTAGCTCCGAGGGGGCCGTTCCATCGTACTCTCCAATCCGACCCAACGCCCATCCTTCCACGAACGTCCCCCTCGCCTCATTCTCGGCCGACAGCTTGGAGGTGAGCTCCCCTTTCCAGGACTGAGCTTTAGCGATGGTGGCTTCCAGCGCTTGTCGAACGTTGGCGGCTTGCTGTCCATGGGTTCCTTCAGCGAGTTCGGCTTCTAATGCCGGATGATTGAGTGCAGAATCGGCTTGAACGCGGAGGGTGAGAAGCTGGCGGAGACTCTCGGGCAGCGAGGCGGAGGATTGGGGGGCGGCGCCCAAGGCGATGGGTTGACTGTCGTTCATGCTGTAAGGTTTTTGCTTGTGTGCTTGGGCTGCTGTAGGTGATTGACAGACGAGCGATTCGAGGGCGACGACGAGACAAGCGACGAGTGAGTGGTTCAAGTTCAAGCTTGGGCAACGGCCGGCAGCGATCCTCTGCTACTCTAACCTTATCGGGACTACTTTTCGCTAAGATTTGCAGCTGTTGGCTTGTTACAGCTCGACTTCTCTCGTTTCTCCCTGCTCTACCTTGTCCTCTCCTTCTCCTCGCTCTTTTGCTGCTGTGGAGGGCGACAAAGGGAGGAGCAACACGTGCTGGCAGCTCTCGAGGCGGATTGAGTTGAGCTGGTGAGTTGGAGAAAGGTCTGAAGCTGCTCAGCAGGTTTGCAAAAGGAAGATTCGGCGTTGCTCTCCCCATTCTCCTGCTCTCCTTCTCGTCGAGCGGGGTAACGAAGGTGATAAGGTGATTGCGAGGCTACTGGAGAGTCGGATGGAGGTCAGCAGAGAAGGATAGAATGGCCTCTACAGTATTGGATACAGGAGTACAGGCGAGCGAACCGACGAAGTGAAGTAAGCCGAGCCGCCATGGCCATCGCCGAGCTCTCGGGCTCGCTCCGTCTGAACTGCTCCGCGGACTAGACCTACAGCTCACGTCCTGGAAGAAACCTCTTGTCTTCCTGATTCTTGCTCGTCTCCCGCTCGACTTACACTCGCCTCTCCGCTAGCTCTCTCCGCTCGACTCGGACACGCCCCGCCTCTGATGCCAGTCCAAAGCTCCGAGCACTACGCTCACTACAGAGCCAACCGGCGGACTATCGACGTTTCTTCCTTCCTACAACGCCGTCGAAACCTCAAGGCTGCGACCGAGCTGCTCGAGCTGTTCTTCCTCGGTCCACCTCCTCATGAGCCGGAGATTCCTGTAGAAGAGCAGGATCAAGCCGTCGTCTTGAGGTTCGGAATGCATGGAAAACCACGGCCTTATACTTCTCAAAAAGCGGCGACGGAGTTGGTGAGAGAGTTTAATGGGATTCGGCGCTGTCGGCGATGAGCAGGCGGCCGATGAGGAGTGGGTGAAGGGTAATATGGGTATGGCTTATGAGAGCTATAGGAAGATTGAAGGCTGTTTTATGAAGGATCGGTCTTACAACAAGTACGTCGGCTGCTCGCTTCCCCTTTTGCCACCGTCGCTCGAGCCGAATTTCTCATCGCCGAAGAAGCTCAGCTGACGACTGCCGTCCATCCAGACTTCTCACCTCCAAGCTCAACGGTAAGGTTCAAGATTTGTCCTACTATGCAGCTCGTTGACCGATACACATCAACAGGCATCCAGATTCGAGCTCGCTACGGAGGATATTTCGCCGGCGGACCCGAGCCTTCGGCGCTCACCTTCACGCAAGTGGTCTTCAAGAATTTTCACCGCGAGGTGAGATACACTCTATTATTCTCCACTCGTTGTCTAGCAGCCGTCAAGCTGACCTTCTCGTTCGACTTTCCTTCCTCGGCGATCCCTCTCCCCCCTTCTGCCGTCCTCCTACGCCACCTTCAACCCGCAACAGGAGCTCAGGCAGCCAGTACACCTCTCTCACCTCAAGCCCCGATATTCTCGCCCCAAGAACCCGGTCAACGAGGCCACCTTGCCCGAGCAAAGCCACAGCGCCGAGGGATCGGATCCGGTTCGTCTCGGCCGTTTGGTCTTCTCCAGACCTTGTCCCTGCTGGTTGTAGCGCTCAAGTTTTTCACGCTTGCAGCGGACCACGCACTCCCTTGGCCATACTGCAGAAGGGAGCAGCGGAAGAGGAAGGCTTCTCGGTCGAGCGGAGCAGGCTTACGCTGCGAGCGTCTACGAGCCGGTTGCGAGAGGTAGTGTTTAATAGCTCGGGTTGTCATTGTAGATAAAAATGGCCGAGTGAGTTTGGTGAGCGTGGTGGGTGAGTGAGTGAGCGGCTGGGAGAGCTTCAAATCCAGTTCGGCGATGGCGAAGAAGCTACTGAGCGGCAAGAAGAGGCATTCGAGGGAGCTCACGCTCTCCGAAAGGGAAGCGATAGTTCTTCAAGTGAATGGGAACAGCTCACTCCCCACCTTGGACGACTACAGACTCTCTGAGGTCCAAGCTGCGAGCGCGCTCCTCCAAAAGCCAAGCTCTCCTTGTCGGGTCTCTGACAGCGCTGGGTGAGCTGGAACTGCTGCAGAGTATAGTAAGAGTAATTTTAAGCCCTTGTGAGCCCTATACGAAGGCAAAACGTGACGCTCGAAACAGGACTCCTCTCTGCCCACAAGCTGCCTCTGAGATCTGAAGTCCCCGCTCGCCTCTCTCTGCCTGCTTCACCTCGCTCTACTTTGCTACAACACTTTCGCCAGGACAGCGTTTAGCTTAGCATCAACGCGCCATGGCAGCACGGAAGCTACAAAGTAAGCCTACAGGACCCAACCACTCGCCCTCGTCAACCGCCCTCCCTCTCAGCCCTGCCTCGCCTGATCGCTTCGTACTCGAGCTGGACGGGAAGCAGCTATAGGCGCACAAAAGACTCGTCTAAGAGTGCTCGCTGTACCAGTGCTCGCAAATCTGTATCTCGTTAGCACAGACTAGCAGCAAGAGCGACGTTGTAGCGCCACCCCTTCAACGCGGCGGGGACCAGGCCAAACGGGGGCTGCAACCTCTCGCGCGGGCGGGAAAAGTAGCTGACGCTGCTTTCTGTATCTGTTTCATTATAGCCGAGATCGAGCGGACGCTCAAGAAGGTCGCTGAAGGCGTGAGTAGCCCGCTGGCGCTGGAGGGAAGGCGGAGACGCTTAGCTGACTCGCGCTTGTTTAATCTGCAGGTCGAGCTTTTTGAAGGGGTGCGCATGGAAGCCTATACTATCCTACAGCAACTACCGCTGACCTCTCGCCCGCTCCGCTACAGATCTTCGAGAAGATCCAGACGAGTACCAACCAGACCCAAAAGGAGAAGCTCGAGGTCGACCTCAAGTCGCAGATCAAGAAGCTGCAGCGTCTACGTGATCAGATCAAGACATGGATGCAGTCCAACGATATCAAGGACAAGCAGCCGCTGCTCGACAACCGCAAGCTGATTGAAACGGTGCGTCCTTCTTTCCGCCGCCCCCTTCGTCTCAGCGCGCTTGTATGCTGATCTTGGATGCGCCGACCTACAGCAAATGGAGCGCTTCAAGGCCTGCGAAAAGGAGATGAAGACCAAGGCTTTCTCCAAGGAAGGACTCAGCGCCGCCGCCAAGCTCGACCCGAAGGAGCAGCAGAAGCTCGAACTATGCCAATGGACGACCACCATGGTCGACGAGCTGAGTCGGCAGGTCGAGCAAGCCGAGGCCGAGATTGAGACGCTACAACTCCTCAAGAAGAAGAAGGATTCGGATCGGGAACAACGGCTGGATCAGCTCGAGACGCTCAACGAGCGACGGGCGTGGCATATCAACCGGCTGGAGCTCATCCTGCGACTGCTGGAGAACGGTAACCTGCAGACCGAGGCGGTGGCAGATATCAAGGACGACATTGCCTACTTTGTCGAGAGCAATACGGTACGTTGGGGAGTTGCCCGCGCGCGAGGAGGCGACGCCGAGCTGACCCTTTCGCCTCGCGTACAGGAGGAGGACTTCGAGGAAGATGAAGGCATCTACGAGGACCTGAATCTGCAAGAGGAGGAGGACATGTACCAGGTCGGCGGCGACGACTTCCAATCTTCGCACGATTCCACCTCGGTCGCCGACGACACTTCGCATGCCTCGATACCGACACCCGCTCCACCAAAAACGCCGGCAAAGGAGAAGGCGTCCAAGAAGGCTCCCGCACCGGTGGAGGAGGAGAGCAGTCCAGTCAAGAAGACTACAGCTCGCAAATCGACGCTCGACTCGACCACCCCCAGGCCGACAAACCTCACCACCCCTTCGCGATCGGTATCGGGACCGCAACCTACACCAAGGACAGCACCAGCACCGATGCCCACCATCCGTTACGCCGCCGCTGCCGCCGCCAACCTCCCTCCTACACCGACACTCAGTTCGGCCCCTGCGCCTTCCTCCGCCGCACCCCCATCAGCAACAGCCAACGCTGCTGCTCCTCCACCAGGTCTCTCCGCTTCCCCTGCGTCGACCCCTTCATCGGAGGCACCTCCCGCACCGGCAGTCTCGAGCCCCGATGCCACCAAGGCTACCGCCGACGCCGCTTCGTCGCTGCCTTCGCCCCTCGCGGCACCAGGTGTCGGACAGCCCAGTCCTTCCATGAGCTCAGCTTCGGTTCCCGTGAGTCGTTCTCGTCCTTTCGCCCTTCTCGCGCTCGCCGCTGACGCCTTCCCTCTCCCCTCTCGCAGAACTCGAACGGACCCTCCGCCTCCTCCGCCCCCTCTGTCTCATCGCAATCGCAAGCTCCCGCAACTTCACCCGCACCTTCCTCCGCCTCGCTCCCTCAACCTACCGCTACGGACGTTTTGAGCGAGCAGCAGAAGAGCGCCGAGGAACAGGCTCAACAGCAGGCTCAGCAGCAGCAACAGAGGCCTAATGAGCCGAGGTTGCCTAGTAGTTTGGCGGATTTGGTCACTAGCTTTGAGAGCGCTAAGCAGAAGTGTGAGTTATTGGAGTCTTGGGCGAGGGGAGGGAAGGGGGAGAACGACGACGACGGCTGACCTTGCGTGTGCGCAAACACAGCGATGAACCGCGATAACGACCTTGGAGCGATTCACCAGATCCTCGACTCGGGATTCTCGAACGTACCGCAACCTCTTGACGCTGAGAAGTGAGTGGTTGCTTTCCTCCCCTTCTTCGCTTCTCGGCGCTGACCTCCTTCTCCGCCCTCTTCTACGCTCGCTCCACATCACCGCTAGGCCCAAGTACTACGTCCCTCGTCAGCCCTTCGCGACGCCAGGTTACTACCCTCAAGAGCCCTCAGGACAGTTTGCCAACCCGGCTTTGTTCGCCAAGTTGGATGTCGACACTCTGTTCTACATCTTCTACTACTGCCAGGGAACTTACCTCCAGTGCGTTCCTCTCCTCTCTCCCTCTTGCTCTCTCCCTCTCGCCCGTTCTCCCTCTCGACCGAGAAGCTGACCCTCTCGCCCTCCCCGCTCCTCGCTCTGAATCAATCAATAGGTACCTCGCCGCTTCGGAGCTCAAGAAGCAGTCATGGCGCTTCCATAAGCAGTACCTCACTTGGTTCCAGCGCGCCAACGAGCCGCAGCAGATTACCGACGAGTACGAGCAGGGAGTTTACCTTTACTGTGCGTTTCAGTTTTTCCTCTTCTTCTCTTCCCGAACTTGCAGCTGACTAGCGCTCTTTTTGTCTCATGTAGTCGACTGGGAGGGTGAGTTGTTGGAGGAGAAGGAGGAGCGAGCGAAGAACGATTGCTGACCTTCTCCTGACCCCCCGCTCGCAGGATCCTGGTGCCAACGAAGGAAGAACGACTTCAAGTTTAGCTACAAGTGCGTTCCTTCTCTACCTCCTCCTGCTCGACGCTGTACTGACTTTCGCTCTCACTCGGCGCACAGGTTCTTGGACAGCGATTGAGCGGGCGCTCGACCACCTGTTGTTAGGGGATTATCTCAAACCTCCCTTCCCCTCTTCTCCCAGCTTTCTCGCTTTCGTGTGATTCGATAGTGTGTAACCAGACCAATGATTCGATTCCCAATCTCAATCTCAATCTCGAGAGAGCAATTCGGAGCTCGGCGAAGGTGAGAGGAATGAAATGAACGGGAAGGGAGAAGGGGCGATCAAACGAGCTGGGGCTATTCAAAAGTTGATTGTAGCGTAACTATTCACTCTCGGCAGGCGAGTAGCAGCAGAGGAAGACGAGGACCAGCTCTCGGCGCTCGGAACGCGAGGGAGCGGACGAGGTTGGAAAGGAGGACGGTTCAAGGCAAGCGGGTTTCAGTTGTCGATGGGGCTGTAGCTGAATAGAGTGAAAGCGGCTCAGGAGCTCTGTTATAACAAGCCACAGGCGGCGAAAGGCAGGGTTGGAAACGAGCCTTCCGGATTCGGCAGGCGCTCCAGAGGCTCGAGAGGGGCGAGGCTGAGCAGGGGGCTGCCTCCCTTTCGCTCCTGCCGTTCACTTCGTCTCGCTGCTCGCTCTCGTTTGAAGGACTCGTTACAACAACCTCTTCCTACTCGCCTACAGCTCGCTCTTCTGCCACTACAGGATCTAGCTACAGGTCAGTCCTTTCGAAACGCGAGTGGCTTGCGTTCGCGAACGAGCGCCATCTCGCTTTGTGCTGACCCGCCTTCTCTGGACGACTAGCAGACCTCTACTAGGCAGCAGCAAAGCAAAGAGGCTCCAACTATCCTAGCAGCCACTTCCCACACTGTACGTCGAGGCCTTAGCTCGCTACAACCTTCAACTCTCGAGCCTCCGCTGACCCTCGCTCGTCTTCCCGCCATCAGAGGGACTCGCTTTCATCCTCGACAGCTTCCTGTACGTCGCTAGTCGCAGCGTAACGTATGCTGCTGCTCCTGCTGACTCGTGCTTGTCATACAGCTCCCTCCCCCCCACCTCATCTCGCTCGAGATGTCGCTCCCCACCTCGTACACCTCGATCCTCAGCGACCTCAACCGCGACGTCGCTCGCGCTCAGCCTACCGATGCTCTCCAGTTTTGCGCCAATTGGTTCTCCTCGCGTCTCGAGCAGGAGCGCCTCGTCGCTCGCGGAGGAGAGGATTCGAGCATGAGGGACACGACGCCCCCTCACTCGGCCAAGGCGCTGCCAGGTCAGGCTGTAGGACCCGCTTCGCCGCCTCCTCAGCGCAAGAGCACTCCCCCTTCGCTCGTCGGTCAAGGCTACACCTTTGGCGGACCGCGCACCATCGAAGGCGACAACAAGCCTTCGCCCTTCTCCGAGTTCCCTCCCTCCAACAACAACGGCCTCGGCTCGCAACCTCCCTCCCCCTTCACTCGCGCTGGTGACCGCACCTCCCAACCTCCCACCACCACCCACCCCACTCCCCTCACTTTCGGCGCTCCCCTCGCTTCGCCCGGCGCCAACCGCTCTGCCTTCGCCTCTCGCTCGCCTCCGCCCGCTCCCCTCGCCCTCGGCTCGCGCGACAGCAAGGCCTCCAACGACGAGGACGAGTCGGATGAGGAGGAGGTCGATGATCCTCGCGATGACCCCAACTACCACCCTTCCAAGAACAACAACGGCTTCGGCGGAGGGCTCCTCGGCGGTCCAGGAAACCATACCGGTGGCATCCCTTCGACCTACAACCTCGGTCGACGTACCTCCGTCTCGGCAGAGTCGCTCGATCCCAACCAGAACACGAGCAACCTTCCCAAGACCGTTATCGCCAAGTCGGCTTCGCAGCGCGAGCGTATCGAGGCTTCCATCGCCAACAACCTCCTCTTCCGCAACCTCGACGAGGACCAGCACACCGACGTTCTCAATGCCATGAAGGAGGTTTCCGTCAACAAGGGCACCGAGGTCATCGTTCAAGGCGCCGTTGGAGACTTTTTCTACGTCGTAGAGGAGGGAACCTTTGAGGTTTGGGTTCGTGGACCTCCCACCCACACCTACTCGGGACCAGGACAGACGACGACCGTCCCCGGCGAGGAGAAGAAGGTGGCCACCTACGGACCGGGAGGATCGTTCGGAGAGCTCGCCCTCATGTACAACGCCCCTCGCGCCGCTACCGTTGTCGCTACCTCTCGCGCTACCATGTGGGCCTTGGATCGCGTCACGTTTAGGAGTATCTTGATGGAGCACACTTCGCGCAAGCGCAAGATGTACGAGAACTTCCTCGCCGAGGTTCCCATCCTCGCTTCCCTCAACACCAAGGAGAGGGCAAAGATTGCCGACGCCCTCGAGGAGAAGGTCTACGAGGAGGGAGAGTCGGTCGTTGTGGAGGGAGAGGTCGGCAAGAACTTTTACATCATCGAGAGTGGAAAGGCCGAGGTTTCGAGGAGGAGGAAGGCCAGTGGACCTGGATTCGACGAGGAGATTCTCGGTTCCCTCAGCAAGGGTGACTACTTTGGAGGTGAGTTTCTGTTTCCTCTCTTCCCCGTCTCGTTTTCTCGCTGACCTCGCTTCCTCCTCTCTCGTATCGCAGAGCTCGCCCTCCTCAACTCGGCTCCTCGCGCCGCCACCGTCCGCGCTCAAGCAGGTCAAGGACGTCTCCGCGTCGCCACTCTCGGCGAGAAGGCCTTCACTCGTCTCCTCGGTCCCGTCATCGACCTCCTTCAACGCAAGGCTCAGAACGAGTACGGTGGAAGCTCCAACCCTTCGGGGCAGCAGCAGGAGTAGGCGGAGGAGCGCGTTATTTGCTTTGAAAAGTCGTTGTAGCCCTATCATTGGAGATGAGGTACCGGAGGATCTTTGCAGCAGCCTAGCAGATTTTGTCATGTATACTCTCGTCAGTATCTTTACTTCTCCTGCCCGCCCAAAGCGAAAGTCATTGCGAAGGCGAGCCAGCGTGAAGGACGGTGAACTCGCCTTTTGTCGAAGGGCTACGAGTTCAGTACGTGTGAGCTGAGCGGGACCGGCAAGAGCAGTGCAAAGACACGGCACACGATGGAGGCCAGCATCGCCGAGCTTGCTCTCCCTCCGCTCTCCCTCTCCTGTCTCGACTTGGGGCACAAAATCATATCTTTCACGAAAACGAAGCGACTTCAGAATCCATTCAGGCGCAGGCGAGCTCGGCGACAGAGAGAATGAAAGCCGAGGTGGTGATGAGGGTGCGGAAGTGGTGGCGGGTGAGCCAGCGCTGGATGAAAGTGTCGGTGTCGACCTTTCCACTCGCCTCGGCGCCATCTGAGGTCGAGAGAGAGGGGGAAACGATGGAGGTTGATAGGGCCAGGCCAAGAAGCATAGAAGTAGGTCAGCGCAAGACTCAAATCTTGAAGGGCGCCGAGAGCTGAAGGAACGCACCCTTGATGATGTTCTCCTCCATCTTCTTCATGACCTTGATGTCGGGGAGCATGACTAATCCAGTCCAAACACCGTTGCCGAAGACGAGCACGGCCGCCGTGGCGAGAACCGCCTGCGAAGGGAGCAAAGGTCAGCGATCGAGCGCCGAAAATCCCTCTGAAGCCGCTGTGGTGGCCTCCGAAGCCTCGCGGTTTCTTCTAAGGCAACTCACCGAACGATGCCTTCCAATCCAGTTTCCGGGAGCCCAGAGAGCGGGAGCCTTAGCGAAGTAAGCGGCGGTGGAGAGAATCAAAGTGAGGGTAGGGATGGCAGGGATGACGAGGGAGGCTCCGTTGTCGTAGATGCGGGACCAGAGGTGCTGTAGGTGACGGGAGAGGTGAGCTTCGAGTACTGAGCGGAAGGAAGAAGGGCACAGCGCTCACGAGACGATCCCTAGGGGCGAGAGTTGGGACTTGGTAGATGGTGTGGATGCTCGAGGTGGACTGTGGATGGTAGTAGGAGGGCGGAGCAATGCGAAATACTTCGTTAGCATCTGTACGTCTCGAACTGAGCCTGTAACGAGCCGAGCGCCGAGGGAGGCGAGCCTGCGCCCCTGCAAAGACGACGGAATACTCTCGTCCTTCTCCCCGGGCCAAGCTGCACAAAGGCAATCTGCTACGCCATAGCAAGCCTATGCTAGCCTTGCAGCGCTCCAAGCTCCGCCAGTGCTCTTCAGACGCCCCAAGCGATCTAAGCCGCAGGTGGGGTGGCTGTTCTCGAGCATCTGTAGAGCTCTACAAGAGAGCAAGGCGACCGAGGGAGGCGTTGAAAGGCAAGCTCGTAACCCTTCAAGGCGAACTCGGCGCCATTGACGTAGACGACGAGGGACGGAACGAGGACTCACAATAGTGACTTGGAAACCAGCCAGGAGACCCAATCCTACAGCGGAGATTCCACGAGCGAACACGAGAGCAGGAGCGTCGGTAGAAGACATGTTGGCGAACAGGCGACGAGGTGACGAGTTGGGACGAGATGAAGCGGGAGAGAGAAAGGCAGAGTTGACGTCGAGGGCGGGAAGCAGTGCACTGAAGTCGACGCTGGGAGAGTCTCGGGACTCATGTACAGCTTAATTGCGTCGACCCCATCTCTTGCAAGCGAAGGGGTTCGTTCCCCTCCTTCTCATCGCCGACGAGACCCTGCGCCGAACTTGCGCCGAAGCTCGCTCGCCCTCGGAGTCTTAATGAACGAGAGAAATCGTTGCGAAACTGATTACAGAACATACTCATAGTCCACCTCATCCTGACCCTCATTTTGAAGCAATCACCAGTCCTTCTTGAGCGTGAATCCCCACTCGAAGTCGACTGAAAGGAGGACTGAGGTTAGCAAGGCTTGAGCTTGGCGAGAAAGATAATGAGCGCACCATAAACAGTCTTGTCGTCGTCGATGACTCGGCTGCGAACATTGTAGGATCCCGAGCGAGCGATCATACCAGAGGGTCTGCAGAAGCGAACGGTGAGCTCGAGACCCGAGGAGGTGAAGGACGCGGTGCTCGAGAGGCGGAAGGGAAGAAGGAGGGAGGATCGGTACGATATCGAGGGAAGGTACTCACGCCTCCTCGCTAACGAAACGCTTGACGATGGGCTCGGCGGAAGGTCCGAAGCTGCCGATCATGCTCTCGAGCTTGTCCACTGCAAGCCATAAGAGTCAGCCAACATTGAACAGTCTTCTATCATCCGTCTGGAACCTCACCGTTGATACCAGCACGGCGAACGACCTTTGATAGGAGGAGAAGGGGTCGCCTGAGCTTCGGGCGAGCAGCAGAAGGCTCGATATGACTCACCTGGATGTACCGAAGACCAGTGACGACGTCGTGGTTGATGGAGAACTTGAGCTCGACGGCATACTCGGCTCCTTCCTGTGTACGAGATGAGCTCGGGTCAGCTTCGGCGTTGCCTTCCTCCCTCCTCCTGCGTTAATGTCACCTTGATGACAATGGCTGTTGGGGAGGAAAGGAGAATCAGCTGTCTGCGCAAACTTCACGCGCACCTGCAAAGTAGCCACATACGATTCTTCTTGAGATCCTTGAGCTTCTCGGGGTTGGTGAGGTCGAGCTCAATGGGACCCGCCTTCCTCGACTCGGAAACCAGCGAAAGAGAGATCATAGACACCCTCGGTCCATCTGCAGGATGCTCACCGTCAGCTCTACCATCCTCTTCTCGCTGCACTGGCGTCGCCTGAGCGTCGCGCCTCCTCTAGCTCGCAAACGTACCGACTGCTCCAGTAGCTGCTCCAGCGCCAATTCCAAGCGAAGCTTTCCACTTGGCGAGAGACTCGTCCTCCTTGTCGAGCTGTGCGAGTTGAACAAGGTGCAGGTCAGCGTTCAGCGTTCAACGTGGTGTGGGGGGTCCGGGCGGCCTTACCTCTGCGTACTCGGCGAGGGTCTTCTTTTGGTTGATCTGAGGGTGAAGTTGAGGTAGATTAGCAGCTGCTCTGCTGTGTTGCAGGCCGAGCAAAGGCGGCGTACGACGTAACCCGCGGTTTCGGACGCTTCGAGCTCGCGGTCGTCAATGGGAGAGGCTTCAGGCTGGTGACTGTGAGGTACAGAAGGTGAGCGAGAGCACAGATGTACCGTTAGACAGGCTACTCAACGACATGGTCAGAAAGGAGGGAAAAAGCGGGAGGAAGAGCAGGGAGAGGCCGTCGCGCTCGAGGTCGACTCTGGAGACTCCGGAGAGGCTAAGCCAATCCTGGGAATAGAGTCGTCAGCTCAAGGATTCTGCTTCATAATAGGCTGATAGAGTTCGAAGAGCTCCACTCCCGTCGAAGGGCGATCTATTACAGAAGCAAGCAAGCAGGGCGAAAGGGGCCCTGCGAACGGCCAGCGCCGAGCTGCTTCGGCTTTCCCTCAACAAAGCTCCGTTGGGGGGGGGGGGCGAGAGAGCAGCCAAATCTCACTCAAAGCTTTCGAAAAGCCCTCCTCCTGCTCCAGAGCATCTTCAGGAGAGCCACCGGACGAGCTTCCTCTGCGCGAATCCTCCCTTGCCTCTCTTTCCCTCCGCTCTTTCGCTCTGCTTCTCATCGGCTGCTTCTCTACGATGAGCGACGATATCAAACCCAAGTGAGAGCTCTGTACTGCTCTCCTCGGCTTTCTATCTCCCCGCTAACCTGTCTCCCTTCATCTCCCAAGACGACGCGTGTCTCCTCGTTCTACCTCGTCTTCCTCGGCCAGCAACGTCTCCCGAGTCGGTTTCAAGCGCGAGAACAGCCCTTCGGT
The DNA here is from genome assembly GCA_019775505.1 of Leucosporidium yakuticum. Lineage (NCBI taxonomy): Eukaryota > Fungi > Basidiomycota > Microbotryomycetes > Leucosporidiales > Leucosporidiaceae > Leucosporidium > Leucosporidium yakuticum. The sequence continues at coordinate 208,130 of JACWFO010000009.1, read as the reverse complement.
ACAGGTTGAATCGAAACGGACCAAGCTCGAGGTCCAGAACGGCTCGACTCGTGCGCTGGCAGCTGAAGGAGAGAGCGACGCGAGTGTCAAGAGCGAGGATGGAGCGTGAGTCGCGTTTTGGAGCGTTACAGAACCTCGCTGACTTTCTATCAATTCGAAGTACGCCCTTCACTACCCCCGAGTACACGCCTGCAGCTACTTCGGTCGAGGAGGAGGAGGACGTCAAGCCCGTCGTCAAAGCCGAGCCGGTGCAGGAGAAGAGGTAAGCTTCCCCCCCATTGATCAGACGAGATTAAAGCGCTCACTACTCTCATGATAGAGCACTCCGCCCCAGAAATCAGCGCAAGACCAAAGCTCCTTCGCCCGAGGCCGAGGAGGACGAGAAGTCGGTCCCCGCCATGTACGGCTCTGCGCAACATGTCTCCAGCTCTGCAGCAGCTGACTTCTCTCTCAACAGCGTCGCGGATCCGAAGCCAAGCCCCAACCGACCTCTCATTCGCCCTCGCGGCGATCTTCCTCTGCCGAACGACTCGGTGAACCTTTCCGCCGATCCTCCTACCTACTACGGATTAGTCCATCCGGGGATTGGCCCTCGCCCCGATCTCAATTTCAACATCTTTGATACCTCCACCATGACCTTCGCCGCGCCCGCCTCTCCCGCTCCAGCCCATCTCCTCGAGGAGCGCCATTTCAAGCGCAAGGAGCTCGGCGGTCCCGAGGTGGCGGTCTACCACAACTCCTCCTCAAAGACTCGTTACTACGGAACTCACCGCCTGACCACCCTCTCCTCGCTCAACCTCGACTGCAACGGGCCTGGGGAGCCTTGGATCTGGACGGGCGGCGCCAACGAGCATTGGATGAACGGGCTCGGCGTGTCGGTCTTCGTGCAGCACAAAAAGCCTACAAGAGACGCTCGAGATGGATGGATACCAGATGGCGAGGGTTGGAGGGCGTACGGGATGTACGAGGTGGCTTGGGCGGGCAGGCCGTTGCCGGGGGAGTTTCAACGAGCCAGTCCTGCTCGGCAGGAGGAGGTCATCACCATCTTTGAGAAATACTGGCGGGCGTCAAAACATCATTCCCTGATGGTGTGGTGGGGCTTCACCCGGCCTTGGGACGACCATCTCGACACAAAGCATCGTTGGCGGAACATGACCTCGGCGAAGGCTCGAACGAAGGCCATTCGCGCTCAAGTTCGGAACGACCTCGAGCAGGGTTACACCAAGGGTCCGCTGTATAATGTACTTCGCTACATTGGCAGCGAGGACGAAGGGGAGCTCGACGACTGCAGGGCGCGACGGACTCTTCTGCGGGCGGCTCCTGACGCGGCGGGGGTGAGCGGGGTGGAGGAGGAGAGTGAGGAGGAGAGCGAGGAGGAGAGCGAGGAGGAGAGCGAGGAGGAGAGCGAGGAGGAGGAGATCAAGAAGGAGGTTACGAAGGAGGACCGAAGGAGGAAAGGCAAGAAGGTTGCCCCGAAGTTTACGCTCGAGATACCTCTTCGTCGTCCAGTTAGTCGCCCCGTTCATCGAGCTAAGCAATAGATTCCTATTTTCCTCGTTCACTCGGTCTCGGCGAAGCAAGTTTTGCGAGGCAAGTTCGCCGAAGCAAGTCCGGCGCTGAGTTGCGAGCTTCTTCGCTTTCTCGCTCGCGTCTCGAGTTGTGAGGTGCAGATGGGGAATGCGAGTAATGTGACAGATGATGAGATGGGGCTACAAAGGTACTACTAATGCTACGAACTCGTCTAAAGACTCTACGCCGACTTGACCGACCTCCTCACGTTCTTCGACTCGCTCTGCTTGACTCCCCGGAACAGCTCGTACAGCATGATGTCGCCCCAGACGTAGCCTGCGAATTAAAGCACAGATCAGCAACAGCTCGAGCAAAAGAACGAAGGACAGCAAAGAGCTCACCTCCAGGAAGAGGGTCGCCGTGAAGGCGGTCGCGCTGGTGAGCCTCTTGCCCCTTCAAGATGGGACCCCACTCGTTGATGCGGAAGTCGGCGTGAGGGGCAGGCTCAGTCTCCTCTCCGATGGTGGTGGGGAGAACGAGGGTGCGAACGGCTTGGTCGAGCTGGTAGATGCGGTTGTGGGAGAAGGAAGGGGGCTCGAGGGAGGCGGTCGTGTTGGCGCGAGGAGCAATCTTGTCCTGTAGTGAAAGCGGGTCAGCGAAAGCGAAGAGAAGAAGTAGCCGAGAGCGAAGCGTACCATGAAGTAGTCGTGCTCGGCGACCTGATCCAGAGGGTAGTGAAGGGTGCGCCAGGTCTTGGCCTTCGCATTCGGGAAGGCCTTGCGAACCTTCTCGAGAATCTGACCGACGCGGAAGCGGTACCAAGTAACGCGATCCTGCGCAAGACCCGAGACGGTATCCTGCTGAGTAGCGAGATCCTGCTCGGCCCAGCGTGCGAGATCCCAAGTGCCCGAGGTGACCTCGACGAAATCGGGAGCGCTGGGACGTCCATCCGAGCGAATGGCGGCCACGAGGGGCTCGACGATGTCGGTAAGACGGTGCTCAAGCATGCCGGGCGCGCTGTACTGAGGCATACGAGACTCGCGCCAGTAATCCTCCTGGTCGAGTCCGAAGTGGAAGACCGAGACGAGCTGTGGAGCAGGAAGAGTAAGCTCAATCGGCCTACAGAGTTCGACAGTCTAAAGAGAAACTTACGAGGAAGTCGTACTTGGGGATATAGCAGATCCTCGGTCGGCTGGCGTCCCTCACTACCCTGAAGCCTCGCTGCTGGAGCCTCTTTGGTCGGTCGAGGGTGTGCTGAGCCTTGGTCGCCGCGCGAACGGGGGAAGGTGCGGTAGCATACTTGTGATGAGGTCGGACGACCTCGCTCTCCTCGCCCATGAGCTGGCAGAAGTTCTCGACGTGCTCGCGCGAGATGGAATCGCCGATGATGAGGGCCGTTCGGTTGTAGAGCCAGGAGAAGTCCGTCTTGTGCGGATTGTTACGGAGTTTGGAGAAGAAGGCGGGAGGGGAGCAGGTCGGGTCGAAGGGAACCCATTGGTTCTTGTCGGGGTCGACGAGGTCGACCGAGAGGGAGCCGAAGGAGGAGTAGGGTTCGCACGTCGAGCCTGTGCGTATCCGGTTCATGAGTGATGAAGGAGCGTAGGATGATCTATAGTCGAGTGCAGAGCGAAGAGGTCAGCTGGAGCGTTCCCTCGGCGGGAAGGCGCTGAAATGGCGAGCAAAGGAGAAACTCACGAAGGGGGAACGAGGTAGGAGAGGAGGGTGATGGCGGAGAGGGTGACTGCTGCTACAGCGATGAGGGAGAGCCATGGTCGGGGAAGCTGGAAAGCGCGACCTTTGGGCTTGCGATAGTTGTACGGTGGCAGGCGAGGCTTGCCGTCGAGTCCGCTCTTCTCCTTCCACACGGGAAGCGGCGGTGATGGTGGCAATTGGATCTCTCCCGTCTTCTCGTCGTAAACCAGATGCGAAACGAAGGGCGAGCCGAGAGACCGAGGCGACGCCGCCTGCGAAGCTGGAACAGAGCTTCGTCGCCGAAGATGCTGACGGTCGAACATGACCGAGCCCCGCGGGCTCTCGTCCTGGTAGCGGAAGGACATGTTGGAGGTGCTGTAGAGCTGTAGGTACTCCTGGGAGAAGAGGCGTCCGAGGTTTAGAGTTGGAAGTTGTTGATGGAGGAGCGGGGTAAGGAGAGCGAACCTGGCCGGCAGGAGGTGAAAGGAAGGCAGAGGACGAGGGGAGGGGGAGAAGCGAGAGAAGGGTACAGCTGTCGTTGAAGCAAAGCCTGGCGAGTGAACGGAAGAGAGAGAGCAAAGGACAGCGAGAGGCGGGCGTGAGTAAAGCTGAGTTAGGAACCGAGCTCTGAGAACGACGTCGGCACACAGGTGTTCGAGTCTTTTGAGCGCTGCGCCGACCAGCCTTTCGCTCTCCTCCTCTGTCTCAGCGAGCTGCTACTCTGAAGCCGGGGGCGGGCGCCGAGGCACCCTGAGGCCAGACGACGAGCGAGAGGCGGGAGGTCAAGCCACTTTTGGCTGCACTTGGAAGGTCCGTATTTCGCCAGCCTATTCAACTGCACATCGACTTGTGAACGGCTACTAGCACCTCCCATCAAGCGTCGTTCTAGGGGAGAGCACTAACCCTGCACCTCATCAAGCCCCGAGGCAGGCAGAGGCGAGGAAAAAGGAGCTTCGCCGAGTGTCTTATCCCCCTTCACCTTGTCTGAGGTTCGCCCATCATCATGGTGAATGAGGATCGGCGCAGTGCATTGCAAAGTCCATTGCTCGTGTAGATCGGTCGGCGGTGAAAGGACGAGCTGGCCTTTGCAGCTCTCCGAATCGCTCTTTTGTCCGCCGAAGAGCCTCGAGTTTAGGATCCTGTCTCAATGGACGGCTCCCCGCTCCTCCCGCTCCTGCACCTCACACCTCCTTCTAATCACACCGAGTTGCGCAGAAAAGCAAGAGCATCCCCCGAGCTCCCGGTTCATCGTCGGCCGTCTGCGACAGGTTTCTCGGTCGTAGAGCTCGGTCATCCCTTTCGCCGAGGTCGGCAAGAGCCTGCAGTATCCTTGTTTCACGACGAGCAGCTGTATCAAACTCTATAGATTTTCTTCTCGCTCCCTCCCATCGCCAAGCTGGCCTCGACATCATCATCGCCCTCCGTCCCCTCGGTCGCCTAGGCTTCTCGCTCGTGTCTCGAGTGATGGGAAAGGAGAGGACACTCTCGACGTTGATGAAGTGTCATGTTGCTAATATGTAACCACCCGATTAAAAAACTTCTACACACGCTTCTATGCTCTGTAACAACCCTGTGATAACGCTGAACCGACCCTTGGAGTCTACCTCCCGAACACCTTCCTCTCCGCCAACCTCGTAGGAAGGTAAACCAACGCAGCGACGGCCATGCCCAGCCAAATCGCTACATCTCCTCCGTATTCATCCTCGCCTCCAATCAACTTGGCGATAGGACCGCGCCACCACTGCGAGAGGAGGAGCGGGTCAGCGAAAGCTCAGCGCCGAGCCGAGCAGCGAGAGGAGACGTACGACTTGATCCATGCCGAGCACAACCATTGCTACTCCACAGAATGAAGAGAAGAGAGCTGCGATACCGGGAGGGAGCGACTTGATGCTGTTCCACGAAGGGATATGGTAGGCGCCGAAGCTATTGCGACGGAAGACGAAGTGCTGTGGGGTGAAGAAGGGTCAGTTAGGTGGCGGTTCGTACAACGACTAACAGAAGCTTCAGTTCCTCGGGGCCTAGCCTCAAAATGGGGCAAAAGACCCGGGGAGAGGCATTCGAGGGGCAGGGGGCGCTCGAAGCTCCCCGGAGGGCAAAGACAACTCACCTCGGTCAGGAAGACGGCAGCGAAGATACTACTCCAGTAACCAATGAGGCCGAGGAAATTTGAAAGAGCAGAGGCGAAGTGGGTAGCTCCGACGATGGCGATGGGGAGGTAGATGGCCGTGGCGACGACGGGGAAGAGGAAGCGCGGTAGGGCGGCGAGGAAGGGGAAGACGACCTGAATAGAGAGCGAGAAGGCGTAGACGGTAGGTGCGTTGTTGGCTGTAGGTTCGAGGAGGCGGGTCAGCACTGTAGGCAGAAATGGGGAACGACCGCCGAACGCCGAAGCTGAGCACCTCCTCCGAAAGCCAGAAAGGCGGAACCGGCAGGCGTAATGTAGCTCAGAAAAGTACTCACAGATCATGCCGAGAGCGAAGATGATCAAGAGCACCTTGCCGAACCCATGAAGGGGCTTCAGCGCCTCAGCCATCAGTCCTCCGACGCTTCCCTCGTTGAAGGCCGTCTCCCAGGTCAAGACCTCTCCACTCATGGCGGCGGCGGCGAATGCAGCTCCGAGGGTTTGGATGAGGGCGCAGGGGAGGTAAAGACCCGCAAAGGTGTAGAAGAAGATCTTGAGCGAGGAGACGGAGCGATGCATGTCTGCGAGGGAGGGTAAGGTTAGCTGTAGTTCGTCGAGGTGGATCGAATGGAGAGCTAACAGGTGTTGAAATCGGCGGAGCATCCACACCAGGAGACTGCAGGGAGAAGCGAGGTCAGTTGTCGGCGCGAGGACGAACGACCGAACGACTCACGAGAGAAGCCGATAACGAGCGAGGCCCAGGAGAGGATGTTGGCCGAAGTAGCAGGTCCTGGCTGGTAAGCAGTAGCTGCTCCCAAGTGTCGTCCTCCGAATCCAGCGAGGAGGATGAAGGAGAAGATGACGGGAATCCCTGCGAGCGCCGAACATCAGCCGTCGTCCTTCTTCGCTTCAACACCTAACTCACAGGCCCAGCGCTCGCAGGCGTGCAGGATACGGTATCCACAGAAGGAGATGATCATACTAATGACCGCAATGATGACGATACCGACGTTAAGGGAGATGGAGCCCGGGTTGACGGCGGCGAGGACTTGTCCAGCGGCGATGGCGTTGACAGCGCAAAAGCCGATGAAGGTTACTAGGTTTAGGAAGGCGGGAAGAATAGCTCCGAGGAGACCGTAGCTGTGAAATGAGCGGGTTAGCTGAAGCACTCAGCAGGGCGGCCGAGAACGGCGCCGAAAAACTCACGAGTAACGAGCAATGGCCATCTGCCTCATGCCCAAGCGAGGACCGAAGACGGCAAAGTAGGCAGGCATGGCGCACGAGAAGATGTTGAAGAAGACGATGCACAACGCCGTGTCGCGGAAGGAGAGTCCGTAGAGCAATGGACCGAGGGTTCCAGTCGAGAAGGCCGAAATTGTACCATTCATGCCAATCCTGTTAGAGTCAAAGGCGATTAGCTCTACTTTCTCACACCACAGAGGTGCGCAAAGGCATCGCGACGGAGACCGACGGCGAGCGGCGGAAGGTCAAACACGCACCAAAGAGTGAAGCACTGCAGGAAGCGAGCATCTGTTCGTTCCTCCTCGGTAAGGGGAGCTACACCATGTCCCTCCACGCTGAGCTGGGAATTGACCTTGGACCAAAGACCGCTGGTCCTCAGTTGGCGCTCGTCGGCGGGGGCGATTCCCTCGTCGCGGTTCAAAGCCAGCTTGCTAGCCTCGACGTCGCCGTTGTCCAATGATCCTACAGATTCGGATCGCATCTTGTCGTTTTGGTGCTGCTGAACGAGCTGAAAGCGAGGTGATGGGAAGAGTCAGAAGGGCGAGAATCCTGCTGGCGGACAGAAGCGCTTCCTTGGCGGCGAAAGCCGTCGATCAAATTGGACCTTTCTTGGGTATTGAAGGGCTACAGAGTGTTGGAAAGTACTTTGAATAACGCCTCGAAGGACCGCGGTGAGCGCAGAGGCTGATGCGGTACATAGGAGGCGGACGGGCTCAGCTCGAGTGAATCGCGCGAAGCTGGCTCTCCTTCCTCGTTTTCGCTCTGCTTGTCATGTCTCGCCCGAGCAGCTCTGAAGAGCTACAGGATTCTACCGATAGCTCAGCAGCAGGCTTCCCACCACTCACTCGCGCCGCTGTCCTCGCCTGCCAATTCTCATCCTGGTACCCCACCTTTCGCAAGCACTCGCCCAAGGCCACGGTCATCAAACCGCTCGAGGATCGCTTCATCGACTACCTAGAGAGCGATGGCTTGTTCCTACCAGAAGGCAGCGGTCCCATGGGGTACGTTGCGCTGCAGCTTTTTCTCTTCTCGCTTTCGTCGCCGTTTCGCTCACCTCCCTTCCGTCTGAGCAGGGTCAGCGAGCTGAGCGACGATGAGGACAGCAGGAATGGATCAGAGAGCGAGGATGATCAGTCGTGGCAGGTCACCTTTCCTGAGCTCGATGCGGACATTCGGCGGATCCTCACCAAGTACGATGGCGCCGTCTTTCCCAAGCTCAACTGGTCCAGTCCTCAGGTGAGTTCTCTCTCTTATCTTCGTGTAGCTCCACGCTGACTTGTAGCTTTGCAGGACGCTGCTTGGATGATTCCTGGGCAAGCTCTCAAGTGTCAATGCCCGGCCGACGTCTACCTCCTCCTCAAATCCTCCGACTTCATCTCTCACGATCTCGACCATGCCTTCGACGAATGTGTCGACTACGAGCCCGAGAAGGAGGAGGAGTCGGTCCAGGAGGAAGCTTCAGCGCCGCCGCAAGACGACCTGGCCCAGCTCGCTGCTCAACTGGCGCTGCAGGAGCAAGAGACGTCGGCAACGGATTCTTCGGACGACGAAGAAGCTCTCGAACGACCGACACGGCGGAGGAAGAGTCCGTATAAGTTCGAGCTGGTCCTCAAGAAGTGGTTCGACATGCCCAAGTCGCAGGAGTGGCGCTGCTTCGTGAAGGATCGCAAGCTCGTCGGTGAGTCCAGCTTTGTTGAATCGAGTCTAGTCGAGACTGACTCTTCCGTCTCTCCATAGCTATCTCGCAGCGCGACACCAACTACTACGACTTCCTGCAGCCCGAGGACGTCCAAGCCGATCTTCGCGCAAAGATCTCGGCGTTCTTCAAGGACGAGATTCGGGACGTCTTCCCTAGTCAATCATGTTTGTTGATCTTTTTCGATGCATGTCCTCTTATCGCTGACTTGTTGCCTCTCACGCAGACGTGATTGACCTCTACCTCACTCGAGGAAACGACCGCCTCTTCATCATCGACTTCAACCCCTACGCTCCTCAAACCGACGCCCTCCTCTTCGCCTGGGAATCTCTGAACGCTCTCTCGCCCTCTGCTCCCTCCTCATCCTCCAGCACTCCCTCACCCTACCCTCTTCTCCGCGTAATCGACTCGCCGACAATGTCCTCTCAAACGATGCCTTCCTTCTCCCACAACCGCTATCCCAAGGACGTCGTCGAGCTGTCGGATGGAACAAGCATTGCCGACTTTGCGAAAGAGTGGGCGAAGAAGCTGGAGGAGGGAGTCAAGGATTCGGTCGGAGGGGAGGAGGAACGGGAAGGATCAGACGTCGCGGGGAGGTAGAGGGCGGAATAGATAACGGAGGCTTGTTGTATCACTTTTGGAGGTGTAACTTCCTTGCATCTGCTCCCCGATGCCTTCCCTTTTCCTGCTCGGGCTAGAGACGAGAGGCTCGTTCGTTCGCCGAGCTCCTTCGTACAGTTCTGCAAAGGGTCGAAAGTATCTTAGAGCCTATGAAGTGGCCACAGTATCACTCATGTACAGGCGAGAGCCCCCTGTTCACCTCCACTTGGAAGGAGAAGTTCGGCTCGCGACACGGAGAAGCAAGGCGAGCGCTACGACCGGCTAAACGCTATTCACGCTCCGTGCAGATCTTAGAGATGCCCGAAGCGCCGACTATCGCGTTGTGGAGGTGTTGACTCCCCCGTGACGAAGCCCGGCTTGCTCTTCTTCCTCCGCCTTCTCTCTGCTCTCGCTACTCGTCCTCGTCATGACTTCAGTTCTCATCGTTGGTGCTGGTGAATTCGGTTGCTCTACTGCAATATCCCTACTCAAGAGCGGGCGGTACTCTTCTGTGAGTGCTTGAGCTTTCCTTGCAGGAACGAGTCAACGACTCCGTTGCATCATCAGTTGACCATCATTACAGGTCACGATCCTAGACCGCGCAGAAGTGCTTCCAGCTGAAGATGCAGCGTCGACCGATATCTCTAAGGTGGTGCGCTACGACTATTCGGACCCGGATTACTCGAGGTTGGCCAAGGAAGCCATCACTCGATGGACGCAGGACTTCCCTGACGTCTACCACGAGTGAGTTGAACTCCTTTTCTCTCAAGCTCGTTAGCTCACTGACCCTCTCGCTTCACAGGTCAGGCGTCGTCGTGCTCGGTCTCGAGGGCGATTCGGTCGACTCCGTCGTAGCTCGTCAATCGCTCGCCAACGTACAAGCTCAAGCGGACAACATCACCGTATTGCAGACGCCCGAGTCTATCAAGAACTTCCTTCGCGCCGAGGGACGTGCAGACGTTCCCATCGCCGACATTGCGGATTCGGCGATGGCTTACCACAACCCCACAGGCGGTCAGCTTTCCCCTTCTCTCGGGATCTCGACAGAAATACTAAAAAGTTGCATCCCCTCTACAGGCTGGGCCGAAGCTGGACGTGCCGTAGAGAAGCTACTCGAGCGGATCAAGGAGCTTGGCGGCAAGATCGTTCCCGGGGCCTCACTCGCCGCTCTTCTGTACACCGACGATGGCAAGGATGTTCGAGGAGTTCGCACTCAAGATGGAAAAGAGTTTCTTGCCGACAAGGTCATCATCGCTACGGGTAGCTGGACGCCTTCCATCCCCGCTCTCAAAGGCCTCCTTCCCTCCGGCCTCATCACCGCCACGGGACAGACGATTGCTTGTATCCAGCTCACGGAGGAGCTACGCAAGAAGTACGAGCACATCCCCGTCACTATGAACCTCGGCGGATCGGGCTCAGGCGGGGGATTCTACTCGTTTCCTGTGAGTTCGGCGCTCCCTCTTTCGAAGCGCGGTCGCTTACTCGGCGCTGACTCGCTCTCGCTGCTCAAAGCCTACCGCGAATGGTCTGCTCAAGTGTGCCTTCCATGCTGCTGGCTTTACCTCGGAGGACGGAGTGCCGAAAACGACGCTCGACGCCGCCGCCGTCGAGGAGAGGGAGGAGAAGGGACTCGGTGAGTCGCTGCCTCTTCTTCTCGTCGGCGCTCGCTCACCCCTTCTTTGCAGCCTGGATTCCTAGAGCATCACTTGACGCTCTCAGGCATTCTCTCGGTCTACAATACCCTGAACTCGCCGCTCGTGAGTTCCCGCTGCTGTTCCTCCCCCCTCGGCGCTCGCTAACGACTCTCCCGCAGTGCCGTTCACTTTCACCCGCATGTGCTGGTACAGCGACGTAGTCGATGGAGATTGGATCATCGACTATCACCCCCAATACCCGTCACTGCTCTACGCCTCGGGAGGAGCAGGTCACGCTTTCAAAGTGAACTCCATCGCCTCGCTCTTCTTGCCGGCTTTGTTCGCTGACTGTCTGCTCGCTCCCTCACAGTTCCTCCCGATCATTGGCGAACTCATTCATGCCCGACTCGAGAACACTCTCCCCGAGAACCTCAAGCAGAAATGGTCGCTCTCTCGCCCGACCTCGGCGATCGACCCGGCGCGCATTGGCATGCAGAGGAAGCCGTTGGTGGTGGATGAACTCGCCACACGGGAAGATATGGCAAAGGTGTAGTTGATTTCTCCATAAAACGCTACTCGACCCGTTCAACCTTGTGAGAGCACCCTGAGACGGGGGAAGTCCTTCCATCGCCAAGCTGCGAAAAAGAGTCCGAGTCAGCTCGGTTCGATCCGAGTACCCGCGCGACGAAGACGAAAACTCACCTTATTGCTCAGTTGACATACTCGCCCGTGTAATCTACCCCATTCAACTGCAGAAGCCTCAAACTGCTCTTCAACTCCCTCAAGCTCGACGGCACCTCGCTCGGCACATTCGGGTCCACCAAGCTCAACTCCTGCACCCTCCCTTTCGCATCGCACTTCACCCCTCCGTAACTACATACGTCCGTGCTCGCCATCCACCCTTCGCTCGTTCCCAGCGTCGAGTTGGAGCTCCTCACTTCGTAGACGTCCTTGAGGGCGCAGAATTGGACGACTTGAGCCTGCTCAAGGGTGCGCGAGGAAGGAGTAGTCGAGGAGGTGATGGAGGAGATGCAAGAGGTGCATGGGAAGGCGAGAGGGTCGGAAGGGGCGGTGAGAGCGAAGAGGGAGGTGCAGGTGAGGGATTGAGCCTCGGCCGGAGAGAGGGTTCGGGAAGGGCGGAAGGCGCGGTAGTTGACGAGGAGGAGGTCGGTGAGGAGGAGAAGAATGAGTAGGGCGATGCCGAGGGTGGATAGGAGACGGAGGCGGGCGGTTTGGGCGCGAGTTCGGGGGGAGGTGGAGGAGGGGAGAGGCTGCTTCTCCGGGTCGAGGGAGTGGGAAGGTTGGGAAGTGGTGAAGCGTGAACGGAAGGACTTGGGAGATAGAGCCTCCCAGGGGCAGAGGTATAGCCGCTTCAAGCGATCCGACTCCTTCTCCTCCCGCCCTCCTGGTCCTTCGCCGAGCACCGTCCTCACGTCCACCATATCGCTCGCATGCCGCTGATAAGCAGGCAAGTGACCACCACGCTTCCTCTTATTTTCCTCACTACCACCACCGCAAACTCCCAGTAACGAGGTTGAGCGAGAAAGGGTTGACTTGATGTCGGCGAGGCTGTCGGCGCGGGAGGATTGGCGAGAGGGGGCGAGGGAGCGAGTGGTGGGATTGCGAAGAGCTGCATGCGCGTCGAGGGTGGATACGAAGGTGCCGGTGGGTGAGGGAGGAAGGTCGAGGGCGACATTCGAGACGGAGTAGATGGAAGCCGTGCGCCGAGCTTGCTTGACGGACGCCGAGGGCGCGATGGGTCCCACGTCGGGGGTAGGGGGTTCGATACCGAGGCTGACAGTGCTGATATTGCGATTGTAGATCGGTGCAGGAGCGGCGGAGAGACGGGCGAGCGCGATGTGAGCGTGCTCATGCTCCGAGTCCGAATCGCCTTGCCAGTCCGAGGTCGCCGACTGGAGTCCTCCGGTGGCTAGCGTCTCTTGCGCTGGGGAGTCGGGAGTAAGAATGGCTGCGACTCGTCGGGGAAGGACTGATGGCTGGGACGAAGAGACGGATGAGAGGGAGGAGGCTTCGGAGGGTCGGCGAGGGCGAGAGTTGGGGACTCGGTGCGAGTAAGTCGAGATGCCAAACGCTCCAGGCGTTGACTGAGTCCTCGAATGAGCGCCTGGTACTCGGATTGAAAGGCAGGGAGGGGCGAGAGTCATGTCGACCGAGTGAGAAGCGAAGAAGGGGTGAAAAGGAGAGCGAAAGGGCGGGAAGAGCTGCAAGCACCAGGCTTGAAGAGCAAAGAAGATGAAGAAGAGAAGGGAAGAGCCTTGCGAGCAGATTCGAGGTCAGGTCATCCGCAAGACAAGCAGTGAATGTCGACAAAGGGGCGGCGAGGACAAGAGGCCCTTTCGGCGCTGGGGCTTCAGCCAGGATCGCCTTGGGCAGCACCCCGCTGTTGATGAACAAATAGTCCGTGCACCTTTGTAGAGCTGTAGTCGAGTATTGCCGACGAGGCGAAATGTAGCGGGAAGCGAAGAGAGCGGCGAGTTGAGCTTCTCCTTCTCGACCATCAACCACGTTTTCTGCACCATGTCAAGACGAGAGTGAGTCGAGCTTGAGGCTGTACCAGAGTAGCCTGCTGACTGCTCTGCTCCCCTACAGCGACTATCGACACCCTCCGCCGGCTCGAGACGACCGCAACAGCTGGGACTCGCGTCAGGGCTACGACGACGGACGAGGAGGGCGAGGCGGAGGACGCGACGACTGGGCTGGCAGGGGTGACCGAGAGTACCGAGATTATGACCGGCCAAGGGGCGGCGGAGGCGCAGGAGGAGGGCGAGGACGTGATTGGGACGAAGGAGGAGGATACGGGAGCAAGCGAGGGCGCTACGACGTGAGTTTGATGAAGTACAGAAGTGCAGGGAAGTCTTGAACTAACGAGTTGTACCGGAACAGGACTACAATGCGCCGTACGGAGGGCGCGACGACCATCGCCCGCCAGCTCAATACGATCAACAGTACCCTCCTGCACCTCAACAGCAGCAGCATCCCGACCCTTCCTACGGCGCGCAAGTAGCGTACGGCCAACCCTCCTACCCCCAGCTGCCTCCCTTCCAACCCGCTCCTTCTCACGACCAACCGCCCGGCGAGGGCTCTACTCTTCGCGGTCGACCTGCGCCGACTGCACCAGAAGCTCCCTCCGCCTCCGTCGTGCTCCTGGGGCTCCCTGCACACGTCACCGACGTCACCCTTCGCCATTTCCTGGAGGACATGGGCGCCTCCATCGACTCGACAACGGTCATCATCGACCGAGCCACGGGCTTGTCCAAGCGTTACGGATTTGCCAAGTTCTCGTCGGTCGAGCATGCTCGCGCGTTCGTCGAGCCCAACTTCCCTACGGTGTCGTGGAAGGAGAGGGTCGGCATCAGCCCCGAGGATGGCATGAAGATCAAGATCAACTACTCGCAAAAGTCGGGAGGATGGAGGGAGGATCAGGGAGCTACGGCTAGGATGACCGAAGATCAGAGGAAAGCTGCTGGTGGGTTGCTGCGCGCACAAGTCGAGCTTTTGAGCGCGTTGCTCACCCGTTGCCCCCTTTGCAGAGGCCGGCTCGGCGCCTCAATCCTTCTACGTCAACGACGGCACGCGCGACATTGGATCCGCTCCTACTCAAATCCTCCTCCTCCGCAACCTCGACCCTCTGACGCCCGAGGACGAGATCATCACAGCTCTCAGCGGGCTCGGCGGGCGCGCAGGCAACGAGATTCGCTCGGGCGGCGTCAAGAAGATCATGATTACCAGGGATCGCGCGTCTCGAGGAAGCTGGGGATTCGCTTTCGTGCAGTTTGCCGACGTTCGCGTGAGTTTGATCGGCGCTTCGACTCGCCTTTCGCCGAACGCTGACCTCGCTCCATCGTTCGTAGCTTGCCACCGAGGTCCTCGCCACCGCCTTCAACGCTCGTCAGTACCCTCAAGGTTTCCGCATCCGCAACTCGGTCGTCGCCTTCTCCTTCTGCCACGAGAACTCCTTCGTCCCCATCTACGCTCGGTCCGAGTTCTCGTTCAAGGGTGAAGGAGGTCAGCAGCTCGCGTATTGGGACGACAAGGCCTTCGTCAGCGTTTGGGTTCCTCCTCAAGTGGCCAAGGCGGCAGCAGCGGCGGCGAAAGCGGCCAAGACCACCTCCAGCGCCGAGGACGACATGGAGGCCTTCTTCTCGTCGCTCGAAGCCGAGGCGCCTCACATTGCTGCAGAGGGCGCTCCAGCTCCCGTCGCTCCACCTCTTCCTACTCTCGCTGGATTCGCACCCATCGCCCTCAAGTCGTCGACGGCAGCAGCTCTTGCTGGCGCGCCGAAGGAGGACGAAAGCAAGTCCGCTGTCAAGCCCAAGCCTGCTGCCGCTCCTCATGCGCCCATCGTCGGACCGGGTTCTGCCGCTGCTGCCGCCGTCGTCGCTACCCCACTTCTGCGTGAGTCCGTGCTTCTTGTCGCTTTTTCGAGCGTCTTGCTGATCCTCTCCTCGCTTCCTAGCCGAGAAGAAGAAGGGCGCCGACCTCATCGTCAGTCGCAAGGCCGCTCCCAACATCAGCAAGTGGAACACCAAGCAAGCCGAACTCAAGCAGCCCGATCCAGCGCCCGCACCGCCCAAAGCCGTTACCTCAAGCGCCAACACCACTCCCGTGGCCTCTGCGCCGCCGTCTTCCGTACACCGAAGCACACGCTCAACTTCCTATCGACTTGATCCTAACTTTTCTCTTCTTTCGTACTCTAGCAACCTCCCTCCGCTTCGACCTCGGCCGCCGACGAGTTCGAGCATGGCGACCCCATCTCGATGATCTGCTTGCTCTGCCAACGCCAGTTCAAGAAGGTAGAAGAACTCAAGAAGCATAACAAGCTCTCTGCGCTTCACAAGGCACATCTTTGGGAACCACCCCTCGCACTCGCATTTCATGCTCGGACTTGACGCTGACCTCCCTCCTTCTTTCTCGCTATGCTTTCTCCTTCTCGTTCTCCTTTTGCTCTTTCCCTCCACCTTCACCTTTCACCACCCGTCAACTACAACAGACCAACCTCGCCAACCCTACCACCGTCGCCGACTCTGCCGCTCGCAAAGCCGCCTCGGTCGCCAAGCACGCCGCTGCCGCCGCCTCGACTTCTACCTCGACATCAACTTCAACTTCCAACGGACCTCAATACGTCGACCGTGCCGCTGCTCGACGAGAAGCTTTGGGACAACCTGATCATCCTGTGCATCAGAAGAAGAGGAAGTTTGAAGGACCTGCCCCGCCGGCGCCCAAGGTCGAGCAGCCGAATCGGGCGAATGTGGAGATTGAAGAGAGTAATGTTGGAAGTAAGATGTTGGAGAAGATGGTGAGTTTTGGTTCGTTTCGAGCTTGAGCGAGGATGGTGTTTCGCGCTGGAGGAGTAGCCGCTTGCAAGTCGAGCAGCGAGCTGACCTTGTTGCGCGCTCACAGGGTTGGTCAAAAGGAGTCGGACTCGGCGCCGATGGAAGTGGACGAGTAGCTCCCATAGCGGCGGCTCAGTTCGCTCAGGGTGCTGGTCTCGGTTCTACGAAGGGTGAGCTTCTCTTCCTCTTTTCGCTCGCGGATCTCGTTCGAGACTCGACCTCTCCTCGCACCTCGCTGACTTCTTTTCTCGCGACAGGTGTACGAGTTGGCGAGTTCGACTCGACGCCCAAGGGCTACGCTGAGAGCTTGCGCGAGAAGGCTAGGGCGAGGATGGCCGAATCCGAGGCGCCGAATCGCAAGGATGGAGCTTAGAGGGCCCAGTGACGCTGCGATGCTACTCTCCTTTGCTGTGTTCGCTTCAACGCGCTCTCTTTGAGGCTTTGAGAGATATCGAGCAAGGGGAGAGCCTCGCGAGCTTTCGGCCGCTCGTCCTTCGCTCGCTTCTTCGCTCGCTTCTTCGCTCGTTGCTCCACTTCTTCGCCGGTTCTGTACATCTACGCTACTCGAGGAGCTCTGGTTCTGTTCTTCTGTAGGTTTGTCTCTTCCCTGCAGCGCGATATGCACGAGCCTCCTTCCCCCACATCTCCCCTTTCTCGCCCGCTGAGCTCCTTTGACGGATTTTTCGCCCCGCCCCGCCTCCTCAGCCGCTCGACCATGACTGCACCATCGACGAAGGTCGCGAACATCGCTACTCGGCATCTCATCCTCTCCGACATGCTCGGCAGCTCCTCACATCGCGACTGCAAGAAGCTCGCCAAACTTCATTCGGATGCTGTCGATTTCGCCAAGAGTGGCGTCTACGTTCCCTTCGACGCTCTCCCGAAACTTCCCCTCGAGCGCAAGCACGACCGACCCAATTTTCTTCGAGAAAGTGGCTACTCGAGCTCCGAGATCCTGGGGCAAATCTACCGCGCGTTCGAGGAGGAGGATGAAGGACCACCGGTAGACGACCCCGTCGCCGCTGCTGCCCCCGACCTCGCCCCTTCGCGCTCCCTTACCAAAGCCCTCCTCGATCAAACCCATCTCGGCCTCCCAAACGGCAAGCTACCCGCCAAACCTCCTCCACACCTCATCCAACACTTCACCACCCTCATCCCTCACTTCTGCACCGAGCTTCGACGCCTCAAGCAGCTCGTTTCGACCGGCCGAAAGCTCGGCGAAGAGGAACTTTACCTAGGCATCTTCCGTGGGGACGCTAGGCTGTCGCCCTCGGAGAGGGAAGCCAGTGCTCGGTTGGTGGAGAAGAGTGGGAAGCTGTTTGCCTTGCTGAGGGCTGAGGTGGAGGGTGAGAAGGAAGCGGGGAGTTCGGAGGAGACGGTTCAGAGATGTTGGGCGGCTTGGATGGCGGCGGTGAAGGCGGATAGAGGGTCGGCGACTCCGGTGGGGGTGATAAGCTTTGGGATGGTTGTGTTGAGCTTGCTGGGCGAGTGGTTGGAGAAGTTGAAGAAGGAGCAGGGGATCATCGAGTTGGATTGAAGCGACCGGCGAGTCTAGAGATATAGTTGGTGGAGTAGGGGCTATCAAATCTTACCACTAGATCTTATCAAGCTCCCTGTAAGCAGCTTGAGAGCAGAGCAGCGAGCAGCGAACAGCACACCTCGGGTCACGTGCTCGGCGACGGGCACTGTAGTCGACCATGCTTGTCAGCCGCGCCGAGACTGGGCTGGGAGTGTTCTGTAGACAATTTGAATGTGCTACAGAGCTGCACTGCAGCCCCAGCTCCCCAGCGAACTCTCTGCAAAGCCCTCGTTCCTTTGTTTGCTCTTCGTCTCTTCCTCGTCTGTCGATCTCGCCAAATCGCCGCCAACGGGAAGCCTGCTCTCGTGTACAACCCTCAACTGTTCAGCTCTATCTACTTAAAAGAGCGCATCACCCTTCTCTCGGCCTTTCTTGAGCCAACCTTCTTTCGACGCGTTCGGATTCGTTTCGTCTGCCGTTACCGGTTGAAGCAGCCTTTTCCAGAGCTCAAAGGTGAGTTCCAGCAGCTCTGATACTCTTCTTCAAGATATGTTACTAAACTACACCGCTCGCTCCCCTCGAAATCGAACGCTGTGACCGCTTCCTCAGCTCTCGCTCAACCTCTTCCTCATGTCGAGGCGCACGTCGTCCATCTCGCGCCAGCCGACGACTATCGACGAAAACACCCCACCAGCTAGCAGCGGTACTACCGTGCAGCGCAAGCCGTCCGCTCTCCGTCAAGCTACAGCGCTCGGCAACAACAGCGCGTCAAACGCGGGCGCTGGCAGTCGTAGCTCGCCGCGATTGAGGGACAAGGACGTCAAGGCTGCCGCCAAAGCCAAAGCGGTCGCTATTCAGGTGCAGCTGCCTACGAGCGACGGCGCCATCGAATCAGGAATGCCTCCGACGCCGCCGTGCAGTCAGAGCCCGCCTGCAGACCAAGAAGCCGCTGCTTCTTCGCAAGCAACCTCGCGCCCACGCTCTTCGCAGTCTGTGAGTGATTTGGGTAGTCTTTGAACGCTTCCAGTGCTAACCCTCTTGGCCTAACAGCTCCTTCCCCCGGCCTCAATTCGGCCCCGCTCCACCTCTGCCAACTCTCGCAAGTCTCGCTCTCCCTCCGCCATTCCCACCAGCATCGCCTCTGCACCTCTTCATGCACCTCAAGTCATCGCCGCTCGTAGACGATCCTCCGTCTCTCCCGCCGCCGTTCCCTCCCCCGTCGTCCCCTCGGCGCGTCGCAAGACCCTCACCTCCATCCCTGCACCCGCCAAGTCGAGGGCCAGCAAAGCTCCCACCGCCTCCACTTCCACTTCCACCGCGACCGCCAAGCCCAAAGCTCGCGCCAGCACCTCTACCGCCAGCCGCCGTCGATCCTCCATCAAGCGCCTCCCAACTCCGACCGAGACGCTCGAGGCTCCCCTCTCGCCCAGCGCTGGGGACAGCGATGGCGAGGATCCCCTCTTGCTCAAAAGCGCAGCGGAAATGAGGGGCTGGGGCGAAGGTCGACCCAGTTTGGGAGGGAAGTCGAGGAGGAAGAGTCGAGGGAGGAGCGAGAGTACCGCTCGGGAGCTCTCGTTCTCGTTCGAGCAGGAGGAGCAGCCCAGCATGCCCATGCAGCAGAATGAGCCCGAACCGGTTCAACTCGACTCGGACTTCCAGTGGAGGGACGAGGACTTGCTCCCGCTTGGCTCGGGCACGATGGAGGAGGACCTTCCTTCCGACTACGAGGCTCGCCTTCCTGCTACTCAAGAGGAGGAAGAGGAAGACGAGGAGGAGCCAGTCGATCTCGGGGGCTACGATGGGCCGTTCGCCGGCGACAACGACTATGGAGATACGACGGGCTTCGACTTTGCGCCGCTTAAAGAGCAGGATAGCGACGTCGAGAGCGTAGTAGACGAGCCGACGTTCGTCGGAGCACCTGCAGAGGCCGATGTCGAGGCTCAGGAGGACGAAGAGCAGGAGCAGGGGGATGAGGAGCAAGACGAGCCTCCGGCCCAGCAGGACACCCTTCGCCATTCCCAATTCCGCCGCCCTCACCTCGACTACGCACCTCCCATCGACCTCGACGTCTCTTACGAGCTCGAGTACGAGGTACCCATCCAACCTCAATCTTCCTCGCCCGTTCGTGCGCCAAACCCTTCCTCCCCTCATGCCAACTCCTACGCTCGGCCTTCCCCCTTCCTTTCCTCGGTGGGCCGCCCCTCGCCCTTCCTCTCCGACAACGGTCATCCAGCCGAAACCTCTCCCTCCAACAACGTCGCCCAACTTCCTGCCGAGCAGGAGGAGTCTTTCGACGAGCACGACGATGTCGAGGACGAAGAGGAGGAGCAGCACGCTCTCAAGGACGAGTCGTTCGAGTCGCAGGGCGAGCTCGAGCTCAAGGTCGAGGACGAGGAGGATCACTCCGCTTCCCTTTCTCGTTCGCCTTCGCCAGCACCAGCACCAGCGCCTGCGCCAGTCGAGGTCGTCGAAGAGCGACCCCTCCCTCCCGTCCCTCGCGAGACTTGGTCTCGTGGACCCGCCTTCTTCCGCTCCTCCCCCTCCGTCTCCATGAGCCCCGTCCTCACCTACCCTTCCCTCACCGCCACCTCTCCCGACATGTCCTCTCGCCGAGGCGGACCTCAGGAGGAAGCCGACGAGACCGACGATGAGGATGAGGACGAGGAGGACGAGATCGTCCTCGCTGGAGAAGAGTCGAGGGCTAGGAGCTCGAGTGCAGCGGTCGAGGATAGCCTCTTCCTCCATCGCTCGGTCTCGGGAACGGCGCCCAGATCGAGGGCTGGCTCGCATGCTTCGTACGCCTCCTCCATCGGTCGTCAGTCGGTTCAAGGTGACGAGAGCGACGCTTCAATGTCCTCACCCCATCGACCTCTCTCCCTCGCCGAGGTCTCCATGGCATCTCCCCGCCGTCCTCTCTCGGTCGCTTCGGCGGGAGGAGACGTGCAGATGTCCTCCCCTTCACCTCAACGCCGCTCTCCCGCCACGCAACACTCGCCTCAACTTCCCCAGCACTCTCCTTCGCTTCACCGCAAGCTTCCTGCTACGCCGCCCGTCGAAATGCTCGCTCAGGAGGACGTCGACGCTCAGATGGCTTCACCTTCGCCGGCGAGGAGGACCGCTCCCGCCTCCGCCGAAAGGATGATGGCTAGTGGGATCGTCGAGATGGGCAGACAGACGCTGCAGGGCTTGTTCGGCGGAGTCAGCCCTGCCGTGAGGGAGTCCAAGGGCAAGGGGCGCGAGGAGGGTACGGACGGAGAGCAGGACGGTGCAGAGGGCATTAGGAGCTCGACTTCCTTTGTCGTCGACGCTGTACGAGCATCCATCACCGCCGGCAAGGACTCGGCACCCACTCCTCGACCGACCACCACCGCCGCTCCTCCTCGAGCACCCGCTACCATCGCCCCTCTCGCCCGCGACTTCAACGCCCAATCCTCCAACTTCACTCCCGTACCTCGTCCTCTCGGTCTTCCCGCTACGACCCACGGCAAGCCCTCCCAATCCGCCCTCTCTCGCTCAGCCCTTCGTCGCCGACCTTCGCACCCCACCCTCCCCGTCGTCGAAATCTCCTCCACCGACCCCAAAGCTGCTGCACGAGCGGCCGCCATCCTCAAGGTCTACCATGACTACGTCGAGCAGGGATTGGAGGCGCCTGGATCACTACTCGAGGAGGCGGGAATCAGGAGGAGTGCGCTGAAGGGTGGAAAGGCCATTGTCGCTAGCGCGAGGAAGGGACAGCAGATCGAAGAAGGAGTGAGCGTCGCCGAGAGTGAGCTCAGGGAGCTGCTGCAGGAGGCGGAAGAAGAGGTGCTGCAGGGAGTCGAGAGGCGTTCTGTCTCCGTTTCGGCCGAGCCTTCCAACGCTTCCCGCTCCACCGCCAGCAAACAAGGACGACAAAGCGATACACCTACTTCCTCTCGACTCGCCATGGATGGATCGTCCTCTCGTCTCGCTAGTCCTCTGCGCACCTCCGCCGCCGTCGTCGAGGATCGCGAGTGGAGCGCGGCCGAGTGGAGACGTTTGGAGCTCGCTCTGGTGGAGGAGGGACGGGCGACGAGGCAAAAGGATACCGAGTTGGTGGTGGAGAAGGTGTTGAGAAGGTTCTTGAACGGCGAGGGATTGAACAGGGAGCAGTGCGTCGGGCAGTGGGCTTGGTGAGCTCTTTCTTTCTCTTCCTCGGCGACGAAGGCCAGCGCTGACCTTCTCTTTCGGGCTCCAATAGGGACAAGCTCGTCATCCGCGTTACCGCGCTGCAGAAACGCCGCTACCAGGACTCCCTTCGCCGCTCCTCTCGCGCATCATCTCGCGCTCCCTCCCTTTCCTCCTCCGTCGCTCCCATCCCCGGCGCCCTTCCTCGTCGCCGTCGCCGAAGCTTGCACGAGGAGCTGCGCGAGGCCGCCGACCAATCCTCCACCGCCGATGCCTCTTCCAACGCCGACACCGAGCGTGCTCCCTCTCCCATCATCAAGGTCGAGGAGTTCAGCGACGAGGAAGGAGATCTAACTGGCTCACTCGCCGCCACGGCCTCGCCCGAGGACTCAGAGGAGGAGGACAGCGACTCGGAGCCCGACCGCGATGTGGAAGACGATACCTTCTTCGAGCGCCCTCGCCCCGCCGCCCTCGCTCCTCCCGCCGCGGCCGAGATCCGACGCTCGCCCAGCGTCGACCCCATCACCGGCGCCATTCGTCCTCCTCCCGCTCTCGCCGGCTCTCGCTTCGCCCACCTCTACGACGAGCCCGTCGAGAAGCCTCGCCTGCCGAGTCAGAGCTGGGTGCCGCCCGCGTCGGAGGAGCTCGAGGAGGGAGACACCACCGCCGAATTCGAGGAGGGCAGCTCGTATGAGCGCATTGAGGGAACGCCGGAGCCTGGACGTCAGCCGAGCGAGGCGCCATCGAGCGCCAGGAAGCTCTTCTCCTACCTCGGCAACCTCGTCAAGCGCCCTACTCCTTCGGCGACTCCCGAACCTCAGCCCGAGATGAAGGAGGTCGCTTTCGCTAGGACGGAGCAGCCCTTCCCTTCAAACTCCCAGCGCAAGATCTCGCCTCTCCCTCCTTCCCGCTCCGCTCCCACCACCTCGACTTCCACTCCCACCGTCGCCGTCACTCCCGCTCCTCCTCGCCCATCTACCACCTCCTACCCCGCCACCGCTCCCACCGCTCAACGCCGTCGTCGTTCGTCCGGAGAAGGCAAGGTCTGGTCTCAAATCGCTGCGCTCGAGGATGCCGAATCGTCGCGCGAGGAGGATGCCCGAGTCATCGAGCTACTGCAGTCGGGAGGAGCGGCCAAGCGACGAGCGAGTGGAGGGGATTTGCGAGGAGCGTCGATGAAGGCGGCTCCTGTGTATGGCTCGCCTGCTGTGTTTGTCCCGGCGGGAACGAGGGCGTTGGATAGGCCGATCGGGGAGAAGAAGGCTGGTAGGGGTTGGTGATGAGTTATCAGTTTAAGTGCCGTGTATAGATGCTTAGTGGATTCACAACATGGATTATATCAAGGATTTACTGCGATGCTAGCGAGCGCTACTCGTCCTGCTCCTCTGACGACTCGGCCCTGCGAAGCTCTTCGCGATCCTCGGCGACTCTGCGCTTCATCTCGGCCGCTGGACTCTCCGTTCCCGACACCTTCTTCTCGCCTTCTTCACCGTTGCCCTCAACCACCTCGTGCGCTTCTCGAGGCTCGCCCTTGCTGTCGGCGATGGCGTCCTTTGCAAGAGATTCGAGCGCCGCTAGCTTGGCTTGCAGTCGGCGAAGGTCTGCGATGGGGTAGAGGTCAGTGAAGCTCGAAGAGGGGAATCGCAGCGGCTGCGAAAAGCACAAAGCGAGAGGCAAGAGAACGTACAGAGGAATCGCCGAAGATCCTCGTCGTTCTGCACCTTTGTGCGATTCCGTGAGCTGAAGTCTTGCTCATCTACGGGAAGAAGAGGTCAGCAGACGCCTAGAGAAGAGAGCGAGAGACTCACCCATCAAGCTGTTGACCACAGACTGAATCGTTTTCCCTCCGGTGCCGCCGTCCGAGCGAATGAGCTCCTCAATATGCTCCTTCGTATCTACGATGAGCATGACGAGCGCTTCTGCGAGATGTTGTTCCTTCTTGGCCTCCTTGCCGTGCGCCTGCTGAGCTGATGAGGAGCTGGAGAGGGAGAGTTGATCGGCCTGTCCTTTGCCCTTCTCCTCCTTGTCCTCGGTCGCCGTGGCGGCGTCTTGCTCGGGTCCAGGCTCGGACTTCTTGCCCTCGAATCGACCGTGCTTGTTGAGTTGAGCTGCTTCCTCTTCCTCGAAGATTTGACGTTCGAGAGCCTTGTCCTGCAGGTCGGCCGAGAAGCGCTGTGAGCGCCGACAACTCTTGGCGATAGCGAGAGAAAATGACTCACGGTGTAGATCATGGTCATCATTCGACTGAGCCATGAGCGTTGGAACGTCTGTTTGAAGCGAGAGGAGTAGGCGTCCGCCATGACGGAGAAGAACACCGTGAGGCTGCCGGCTCCGACTAATGCCCATACGACAAAGAAAGCGCGGCCGGCCGGAGTTGATGGAAAGTAGTCGCCGTATCCGATCTGGTGGAGAAGGAAGGATCAGCAGGAATCGAAGCACAAGGACTCGTCGAGGCACTTCTCGGCGAAGGAAGAACTTACGGAACTCATACTGATGAACATGAAATAGAAGCTTATGAAGAAGGTCCAACCCTCCAGCTTGTGGTACACGGCTGCTCCTACTAGCCAGACGATGAGGAAGATGCCGAATGAGACAACGACCTGCGCCGAAGGAGAGAGGGAGCAAAGTATCAGCGACTCAGCGCCTTCCCTGTTCATGTAGTCAAATCGGGACTCACCTCAGACCTAAACTCCCGCCTCTGCTCCTCAGTAAGCTCGACAATCGCCTCCTCAAAGTCCTGCTCGTGCAGATCCTTCTTCTCGTCGTCATCCTCCTCGAGTTCCTCCTCCTCCTTTTCCTCCTCCTTATCCCGTCCGAGATGGATCCATCGCTTCATCCTCCTCGCCCAAGAATCAACGTCCTTGGTATCGTCCGAGCGGCGAGAGGAAGACCGAGTCATCCTTCGGCGAAGGCGGCCGACGACGAGCTTCTCATTCCGTTTGTACTCGCGTTGCATGGCCTCGAGGGCGGTGGCGCGGGTGAAGGCGATGACAATGGAGAACATGACGATACCTGTGGACATGTGGATTCAGTGATTAGCGAGCGAGTCGGGGAAGACGTTGCTCGGCGGGTGAACGTTGCTCTGCGGGCGACGTTGCTCGGCAGGGAGACGGCTCCTGACGAAAAGACTTTGCTCGGCGGACACAACTCACCGATCGTGTTGAGGAGGATGAAGACTCCGCGAGAGGCGTTGGTCCGAGGTACCTCGTCGCCGAATCCAGTGGTGATGAAGCTCTGAATGACAAAGTAGAGGGCGTTCAGGAAGCTGACGTCGTTC
Organism: Leucosporidium yakuticum; assembly: GCA_019775505.1. Lineage (NCBI taxonomy): Eukaryota > Fungi > Basidiomycota > Microbotryomycetes > Leucosporidiales > Leucosporidiaceae > Leucosporidium > Leucosporidium yakuticum. Next base: position 183,339 of record JACWFO010000009.1, on the reverse strand, counting down.
ATATATCTATCGAGCGAGCTAAGGTCAGCTAGGCAATTCTCTTCGGCTCAGAGAAGTCACTCACTTGGCGACTACGCTCGAAACACAGCAAACGGCGAGGAAGAGGGTGAAGGAGACGACCAAGCTCCGCTGCTTTCCACTGAGACCGGTGCCACGTGTACGAAAGCGGTCGGTAAGGAAGAAGTCGATTCCGAGGCAGCAGAGCACGACGAACGCTACACAGGCGCTGGAGGCCGTGAGCCAAAAGGCGGTAGAGAGAACGTAGCCATCCGGCTCGCCGTGTTGGATGGCAAAGATGGACAGGGAGGTGATGTTGAGGATGAGGTGTAAAAGTAGGCAAAAGGCTCCGGTGAAGGTGCAGAACCGCTGGTGGGTGGGAAAGAGCAGTTTAGCGATCGCCGAACTCCGAGGTGCTCGTCCGTCGAGCTTGGAGCCGCACGACAGCCCTCGAGCACTCACCGGATGAGTTTCCACGAGTCGTAGAATGAGGAAGAAGGTACCCAGGACTGCGAAAGCGAGGGCGAACGATCCAGAGGCGACGATGAGGGGTGGATCTGGCCTCGTATTGGTGATATGACCGTCGATTTTCTTGACGTACCCTGAGAGACGATATTCAGCGAGTTGACACTTGGTTCGGAGCTCGTAGAATCACCTACAGTGCTCGGTGAGGCCTGGCAGCGAGAGGAGGACGATGATCGGCGGAAGAAGAGACGCCGCAAGCGAGGTGAATCTGCAGGCGTGTAGAAGAGGGATATTAAGCTCTCGACTAACGCCACAAGCTCTGTACAGAACTCACCGATGGCTGTGGTGTTCCGCCTCTTCCATCAGCTCTTGCTCCCATTGCTCGCGTTCAGCCTGGGTCCTGTAGCTTTTCCGACTAGGATGAGTCTCCTTGTGACTCCGTTCCATCCCTACGAACATGCTGTCCAAGTCGTGCTTTGTCGAGATGCAGACGAGTGAAGCGCAAGAGATCAACCAGCAGCTCCGCGAAATGACGCCCCTTCGCAGGCTGCGCTGGGACGAAAGCAAATGCGAAAGGAGGCTCGTTGAGATGCAAGGGAGCGGGCGTCGTATTTCATGGTACATTGTAGCGGTACGAGACGGCTTGGGCTGCCTGAAAGCAGCGACAAGAAGAGCGAGAGCCTCCTCGAGCCAGGACTCAACGCGCCTTCCGCTGCCGATTGAGCCGAATGTAGGCTTTTACAAGGAGCGAGCTTCTCGGTTCAGTATCCTGAAGATTCTAAAAGGCTTCCTACCCAATCGCACGCGGTCAAGTCCTGCTGTTTGACAGGGGGCCGGCGTCGGTTGGTGACGTTCAACTTGCGGCGCGTTTGAAGCTCTTCTTCCTACCTCATTCTCCTCGTTTCAAAGCTCGTCAAGCTTGTACCAACTCTCAAAGGCTTCCTCTCTGCTTGACTGCATTACCTACAGCTCAGCTCCACCCTTTTTCCAACTTTCTCAGCCGCCTCGACACTTTCCATCCCTCAGCAATGGACTTCCTCTCGTCGTTTCCCGGGATGAGCCCGCTCACCATGATCAACCTCTCTTCCATAAATGCTGCGCTCAAGCTCATGCAGTGCCAGTCAGTCCTTCGGCCGGCCGCTGACAACGTTGAACGCAAGCTGAAGCGCTGAGCTTCTCCTCCGCCTCCTCTTTCTTCTGTATCCCTGCAGGGCGATGGGCTTCACGGAAACAAGCATTCGCGACGAGTTTCATCGACCTTGGAATCCAACGCAGGCCACGGACTTCTCCACCGAGCTGGAGTTCTCTCGTTTCGCCCGCGCGATGGATCAAGTGGCTCGAATGCTACAGCAGCTACCCAACAAGGATGACCGCTGGACTCCCATCCTGTATAAGTGGGAGGTAAGTGCTTCCGCTGGACCTTCTCTCGGCGATTAAGCGCTGACTTCGGCGCAGATGTACCCCGGAGCGGCGAGGGGCGGGCTCGATTTCGGTCACCTCGTTTTCTCAAATGCTACGTTGCAAAAGTTCATCCTTGTCAACATCTACGGTGCCGAGTGCGGCCATTGTGGACGCTCGCATGAGGCGTGAGTTTCGGAACTCGCTAGCTCGGCGTTCGGCGCTGACCTCCCCCTTCTCCCGCGACTCCAGGTCATACAAGGAGCATCTGATGGAAGTCTCACAACGCTTCTTGAACCTCATCACCTACCTCGACCTTCCTACTCCAAAGTGGTGAGCTCAGCTGCGCCGACCATTTCTCTCCGCCGCCGCCCCTCCTCCCGAGCCGAGAGCTGACCTTCGACACCACAGGCGGAGGGTGTCGGCTCGTATTCTATTGCGGAGGAGATTGTCAGAAGCAGCACTGGCCTCTGCACAAAGCCAAGTGCAAGGCGAGTCGAAAGTAGGAATCAAAAGCATGCTCCCACCGCAACGAGCTATCGACATCAATGGCGCGGAAAGAGAGGAACCGAACGCCGAGAAGTTCGGCGAGCGTTTCGCGAAGTTTTCAAGTGGAGAAGGCCCATCCCTCCAGCTTCTGGTAGACGGGTGTTCCTACTAGCCAGACAATGAGGAAGATGATGAGCGAGACGACGACTTGCGCCGAAGGAGAGAGGGAGCGAAGCATCAGCGCCGAACGAGAGGGAGCGAACTTGAATCGCTCAACTGGCCGTCTTTTCCTTCCTGTAGTCAAGTAAAGAGTCCCTCAGACTCGAAACACCCTTACGCTCCTCCGGAACTTGACGTGGGCTCTCTTAGACGAGACCAGCTTTCCTTCGCTTTCCATCACCTCGCCTTCGACGGCTCGCGCCTCTTGTCTTCCTTCCTCATATCTCGCTTTCTCGCTTCGCCTCGTCGGACACTCGTACAGCTCTCTTACGCTTCAGTTCAACTCGCCTAGAGTACGGTACCTCCCCTACAGCACACCACAGCGCCCTTCTCGAGATCGAACTTCAGAGCTCACGCGATGAGCTGGAACGTGCTAGCCAGTTTCGGCCAGGCGAGGGGGCTGCGTGAGATTGATATGGTCAACCTCTCTTCTAACAACGCGACCTTGAAGCTCATGCAGTGCGAGTAAGTCGTCGCCAGCGCTACTTTGCAAGGAAGGGAAAGAGCTGATCATCTCTGAGCCTCTGTAGGCGCCTCGGGCTTTGGCAGACGAGTGTTCGCGACAAGTTCTATCGACCCAAAGCTATGCTCAGAGCGGCGGGAGACCTCCCCGAAGCGCAGTTCATCAAGTACAAGCGAATCCTGGAGGAGATCGAACAACGCCTCGGCGAGAATTCGCAGGAGAGTTGGGTGCCCATTTTGTACAATTGGGAGGTGAGTGGCACTTATAAAAGATCTAGTAAGGCGCACAGGCGTTGCTGACGGTTTCACTCGCGATACAGCTGTACCCTGGCGCTTCGAAAGGGACGCTCGACTCCGGCGACTTCGTAATCGTCAACTCGCGCCTCGACAAGTACCTTCTCGTCCAACTCTACGGAGATGAGTGTAATGGCTGTGGCAAGCCTCACCAAGAGTGAGTGTCTGCTTTTGAGACGCGACGAAAGCCGAGGTAGAGGCTCGGCGCTCGGCGCTCACCGCTAACCCTTCTTCTTGCCCTCAAATCACACAGCCTCTACGACCAGCTTCTCGTCGAGACTGCTCAACGCTTCTTGAACCTCACGAGCTACCTTCACGGTGTGCGCACCCCCAAATGGTGAGCAACGGGGATAGTCTCCCTCCCCGTCCGCTCTGCATGTCCCCTTGCGCTCCTCGAGAGCGATAGAACCCATCTCCAGGCTTTCCTCTCGCAGGATTCGAGCTACCTACACTTCTCCCCAAGAGCCTCTCCCCAGTCCCGCTTTCTTCGACTTCGACAACCTCTCCCCTGCTCGACGTCGCCCGACCGATTCGCTCGTTCTCCATCTCACTCGCGACGACCTCATCCCGTCTCTTCGTGAGAAGGATTGCGACTTAATCGATGCTCTCGTGCACTCTCTCGGAGGGTTCAGTCTCTCTCGACACCACGTCCTCATGCCCAAGGACGCTCCGCCTCCCATCACCTGGGGGCGCGAGAAGATCCAGCGTGTCTGCGCAGGGTGCGAGAAGATGTTCCCCCTCGACAAGCTTTCCAGGTGTGAGTTCTGGATCGCCTCCTTCCGTTCTCTCTCCCCGAACCAAGATCTGACCTTCGCCATTCCCAGGCGGTGGGTGTCGGCTCGTCTTCTATTGCGGAGCTAAATGCCAGCAGCAGCACTGGTCTCTTCATAAGAGGCCGTGCAAAGCGAGTAGGAGGTGAACGTGCTTGTAACGGTGCAGCTTGATTCGGTTCTTGTCCCGCGAGAAGAGGTTTCGCGAGCTCTCGGCGAAGGGTTCGAACGGTTCGCGCGGCGCAAACGAGTCAAGAGAAGCGAGGGATAGTGCAATAGGTTACATCAACAAGGTTCAAAGAACAGCAAAACGTCAACCGCCACGCCCTCGCCTGCCACGAGCCCGTCCTCGGCCTCTTCCTCGACCGCGAGCCGGAGCGCCGTAGCCTCCTCCTCCATCGTCGTTGGTGCAGGCGTTTGAGAAGTGGCCCTCTGCGAGTCAAGAGATAGTCAGCATCCGAACATGAGGGAGAGGGGAAAGCATAACGAACGTTCACCGCACTGCGAATCGAGGAGGTTAGCGAAGAAACGCGATGAGCGCTGAGAAGGAAACGAGCGCACCTTGAAGCAGGTGTAGTTGGATCCACCGCCACCGCCACCGCCACTGTTACCACCAGAAGACTCCTTGTTGGGACAGGCGCTCGACCAATGGCCCTCTGCGAGCGAAGGAGGGTGAGCTCGGCATTCGACAGGAGAGACGAAAAAGCGAAGCGAACCTTGATGGCAGATGAAGCACTCTCCACTCTGACCTCCTCCACCAACTACAGCACCTGATCGACTTCCACCGCCGCCACCGCCTCCAGAGTTCTTCTGAGGACAGTCGCGAGACCAATGACCCTCTGTCGAAGGCGAAAGATTCAGCGAGCAGCTCTCGCCGGGAGCGAAAAAGAGAGAAAACGTACCCTCCGAGCAAATGAAACAACTTCCACTCGTCCCTCCTCCTCCTCCTCCGCCGCCGCCGCCGCCACCACTCCCTCCAGCCCTCGGCGCAGGACGATTGTCGCCGCCGTCCTCGTCGGCCCATTCAAAGAACTTGCACTGCGCTGATCTCGAGACGTTGGGGCAGGCGAAGAAGACTCGACCTTGGTTAGGACCTGGGATGAGGAGTAGCGTAAGCGAGGAGAAGGAGAACGAAGCAACGAGCGAAGGACCCACCCTCTTTGGTCGTCGTGCGCTCGACGGCGGTGAGATCGCAAAGACAGCGGCGCTTCTCCGAATCGTCCTGATCTTGACGAGGAGGAGGCGCACGATTTCGAGGAGGTTGCTGCTGGTTATTGGCTCGCTTTTGAGGAACGACTTGGCCTCCCCCTCCGCCGGCATCCGCCCATTCGAAGAAGCCACAGCTGTCGTCCATGCCCTTGGCGCATCCGAAGAACTTGCGACCCTTGTTGGTTGACTCTTTGGTAACGGTTCGTTCTGCTGCTGGCTCGTCGCACTTGCAGTTGGGAATGGCGATGGCGCCGGCTCCTCCTCCAGCGTCGGGGTAGTCGCCTGTGAGAGAAAAGAGCGTCAGCGAACGCAAGAGCAGCAGAACAGAAGAGATCGACTCACCCTCATCGTCACTATCATCATTCTTCCGCCTCTTTGGTGCAGCAGCTCCGCCTCCGCGCCCTCCTCGACCTGCTCCTCCCCCTCTCGGCGCCGCTCCTCCCCTCCCAGCGGCTCGAGCAGCTCCCCTCGCGCCTCGAGCAGCTCCTCTCGCTCCGCCTCTCCCACCACGAGGTGCACCTCCACCGCCGTTCGCTCCTCCGCCGCCTCCTCCGCCGTCATCGTCGCTGTCGCTATCCGCGCCGTCGCCTTCGATGTAGCGGCCGACCGACTGTAGGAAGCTCAGAGGTCAGCTTGTGAGCTCGAAGTAGGAGCAATAAAGAGCAACGCACGTTGATGAGCGTTTGGAACTCGGCTCGAGTCCTGAGGTACATGTCGCGGTACTCGTCGAGCGTCTCGTCGATGACCTCCTGCTTGGACTTGAGGCCGTCGCAGACTTGAGTCATGCGAGTCTCGGTCTGTCGGAGAAAGAGACGATGGTCAGTTGTCGATCAGAAAGCGAAGCTTGAGCAGCGCGACGCACCAGACGACGAAGATGAGGCTTGCTGAGCGACTTGTCAAAGCCGATGGCATCGTAGCCTTTGACGAGACCGGTGCCGAGGGTCGAGGGAAGGAGGTACTCGGAATTGCCCTCTCGCTGCTTGAAGACGTACTCGCGCTCGATGATCTTGGCGATATGCTCGGCGATGGTGGCATCCGTTCCTGCGCGAGTGAGGACAAGTCAGCAGCTGCTCGAGCGAAGCAAAGCAGCGACGAAACGAACCGATACCGTTCTTGTCCATGAGAGAAACGAGGTCGGCTTCGGTGAGGTAGTTGGGCGAGGAGGTGGCGCCTTCCTTGATCTCGCAGATGTCGGGGAGGAACTTCTCGCCGACTTGGAAATCGGGGAGAAGGTTGCCGTTCCACTTATCGTAAATGTAGACGTCGAGGTAGTTGCGCTGTTGTACGATGAGGCCTGTGGATGTGTACCGGTCAGCGGGAAGCAGTTGGAGACTGCGGAAGGATAGGCTCACCCTTCGCCGAGAAGCTCTCGCCGGCGATGTCAATCTCAACGGTCGTCTCCATTCCTCGGGCGTTCTTTGAGCAGCAGGCGAGAAAGCGACGGGTGACGAGGTCGTACACCTTCTTGTCATCGCCTGTGAGGCTGTTGACGTGCGCCGTAGGGTGGATGGGAGGGTGAGCCTTATCGTTCTTCTTGCCGTTGCGAGGTCGTTCAAAGCCGCCGTTGGAGAGGCTGTGATAGCAAGAGGGGATCAGCGAGTTAGCGGGAGCTCCCAACTGCACGAAATCAGCGAGGCAAGCTCACTTGGTTGCGAAGGCGCCCCAAGCAGCGTCGCCGTGATGCTTCTGAATCATCTCGTCAAAGTCGAAATCCTTGTCGAACTGGTCCGTCTCGGTACGCGGGTAACTGAGGTATCCCTTTTGGTAGAGAGCGTCGGAGACCTATGAACGGAGAGCAAGATGTTAGCCAAAGATCGGAGTGAAAGCTCGCCGAGAGCAAGATACGCACGTCGAGGATCTGTTTAGGAGTCATGCGAAGGAGACGAGATCCCGTCTTCTGCAATTCGACGGTAGTGAGAGGCAGCGGCTTCCTGTGAGGTCGAATTCCGCCGAGTCAGCGAGGCTCCAGCTCCCGCCGAGCACACTACCACTCACCATTTCTGCGTTGGCTTGGTCTGTTGAGAAGTGACGGTCGCCTCGGGATCATCCTCGCACAAGCTGAAGAGGACCTCGACGACCTCCTTGTCGAAGAGACGACCTCGGCGCCAGGAGAAGGAAGTCATGGACTCCTCACGCTCGATAGCGACGTGAATGGACCAGAATGGCTCGGGTACGAAGGCTTGAACGCGCTCATACTGGTCGACTACGAAGCCGAGGGTCGGGAACTGGCAGGGACCTGGTGCGAAGCGCGGGGAGGTCAGCGAGAGCCGATCTCAGACAACGAGAAGAGACCTACCATAACTGATGACCTTCTCTGCAAGCGAACCGAAACGAGCTTGTAGACCGAGCGTCTGACTGCGAGTGAGCACGGCGCCTACTCGTAGGTCGAGGTCCATTCGAGCGGCGACGGCGTTGGCTTGCCTCATGTCGAGGTCCACCGGGTTGCGACAGGCGTGGTTGATCTGGCTGTAGATGAGTAGAAGGTCAGCTATGGTTTTTGAGGAGGGGAGGGAGGAGAAGGGAGCTCACTTGGCGATGATGGCACTGAAGCGAGCTCGCTTGACGATAATCCTCGGGTTCGCCTTGCGGCAAACCTGGGCGACCTCGCTCCCGATATGCTCTCCCTCACGATCGCAATCCGTCCAGATCATCAAATGCGTCGCCTTCTTGGCTTCGGCGATAAGATTGGCCTCGATACCCTTCTGATCCGGATCCTGCGAAGCGATAGATATCAGCGCCGAGGATTCACAGAGCTCCAGAAAGCGGGCACAGGAAAGAGCGAACGCACAGGGTTGACGTAGTGGTTGATTTGAGCGTCAAAGAGCGTGAAAGGATCGCAGCTCTGCCAGCCCTTGAGGTGCTTCTCGAAATCGCCGACCATGAGATGGCCTGCTACGGCGGTGACGGTGAAGTCGACCCAAGCGGCAGAAGGTGGTAGGCGGTACGAGAAGTCATAGTTCTTGATCCATTGAGGTCTCCTGGCGTTGCGCTGCGAGGTGTGAATGGAGGATCAGCCTGCGAAGCGAAGCGCGAGCGAGCGCGGAGTGCGTACCGTGTTGAGCTGTCCGCCGGAAAGGATTTGGGAGATGGACTTGGAGATGGAAGGCTTTTCGGCTACGCAGAGGTACTTGACCATCGCGCGCCGGGAGAAGAAGCGAGCGAGTCGCGACTGCTGGGAGAGGAAAGGCGCCGAGGGTCAGCGATAGCTCATCGTGTAGGGCTACAGCAAGAGCCGTGTAGCATCTCTGTGAAATCCCTGAAGCCCTCCAACCTGCCGCACCTCTCTCGCCAGCCGACAGACCAACTGCTTCAGACCGCGCGTCCGCTCCTCCAGCTCGTTGCCAGGCCTATTCACCTACGATAGGTCCACTCGAACTTCAAGCGTATCTTCTTCCCCTCTCCTCCCTTCTGAAGCGCGCGCCCAAGCCTGTTAGAGAGTCTGCTGACCAGACGAGCTTGAAGCTGAGAGGCGATTTGTTTGCGCGTCGCTTTCGCTGTAGGGAAGCAGGTACGACTAGGGCGAGCTCAGAGCGTGTAGTAGAGATGTCCAGTCACGATTTCGTGTTGGTCGTGATGAAGCGAGGAAAGTGGCAAAGACCAAGAGAGCAGCGACTCAGGGCTGCTCAGCTCTCGGGCTTGGAGGGGGATGGACGCTATTCCACAGCACCAGGCAAAGGCAGCTGGTCTTCTAGTTAGATGAGATGCTGTGATGAAGATTAAGGAAATTCGATACAATCGAAAGAGGCTACAGCTCGCCGCCGAGCTGCGCTTTGCCCGCTCTCTCGCCAGCGCCGAGGGTGAAGAATAAATGAGTGTCAATCCGGACTACGACTTAACGAGCTACAACACGAAAAATGGGAAACCAGTTCCCTAGCTCCGAATGCGAATAATATGAAGCCTCAGCGCTCCTCATCCGAATCGCTCCTACCGTCTCCATCGCCGACGACGCTTAAGTCTGCCAAGAATCGCTCATCGTCCTCGTTGAGCTCGGGCATGACACCCTCACTGCCAGTAGGATTCCAATCTCGTTCGATGGGAGGAGGGAGGTGATCGCCATAGTCGCTTGAGGCGGTCGACATGCGCGAGAGGCGATAGTCGACGGGAGGAGGGGCGGCGGGGAGTCGAAGTCGAGTGAATTGACCGCGGCCGAGGGAGGAGGGAGGTGTGCTCTTGGAGGCGAAGGGGCTGCCGTTGGGGGACGAGGTGGTAGGCGGCGAAGAGCGAGCCTTGAGTGGACTGGCCATCGAGCCGTAAGATGACTTGGGACCGAACGCCATCGTCTGTCCCATGAGCGGCGAACCGAGATCGCCGAGTCCTCCTTGCTCGAGAGCATCGAGGGAAGAGCCCGTCGAGGCGTTGGAAGAAGTCCGAGCACGGTAGGCGGAGGCGAGCTTGGAAGCGGGGGTGACGGGCGAGTGAAGTTGGCGCATGGTGGGCGAGGACGATAAGTTGCTCTTGGCCGAGTTGTTGCGCGACATGTGAGGAGAGACGGGGGCCGAGCCAGCACGACGAGGAGGGCGGATGCCGGAAGGGGAGTGCGAACCGCCGTTGAGCTTGGGCGAGCCGGCGCCGAGACGAGGCGAAGCGGAAGCGGGGGTGCTCCTAGGCGACGACGAGGCGGCGGTAGCGACAGTGGAAGCGAGTCGAGGGGAAGGGGAGGCGACTCGAGGCGATGGGGAAGCGCGGTAAGCCTCGCCTGCCGCCAGTCGAGCGCCGACCATGACCGCCTCGCGTTCGAGCTGCTCCTGACGCTCCCTGCCTTCGACGAGCTCCCTGCGAAGAGCATCGGCCTCGTCCCTAGCACGCTCGAGCTCTTCGACGGCCTCGCGAGCGCGATCCTCCCAAAGTTGGCGACTCTTGACGAGTTCGTCGAGCTTCTCGGCGTAGCTGTCCGAGTCGTTGCCGAGGAACTGTGGGTTGAAGGACGGTCAGCGAGGGAACGAAAGCTCAGCTAATCAAGGGCTAGTTGAGCTCACCTTGCGAAGTTGCTTGGCCGCCAATCGCGCCTCCTTGAGATCCGCATCGAGTCCATCTCGCTGAGCACGGACGTCGGTGAGCGTGGTCCTCGTCTCGTGCAGAGCATCTTGAAGAGCATCTCGCTCAACGACGGCCTTGTCAAGATCGGCCTTGACAGCGGTGAACCTGGGTAGCGGAGAAGGGTCAGTCGAGAAGTCAGCGCCGAGCGCGAGTGAAGTGACTCACTTGAAGAAGATCTCGAGCTTGTCCATGCCTCGGATGCTGGCCATGCTCATCGAACCATTCGATACCGACTCGTCCACACTCATGCGTGTCGTGCCCTCGCCGTCCGTGCCGCTCGTGGTGCTAAGGCTCGACCTGCCGAGCGAAGACCTCTTGCGATGGACGAGGCGTTCGGGGGTGGAGGGATACCAGGTGTTGGACTCGGTAGCGTTGGCAGCGGTGGTTCCGAGAGCGAGTGGCCTCAGACTCCTCCTCTTGGGCGTCGTCTCCGTCTCCGACTTGTCGCCGGCGGTCGATTCGTGGGCGAAGAGGCGCTGAACGCTGAGCCTCGAGGAAGCACGATTGGCGCCGAGGGAAGAAGAAGGCGACTGAGGTGGCTCTACCGTTCCCGTGTCGTCCGCCAGCCAGCTGACGAGCTGCTTGCCTACGCCACTCCTCAACGCTCCCGATCCCGAAAGACGGCTGCTAGCCCTCACGCTGGCGGGCGACCTAGCGCCGAGACGATCTCCAGGTGGAAGAGGCGAGCTGCTCGGCGTTGCCCATCCATCGTCGCTCATTCCCTCATCGCCCGAGACGACCGAAGCTCCATTCCTAGGCGGCCGACCGCTGAGACGACGAGCACTCCGACGCGAAGTGATGCTGTCGCTTTCACGACGACGCGCCTTGGCTGAAGCGTCGTCCTCGAAAACGTCTCTGAGCGATTCGTTGCTGGGCGCCGTGTTGAAGGTGTGGCGACGGACAGCCCGGGTGGAGGAGGCGGAAGGCGGGGCGAGCGAGTCGAGGGAGGGTTTGAGAGAGATGCCGGACGACGAGTAGAGAGGTGAGGTGGGGGGACTGGAGAAGCTGCTGTCGAGGGAATCGACAGAAACGCGAGTGGTGGGTTGTCGCTCCTCGGTGGCGGACGAGTCGATCACGAGGGAAGGAGAGGGGAGACCACCTCTGCTGGGTGAAGGGAGCTCGAGCTGCTGACCGCTTGACCGAGCCGGAGTAGGAGAGACGGAGGCGTTGGCGCCGGGGACGGGGGTTGAGAGGCGGTTCGGCCTGCGAGGCGAAGAAACGACGGTTAGCATCGACTCCACAGCGCGATGAGATCCGAAGAACTCACGTGAGAAGCATCACCAAATCATCCTCGATATCAGCCAACCCTGTTGCCCCACCTGAGCTCTGCGCCTGCCTCAACACCGCCTCAAACGCCTCCTCAACCGAGACCGAATCCCCCACCTCCGACAAGCAAAAGCTCTTCGTCGACCCGAGCATCCCTCTCATCCGCTCGTACGCCCTCTCGACCTCCACAATCGACCATCGACGAGCCGTCCTCGGCGTGATCTCGTTGAGCGAAGACGTCTGCGAGTTGGCCCTTTCGAGACTAGGCGAAGCTGGAAGGATGGGAGCGGGAGGTTCTTCAGGCGGGGCGAGGAGGGGAGTCGAAGTCTGCTCGACGCGAGGGGTGGCCATCATCGACTCGGTTTGCGAAGGAGTGGGCGACGTGAATTCGGGGAAGGGAGAAGCTGGAGTGTCGAGTCGACGACCGCCGAGGGCGAGCTCGGCTTCCATGCGCGAGATCTCGCGTTCCATTTCGTCGAGGGTGAGGGTGCGATCGGGGTCGGGAGTCGTCCTGAGAACCTCTTGCTCGTTGTCCTCGTCGAGAACCGTCTTCGTCGGCTTGAGAGCGGCGGTGGCAGGTGCAAACTCGTTGGGGGCGCCGATGGGTGTGGTAGGAAGAGCGTAGGTAGGAGGAGCGGATGGAGGTCGATTCTTGAGAGGCGAAGGGTAGGAGAGGATATCCTTGGCGTCAGCGGTAGAGGAAGCCTCCTCCACGACCATTTCGGGGAGAGGGTCGATGTTGGTGAGGGTGGTGCTCCCTCGACTGCTGAACAACGACGAGGAGGAGGGCTTGCCAATGGAGCTGACGTCTGAAGGTCGTCGTCCGCCTAGCTCGGTGATGAGATCGTCGAGAGGGGAGCTTAGTCCCTGGTCGGTCTGGGCGGCCGCCGAGGATGGAGCGTTGAAGTTGAAGTCCTCCTTGATCTCGTCGCCTACAGGCAGCCCACCGGTCGGGGGTACTGGCGGAGCAGATCCCGCCGGTCGACCGAGTAGCCCGTGTCCCCACTCTCCCGCCGCCAGCATCTGCTTGAGCTGCTCTCCCCAACTCTCGCTCTTGGCCTTCTGCCCTCGCAGCGATCTCCTACGCTCCTTCCTCTCCTTCAATTCCCGGTCCACCTCGGGGTCTCCGCCCTCCATGCTCGCCTTCCTCAACGACCGAAGCGAAGCCGAGCTGCGCCGCCTACCGAGCTCGCCAGCATCTGCAAACGCGTCCGAAGGGATAACGAAGACGGGCGAGCCCGACTCGACTTGTCCCGTCGTCTCGCCGTGAGCGCGAGCTGACTCGATCGCCGACTTGGAGCGCTGCAGCGTCGAGGAGCGGTCTTCCTTGCCGTCTCGAGGGATGACAATGTCGAGAATCTCCTCTTCTTGATCGGGAGCTGGCGACTGCTGGTAGGATCCGACGTCGGTCGAGAGTCGAGAATCGCCGACGGGGTTGTTGAACGTCGACTGGCGGATTTGAGCGGCAGGCGAGGCGGCAGCGGGACTCGAAGAGCGAACGGAAGGGGAGCGTGTGTGGTTGCTGTTGATCTCTTGCGAGTTGCGTTGACTGAGGCGCTTCTGAAGGGAGGAGGCGACGCTGAGGCGGTCGGGCGTGGCGGGAATCGAGATCGGCCGGAGGACTCGAGCGGTTCCGTCGCTCGAATGACCGCGAACGAGGGGAGGCTTGGTGGGGTGGAGTTGTTGGATGGGGACGGGTTCAAAGTTGGAAGGGAAGGGAGTGCTGTACTTGCGCGGCGGAGGTTGCGAAGGAACTCCCTCGACGCCCAAGCCGACCGATTGCCCGTTGCTCTGCGTAGGCTCCCATCCTCCACCGCCCGACTTGGACTTCTCCCAAGTTGCCTCGTTGTCGATCTTGGGGCTGCCTCCGTTGAGAACGGGCGAAGGCTGCGAAGCGATCGAGTGTCGGCGGTAGGCGAGGTCGTCCTTGAGCTCCGCTGGAGGCGCCGAGGAGAAGAGGCTGGCCGAAGCCGATACATGTCGACCGCGCTTGTCCTCGCCTGAAGGTTCCGCTGTTGGTGCCGAAGGACCTGGCGTCGCCGAGAGTCGATTGGAGATGCGACGCGAGCGACGACTGAGAGACTGCGAACGTGGCTCGCTGGCGCGAAGTTGAGCCAGCGTAGGCTCGTTCGGCGGTCGCGCAAAGTCTGCCGATATCCTGTTGTGGAGCTTGCGCACTGCCTGAGGCGAGGGCGACAGACCGGCGGTTGTTGCGGTCGGCGGAGGGCGTTGCTCGAGTGGAGGTGAATCTTTGGGTATCGGCGGTAAGGGGGATTGAGCACGCGGTGATATTGGTGATGAAATGGATTTGGGTGTACTTTGAGGCTGGGGCGAGGTGCTGTTGAGGGAAAAGATGGAATCGACGGAGGGTCGTTGAACGTAGGCGGCGAAACGAGGTTCTGGGGGGCTTTCCGGGTTGCTCGCCTTGCGATGGAATCCAAAGAGACCTCCCGTCTTGCCTGCGTTCCCTCCCAGCGGTGGACTGCCTTGCGCGACCGCTGCTGCTGCCTCCTCGCCAGTCACGACTTTGGGACCGGCCGAAGCGGACTGCCTCGACTTCTTGCCGGCGCCGCTGAACGATTGGAAAGCGTTGCGAAGGGATCGAATGGAAGGGAGAGTCGATGCAGCTGTAGCGTTGTCCTTGCGAGGCGGAGCTGGAGCATCCGCGCCGAGTGAAGGGGAGCGCCTCATTCCAGCGGCCGTTTGAGCGACGAATGGATCGGATGCAGACCGAGGCGAATGTACTCCGCTACGAACGGGTAGACGCGACGGCGGCGGCGGCGAAGCGGGCATCTGTACGGCAGCAAACGGTCAGCCTCAGCTCTCAAGCCAGCCTCTCCAAAGCTGAACCGTCTGCTGGCGCAAGCTTGACGGCGATTGTAGCTTACCTTGGTCGGCCCTCAGGCCTGTTTGTTAGGTTGCTGCTCAGCTACAACGACTGCTTCGCGAGCTGAAAGAGGCGGCGAGACGCAAACACGCCGACTTGGTGGTGCTCGAAGTCTCGAAGGTTGGACGAGCTGGTCCGTGAGCGGCTCGGGGAGCGAGGCCGAGCTGGTCGTACAGGCAGCGAAAGGCTACAGAATTCGTCTGTGCTGGCCGTCGAGAGCTGAGACGAGAGGTATTAAGTTGACGGAGGAGGCCAAGGGAGGGAAATGAAAGGTGGCCGAAGGCGGAAGGAGGGGTCGAGGTACGGCCGAGGTGCTCAAGCTTAGCCTGAGATCGCTGTAAGAGACTCGCAAGAGTAATACAAGCTACCCACTCTCTCCTGCTTGACATCGGTGTTCGATTCGCTGCAGCTCGGCTTTCGACCTGCTTCGCCAACTCCGGCCCGCCAAAGGATGTAGTCTCATACCTTTGCCCATTCTTCTTGTTTGGCGAAAGTACATCTCAGTCTATTCGTTGCTCTTGCTCCAACCGAGCAACTCCAGCCAACTCGACGAGCCCCTCACATCCGTCATCGCCGAACCCTCGCCGCTCGTTTCCCCTGCTCCCTTCCCTCTATTAACCTCTCGACAGCTGCAAACCCCACATTCTCGCCCTACGACTTGTAGTGAACGCTTCGTGCTGACCCGCGCCTCCATCACCTGGCGAAACGAGAACTTCTCGGCGATCCTTTCCCAGGCTGTGCGCGCGACTTTCCCGCTCTGTGTGCTGAGCTGATGGCGGAGACGTGGGGGAATGACCGTATGCTAATGCTTCTCGTGACTTTGAGAGCAAGCGAGGATGAGGAAGTACATGCGGAGGGAAAAGGTCAGCTTTCGGCGATCGCTTTGCACTCGCCTTGTTGCGCGTCTAAAGGCTGCCTCTCCTCCTCACCGGCTGAACAGTAGCAATAAACTCACAGCAACCCACCGCTCATACTTTTCGACCGCGTTCCTCATCTCCTTCAACGGCATCTTGGACACTTCCTCCCTTCGGCTTTCGATCGGGCCGTACAGGTTCTGCAGCAGTGGATGGGGGTGGTTGCCGTGCGGATGGGTCTCTGCTAGGTGACTCGCAAGATCTGCATGTGCCTCAGCAGCGTCGTCGTAACGGTACATGAGATCTCCATCTTTGGACGAAGCAGGGTGAGCTTCGGCGCTTGAGCAGGCTTAAGAGCTTACGAAAGGGCTTACGCGCGTTGGTATAGCGGCCAGCAAGGTTGCGAACGTGTGTATGATCAACTGACATGTGTACGGCGAGACTCGAGAGGCGAGAGAAGCGGGAAGGAAAGAGGTATGTGTCGAAACAGGACAGCCCTCCTCGAGGAGTCACGGCTGCGGTAAGGCTACAGACTCGAGGAATTCGCTTGCCCGTGCTCACTTTTCAACAGAGAGTCCATTTCTTTGATAGTACAAACAATTACAGAGCACTTCTCCCACCACCGAATCCCTTCAAGTCCAACTCATCGCCGAGCTCCCTCCTCTTCCTTCTCAAACCTCCCTCTCCTTCCTTACCTCCTCCTTTCCTCCTCCCTCCCTCCTCCTCAATAAAGGCCCCACATTCTCGCCCTCCTCGCCGTCGTATAAGCCACATGACCCTCTCTCCCACCATCCCCCGACGTAACGAGCACCTCCCGCCGAAGTCCTTCATGCTTGCCGAGACTTCTCTGCACCGAATCGCCGTGAGGCATATGCACTCCCATTGGTGCTGATTGATGTGGCTCAGCTCTGCCAGTCGCGAGAGCTTCCCGTTTCTGTTGTCGAGAGGAAAGGAACGGTCAGCTGGGATCTCGGCGCCGAGAGAGGGGAGGATGGAAACTCGCCGAGTACCAATGCTCATACGCTTCTACTGCCTTCCTCATGTCCGGTAAGTTCATCTCCCTAACCGTCTCACGACGCCCGTCTGTTGGCCCTTTCAGATTCTTAAGAAGAGGGTGAGGATGTCCTGTCGTCCCGTACATGTCGCGAAGATTCTGGACGAGGTCGTGGTGGGCGTCGGCAACATCGTCGTAGCGGCTCACGAGATTCCTCTTATGCTCCCTTGTGTGTAGGTCGGTGACTTGCTGCAGATGATCGTTCGGCGTGGCCATGGCGAGCTTCGAGGGCGAGGAGGGAAGAGAAAGGCGAAGGCAAAGGCGCAAGAGGCGAGCAGAGGAAGATGGCAAACAAGCGAGCACCGCGGAGATGCAGCAAAATAGGAGCAAAGGCGTCCGTCGGGCAGCGTGGGGCAACGGTTCGCCCGAGGAGGATCCGAAAGCCGAGAATTGGCGGTCGCTCGCTTACAGATGGCAAAGCAGGGTAGGTAGGGATTTACTTACAACACTGCACATCTCAATCTGAACCCCCTACCGATCCACACTCGCCGCCTCGAACCCTCCTCAAAGCTCCTCGCTCGGTCCAGCTCCCTTCCCCTCAAGCTCATCCATCTTCCTCTTTCCATACTTCTCCTCCAACGCCTGAGCATACCTCTTGAACGCCTCTTCGACTTCGACTATCCTCGCCTCAGTGTTGAGATCGAGCTTGTGACCAGCGGGCACGTCGAGGGTGAAGGAAGGGGCGAACCGGGCGTAGTCGTCGGGTTCGAGGGATGGAGGGATGGGGTTGTCGAGGGAGAGCGGTTGATTGAGCTGGATACGGACGAAGCAGTCAGTACCAATCGACGAGGTGTAAACGCCGAAGCCTCGTCGAACCGAGCAACGAAAGTCAAAAGCCGAACTCACCGCCACGCTCGTCAAATAGGTCCAACACCTCGCCGCATTGGCGTTATCATACCCACCACCACCAAGAAGCAACGTCTTCTTCCCCCAGCCATGCACCACCCTCTTCACGACCTCTCCCATCCCTTCCAAATCCAAATTCCACTCCTTGCAAGGATCGCCCGCCAACCCATCGCATCCGCACTGTAGCACCACCGCATCCGGCTGATAAATCTCATAGATGGGTTGCACGCAGCTTTCGAAAAGGCGAAGGAGTGTTGGTGATGAAAGACCGGGGTGGAGAGCGAGGTTGAGGGCATGGTGCGCGGCGGGGGAGGGCTTGAAGGCGCCTTTGGGTGGTGTAGGGCCGGTGGAGGATAGTGAGCCGGTGGAAGGGTAGAAGAGAGGGGCGTGGAGGTGGAGTGAGAGGGTGAGGGTGTGAGCCGAGGTGTAGAACGCCGACTCGACGCCGTCGCCGTGGTGCAGGTCGATGTCGAGGTAGAGAACTCGACGGATGGGAGTAAGAGAGGGTATTGGTGGTGGATATGGTGCTGGCGAGGTCCGAGAGTTCGGTGAAGAGGGTGAAGGGGAGCGTGAAGGTAGAGGAGGGGGTTTCGGCGGAAGGCGGAGCTCGAGGATGGCGAGGACGACGTCTTGCACGTAGCAGAAGCCTGCTGCTTCGCCGCGCTTTCCGTGATGCCTGTAGATTGAAGAGAGATGTTCAGTACATCTTCAAGCGAGTGACGAGGCCCGCAATTCACCTCCCGCCAGTCCAAGCGATGGCAACGTCGGCGCTTCCATCCCTTAGCTCCCTCGCTGCCTGAATCGACGCTCCCGCAACAAGCTGCACGTAGTCGGAAAGCTCCGAGAACATCGGACAGTCGTCTTCAAGGCCCATGTCGTCCACCTTTCGTCGCTTCGTTGGCCGATCCTCCTCCGAGACGAGACGAAACGAGGCGGGGGTAGGCTTGGCTGGCGAAGAAGAGTCGGATGCGGAGCCTGAGTCTGATTCAGAGTCCGAGGCAGCCGTATCGAGACCGAGAAGCGTGTCTGTAGGGCGTTCAAGGTCAACGAAGAAGCTAATGAGGCTCGGAGACGCCCGTACTCACTAATGAAGCGCTCGTCGTGAAATCTGACCAGCTGCTCCCTGGTCGCAGCTTCCGGTTCTACCACATAAGCTCGAGCCTGTCCTTCTTGCTCCAGCTCGTCGTCCTCCGCTGCTTCATCGCCCAGTTCGAGCAGTCCGTGAGCTCGAATGAGCTCGTGCGCGAGTCGATGACGGCCTACATTGGCTGGTAGAGCGTTGGAAGCTGCTATTAGCTCCTCCGAATGTATGTAGGCGACTCGAGGCGAGGAAGTCGACATGTAGCGGAGGGCAACCCGCGACTCGCTTTCGAGCTCTCTTGCACTCCGCCCTCTTCGCTCGTCTCAGCTCGCCTCTTCGAATCTCGCTCTGTTGTCCATTCGTTTGATTCGGACAGTAGCGGACATGTCTGCTCAGCGCGTAGGAGCTTCGGCGGTTCGGACACTTCGTCAGGCGACCGCTTCGGCGACCAGCAGCAGCCCAAGGGTGAGTTCATCGCTTCTGTAGGGGAGCAGGCAGCAGGAGGTATAGTGCAGCACTTCTATGATCCCTCGCTGTTGTCTTCTGCTCTCCTTGCGACTGATTTCGGGCCATGCTGACCCCATCTCGGGCTTCCTCAGGCTCGCCCAGCAGCCTGCTCGGCCTGTACCGCATCAAGGCTGCTATCAACTCGGTCTTCCGCTGCACCACCCCTTCGCTCTGCTGCACCTCATTCGCGCACCTCCCCCATCCTCACCAGCGTCCGCTACCACGCCAATCGCGCCTTCGACCCCTCAGGTCCCCCACCGCCCTCCGCTCGCCCGCCATCGACATCCGCTGCAGAGGAGGAGCAGCATCGCCGAGAAGAAGCAGCATCAAAAGCTACACAACAACACTCTGGTCCTGAAGGGCATCAGAAGGAGCAGAGCAGCCATAACAGCTCGTCGGGGCAGGACGTCTCCAAGGTCACTCAGGTCTCGGAGAAGGAGCAAGGGAGGAAAGATTGGGAGATTATCAAGACGCTGCTACCCAATGTCTGGCCCAAGAATGACTGGGGGACGAAGACGAGGGTCTTGCTGGCGGTTGGCCTCCTCATCGGCGGCAAGGTGCGTTCGCACACTTTCAATCCTCTGCTGGCGTGCTAACCGCTTTGGATCGACCTACAGCTCCTCAACGTACAAGTTCCCTTCTTCTTCAAGGACATCATCGACACCTTCAACGTTCCTATCGATCCTACTACAGCCAACGGAGTCTTCGCTATCGGCGGCACCGTCATCCTCGGCTGTGGGTCTATAGCTTCACCTTGCCTCTCCGTTCGACGCCTCTGACCCTTCCCTCACACAGATGGACTCGCCCGTGTCGGCGCCGGAGTCTTCTCAGAGCTACGGAACGCCGTGTTCGCCAACGTCGCCCAGGGAGCCATTCGCCGAGTCGCTCGAGGGGTCTTCACCCACCTCTTGAACCTCGATGTTGGCTTCCATCTAACAAGGCAAACTGGAGGACTCACTAGGGCTATCGACCGAGGTACCAAGTGAGCTTGTTCGGACTGAGCAGACCTCGGAGAGAGCTGACCACTTCGGCCTTCGCAGAGGAATCTCGTTCTTGCTGAGCTCCATCGTCTTCCACGTCGTTCCGACCGCTCTCGAGATCACCATGGTCTGCGGCATTCTCGTGAGTACTTTTTCTCTCCCTAAAGCGAGTCAGAGCTGACCTGAACCGTCTCGCAGAGCTACAAGTTCGGCTGGGATTTCGCCGCCGTCACTCTCGCTACAATGGGCGCTTACTCATGGTTCACGATCAAAACTACCGCATGGAGGTGCGTTTGCTGAGCCTGGTGCTGCTTCTCGTTGAAGCTTACCCTCTTCCATTCGCAGGACCAAGTTCCGCAAGCAGGCCAACGCCGCTGACAACCGAGCTGCTACAATGTCAGTTGATTCGCTCATCAACTACGATGCTGTCAAGGTACTTCAGTTTGTCTCGTGTACTCTGCTTTCCTTCACCAAGCCTTCTGCGCTCGCAGTTCTTCAACAACGAGAAGTTCGAGGTGGCTCAATACGACAAGGCGATGAAAGACTACACGAAAGCTTCGGTCAAGATCTCGACATCACTGGCGGCGCTCAATATCGGGCAGAACGCCATCTTCTCGACGGCTCTGACGGCCATGATGTACCTCGCTTGCAGAGGGATTGTCGACGGTGAGTTGCTCTCGGCGCCGAAGAAACAAGCTCGGCTGACAAGTTACTGAGCTTTGCAGGTACCATGACTGTCGGTGACCTCGTCATGATCAACCAGCTCGTCTTCCAACTCTCCCTGCCTCTCAACTTCCTTGGTTCGTCTGAGTTCTCGGCGCTCGCTCGTTGCTCGAGCTGACCCTTTCGGCGATGTAGGAACCGTCTACCGCGAGCTTCGTCAGTCGCTCATCGACATGGATACCCTCTTCAACCTTCAATCCGTTGGGCTCACCATTAAGGTCGGTCATTTCGTTTTACCGCTCGCCGGCTCGCCTAGCTAACGTCTCTCGCCCTTCAGGACTCGCCCACGGCTGCTCCCCTCGCCCTCCCCAAAGGCGGCGAGATTCGCTTCTCCAACGTCTCCTTCGGCTACCGCAACGACCGTCCCATCTTCCGCGACGTCTCCTTCACCATCCCCGCCGGCAAGAAGGTAGCCATCGTCGGTCCTTCAGGCTGTGGCAAGTCGACCGTCTTCCGCCTGCTATTCCGGTTCTACGAACCAAGTAGCGGGTCCATCACTATTGATGGTCAGGATTTGAAGGACGTGCAGTTGGAGAGCTTGAGGAAGGCGATTGGAGTGGTGCCGCAGGATACGCCTTTGTTTCACTCGGATGTGATGCATAATATTAGGTATGGGAGGTTGGAGGCTAGTGATGAGGAGGTGAGGGAGGCCGCCAGGTTGGCGGAGGTGGTTAATATGATTGAGGGGCTGCCGGATAAGTGGGCGACGAAGGTCGGGGAGAGGGGAGCTATGATCTCGGGTGGGGAGAAGCAGAGGATGGCGGTTGCTAGGGTCTTACTAAAGGATCCCAAGATCTTGTTCTTCGATGAGGCGGTGAGTTCGCTGCTCGGAGCTGAGGAGGAGGAGCGCTGACCTCTCGGTCGAGCAGACCTCGGCGCTCGACTCGACGACTGAAGCCGACTTGATGCGCAATATCAACTCCACCCTCCTCTCCAAGGCGCGGACAAGCATTTTTGTTGCTCATCGGTAGGTTACCCTCACCCTTCACTCTCGAACAACTGCTGATCCTCGCTTCGCACAGGCTCAAGACGGTCGCCGACGCCGACGTTATCATCGTCCTCAAGGATGGCTATGTAGCCGAGCAGGGTACACACGGAGAGTTACTAGCCAAAGGAGGCATCTACCGTGGAATGTGGGACCAGCAGAACGCCGCGTTGGAATAGAAGCGCTCTCGCCTGGTCTTCTCCCTTTGCGAGCGCGAGCAGCGACTTTCTTGGACTTCGACTCTCTCCTCGTCTGGCTTCTTCTCGCCCTGTACGATGCTTGTACGATACGATCCAACGCTACCAGAGTTCTTCGAGACGGAAGAAGTGGCTGTAGCTCTTTCTCACATCGCTGTGATGCTGCATGAGGCTGAAGGCGTTGTCGCGCTGCTCGGAGCTGGCGTTTCGACAGCTGCTGGCGTACAGGTGCGCGCTTGATTCTACTCACCATTAGCTCACATAGCGCTGACCCTACCACCCTACACAGGATTTTCGCTCAAAAGGCGAAGGGATGTACGCGACCGGCGCGTCTCAATCACCTAAACGCGCCTCATCATCCGGCTCCGCCTGCACCTCATCAGCTCCCTCGACCCCCTCCAAGCGCTTATCACCTCAACAATCTCGCGCCCTCTTTTCCTCCTCCGTCTACACCTCTCCAACCTCCCGCTCGGCGCACTGGGAGTTCGTCGCTCGCCTGCGCCAGCAAGTAGGCGACATTGCGCGGCGCGGGAAGGATGTTACCGCTACGCATGCTCTTCTTAAGCGTTTGAAGAAGATGGGAAAGCTGCAAAGGGTCTACTCGCAGAACATCGATGGGTTGGAGGGCGTCGCTGGCTTGAAGTACGTCGAGCTGCCAGGCTTGACGCCCGTAAAGAAGGGCAGGGAGGATAGAAAGGGGAAGCGGAAAGCTATCGATGCCGACGAGGAGTGGGAGGGTGACTGCGTACAGCTCCACGGCAGCTGCTGGCGAGTTCGCTGCTCGGCGTGTTCTTGGGTAGGGAAATGGCGCTCAAAGCATGGCAAGGCGTTTGCTAAAGGCGAGACCTTGGATTGTCCTGCATGTGTAGAGCTTGGTGGATCCCTCTTACCCTTCCTCTAACGCTCGGCGCTCGCTGACCCTCCTTCTTCGCAGCCGCCGACCGAGCCCGCCGTTCCAAGAGGCTCACTCCCCTGCGTTCCTACCTCCGTCCCGCCCTTCTCCTCTACGACGAGCAATCCCCCGCTTCCGAAACCATCGCCGATATCGTCTACCACGACCTCTCCTCTGCGCCGACCTTCCTCCTCGTCGCCGGCACCTCGCTCAAGATTCCAGGATTCAAGACGCTGGTCAAGCAGTTCGCTCAGGAAGTGAAGGAGAATGGGGGGATTGCTGTATTTGTGAACCGGGAGGAGGTCGGTCAGGAGTGGGATGAGGTGTTCGATTATCACGGTCGGTCCTTAGGCTCGGCTCGCTCCTCCCATTCTCGACTGACCCCTTCATTCACAGTGCTCGCCAACTGTGACGATTTTATCAAGCGTCTCGCACTCGACTCAAAACTCAGCGGGCTTCAGCTCCTCGAGAGCAAGATGCGCCGGCGATCTTCGTCCACCTCCACCGAAGCTCGAGTTGCCGCTTCCTCCAGCACCCCCTCCGGCATTCCTACCTCACCACATACCATCGCACCTCTCCCCAACTCACCACCGCGCATTCGTCGACCATCGTTCTCCCTCTCATTCCCAAGCCCTCAACGAGCCGCTCCCTCGGCCTACCACTCCTTCACCTCCACCTCATCGAGCTCTCCCCCTCCCTACTCCGACTTCTTCGCGCCATCCTCCACACCAGCTACCGCGTACTCCTCGCTTCCTCCCTCCTCGCCTGCAACGTCCTTCGTCGTCAAGGAGGAGGGAGAAGGAGATGTCGAATGGATCGCGGATTCGCAGCCGCAAGGAGAGCTGTTGGGGCTCGGCTTTGGGAAGAGCGTGGGATGTGGAGTCATTCATTCGGATGGTGCGGAGGAGGAGGAGAAGGAGGCGAAGAAGAGGAGGAAGTTGGAGAAGCGGGAGCGGCGGGAGAAGAGGCGAGTGCGGAGGGAGGCGAGGCAGAGGAAGCGAGTTGCGACGCAGGTGTAGAGGAACCTTATAAGCTGTAACTTGCTGTTTATGCGAGCCTATGCGCTACGAGCGTCTGGCTTCCGGGCTCGTCTTGCGAGCTCTTGCTTGCGAGCTCTCCCTCGCTCTCGCTCTCGGCTTCTCCAAACTCGCCGACGACTGGCGAAAAGGTAACCGCGCATAGTATAGCAGCGAGCGAGATCGTCTCTCACTAAACAGAAGGTAATCTCCGGCTCTTGTTTTCCGTCATCTAGTGAAGCTCGAAACCGTTCGCCGAGAGGTAGCTCAAGAAGGGAGTAGCAAACTCGGGTCCGACAGCCTCGACGAGGGGGCGAATCTGTTTGAGATCAAACGGGTTAGCGATCTGCTCCTCGACTCGCCCTCCCAACGCCGAAGCAAGCTCGAAAGGACTCACCTGTCCCGGCCTCGCTTGACTGGCGGCTACGAGGCTCGTCGCCAAGTAAGTCCTGGGCTCGGCGACATGAGCGACAGGGTCAGGCCTAGCGCGCTCCGAAGCTCCGAGCTTGGAGAAAGAGGCCTGGTAGCCCGTCTCCTCGAGATCGGCGACCTCGACCTCATCGTCAGCGGCGTTGGCGCTCGTGTTCTTGGTGAGAGGGAGGGGGAGGAGGAAGAGCTTGAGGAGGGCGAGCATGGTTGGTGTCCTAGTTCATGGAGTCGGGAGAAGGTCAGCGATGAAAGCGGGAGAATGAGCGACGAGGGGAACCCACCAGGCCGAGACGGAAGGAGGGGTGAGCATCGAGTTGCTCTTGGCGAGGAGGTTGGCGAGTCCAACGGCAATGATCTTGCGATCCTTGGTGGGGGCCTTTTGGATGTCGGGAAGGAGGACAGGGAGGACTTGAGCGAAGAGTCTGCGCGCGGTCACGGTAGGTCAGCTCAACTTTCTCCTTTCCTCGGCTCGGCGAGCGATTCGAACTCACCCAGGCTGAGGCTGCACTCCATCCAACATGGCAATGACTCCATCGGCGTCCAATCCAGGCTTCTCAATCGCCGCGGCAAAGCAGATGAAGCGAATGAGACCGTGCGAGAACTTCTCCGTCTTGCTCGTTTGGAGGCGAGTGAGGAGAAGGACGAAGACGGGGTTGGACATGTATTGACGAATCGAGTCGCTGGGAGCGGGAGTAAGGGTCAGCTTCGTATCGGGGAGGGAAGCGAGAAGGAAGAGCTCACAGAGGGACGTATTCGAAGATGGCCTCGAGGAGCTCAAAGCCGTAGGCGTCGTTGGCCTTGCTAGCAATGAGGTGCTGGAAGACACCAAGCATCGGAGCGAGCTGGTTGGCCGCTACGATATCCTGAGCACCCCTCGAAAGGAAAGCCCTGAACAACCGAACCAAAGCGGGAACGTTTCCCTTGCTCTCCCACAGCGTCGGGGTGAGCAATGGCGGGAGGAGGGCCTTGTAGGCTTCGGGGAAGTCGGCCGCATCGTGCAGCTCGAGAAGTTGGGAAAGGATTTGGAAGACGAAGGGCGAGAATTCGGAGATGTCTTGCTGGAGGATGGCTTGGAAGGGAGGGAAGAGGGACGACGCGAACTCGGGGAGGGTCGAGGGAGTGCCGGCCGTGATGAAGCTGTGGAGTTGAGAGCATTAGTAGCAAGTCGGAGAGCATGAAGGACAGCACCCACCGAACCAGTGCCGAGATACTCTCGAACGTAAAGTGGTTGAACTTGGGGTTCGAGGGGTTCTTGGAGATCTCGCCGAGGATGCGGGTGAGGTGCGAAAGGACTGTCACGTAGATGGGGGTGAGAGCCTGACGAGCGGTGATGATGACACGCATGACGGCTGTGATTCGTTGCAAGCGAGTCAGTCTCGAGCGAGCGAGCTCGACTGAGCCAGCGACTTACACTTCATCAAGTTGTCGTTGGCTGCGATCTGCTGAGGAGTTTCACCGCTCTCGATGACTTTGAAGAGAGCGTTGAGGATGCCCTCGGCGTGAGGACGGATGTCGGCCTGACCGAACCTGCGAGCGCGAGCTGGGTCAGCGAGACGAGCAGCAGAAGGACGAGCATATCGACGTACAAGAACGACCCCTTCTGCTTGATGAAAAGGATACGCTCGATGGTAATGGCGGCGTAGGTGTGAATGACGAAGGAGGGGTTCTCGAGGTGAGGAGTGAGAAGGGGGAGGACCGAGAGCAGCTGCTCCTTGGTGAGCTGTTGAGAGGGCAAAAGTTAGCTCAGGGTACTAACGCGTAAGCAAGCGCACTTACCTGGTTGCGGAAGGTGTAGAGGAACTTGATCGCGTCGGCCTGAATGACGGGGTGGACGGTGCCGGGAGCAGCTTGCAAGTCGGCGAGGATGTGATCCGAGAAGAACTTGATGACATCGACGAGGGCGTTAGTCGAGGTAACTCCCTGCTGGAGAGTCGATCCACGCGAGGCGATCGAAGTGAGGAGGAAGATGGCCGTGTCCTTGCTCTTCCAGTTGGCGGCGGGGTCGGCGGCGTATTGCTGTAGGGAGAGAGGCGAGTTAGTTGTGATCGTCTGGTGGAGAACACTACAGCGCACCGAGAGGTAGGCGCCAACGTATTGGGTAACGATGGCGGTGACCTGACTCTCGAACTGCTCCATGAGGGCCTTGGTGAAGTCCGAAGCGGCCTGACGACGAGTCTCGCTGTCTGCAAGGCGGATTACGAGTCAGCTCTGCAACATCTCGAAGCTTCAATCCACACTCACTGGCACTCTCAAGATCCCTCCTGACGTATTCGGGCGCATCGTCCTCAAACAGCTCCTCCTCGAACGTCCGCAGGGTCATGTTGGGCAAGACGATCTTCTCGCAGAAAGCCTCGAGGGTCTGCTGCGACTCGAAGAGGGAGCGCTGACTGGGCATCTTGACGACGACTCCGAGGAAAGAGGTAGCCTTGGCGACGAGCTGTGGGTGAGAGGATCATGAGCTCACCGCGCGCCGAGCCGAGCCGAGCAAGCGTGAAAACGAGCTCACCGTATCGTACTTGACTCCAGCACCGAGCTTGGTCAAAAGTCCCCAAGTCCTCTCCACAAACGGGCCAAGGTAACCCCCCTCGCCAAAAGCATCAAGATACCTCAACGAATAAAGCTGAGCAATTTCGCACACCTCAGCCTTAATCTTCTCCAAATCACTCGACTCTTCCTCCTCATCATCATCGTCCGCTCCTGGAGCTTTGACCGAAGCAGGGGGAACGTAATCGAGGTACTTGAGGAGGAGGTTCATGAACTCGCCGAGACGGTCTTCGAAGAATTCGGGGAGATCTTGCGAGTTGAGGTCGTGGTAGATTTGGAGCAGGAGGAGGAGGGTCTTGAGTAGGAGGGCGTGTTGGTCGGGTGTGAGCGAGGGGGAGGAGAAGAGAGCGTCGGTTTGCTGTCGGGGTGGGGAGGAGAGGGTTAGCTTGATGCGCGAAGGCGTGCGTTTGGGAACAGGACTCACTTGGAAGAGCGAGAGGTAAGGCGTGCAGAAACGTTCGAGAACAAACTTGATCTCGAGGAAGAGAGCATCCGTGCGGAACTCGGAGCGCCATCTGAAGGAGGAGGAAAGAGACGGGTCAGCCAACGCAAAGTCGCGAGAGGGGTTTCATGGCATCTGTAACGCACCTCCGGAAGATCGAGTGAGCAGTCTGCAGCACGGCATTGTTGACGACGTAGTCGGTAGGGCTCAGAGGTTGAACGAGTTGCTTAGAAGAGCGCGAAGGAGGGTCAGCTTCCATGGAGTCTTGAAGTAAGCGTGAACGGTACTTACTTCAATCAAGCTCTCCCATTGCTCGGGGAAGTCAGACTCTGCCATGATGGCAATAGCCTCGCCGATTTGCACCTGCAAAGCTGGCTCCGAGGACAGCGAGATCATGATGGAGACGATAGAGTCCTTGAGTCCTTGAGCGGTACCGGTAGTGAGGGGAGTAGGGGCTTCCTCGAGCTATTGAGATGTACATCGAGCCCTTCGTCAGCTTCTTCGCTTCGCCTACAACTCGTTCAAACGGACTCACCGCCCAGTTTGCCTTGATCCAGTTCTTGAATGACAGCGCGGCGGACTGCCTGATGGCCTTCTGCGCTGTAGCATCCTGAGCGAGCTGTAGTACAAGAGGACCGAACGAAGGGTGCGCTTGAGCGCTAAGAAGCTCCCTCTCGGCTCCTCGTCGAGTGGTCGAATCGGGCGACAGGGTCGCCGTGAGCATGGCCGCGAGCTGCTGCTGTCCTTCCATTTTTGCTGGTGGACGACTGACGAGCGTAGGTAGCTAGTCCTGTAGTCGATTAGAAGGGCTGGAAAAGATCCCGCCTTGTAGTCGAGTCGAAAAGGCGAGGAAAAGAGGGGGAAGGAAAGCCGCTTTGCTCGAAGCCGCGAAGGCCATCACTCAACAAGGGGCTGCTCTCGCTCGCGTCAGTACGGTACAGCAGGAAAATGAACGAGAATCACTGAGAGTAGAATTATCGACAACAAGCAAAGCGCAACCCAAGGAAAGAAAAAGAACCTTCTCCGTTCATCCCCCTCTGCCTCCCCAACTCGTAATCCTGAGGACGAAGAAGCATCAGCTTATGTGACAGCATCTGCCCATGCCCCACTCACCCACCACCTCGCTCTACTTTAAGCAAAGCCAGCGGAGAAGCAGGCTTCGGCGCTGGAGAAGAGTGAGCTCGGCGGGGACGTTGATGCCGTAGAAAGCCAACCAACGGTCCACCGTAGCCTCCCTGAGACTCAGCACTTGCGTATCACTCGTGAGAGCAGCGTTTGTCCCCTGTGGGTCAAATTAAAGGAGGTTAATGGACGTCGAGGGAGCGCAAGCCGCTCCAAGGTCACCTCAGGAAGCCTAGCGCCCGTGCTAGGCGAGGGAACCTCCTCAAGCTTGTAGCCCGATGATACGTAAGAAACGATGTTGTTGGTAGTCTGTAAAGAGACGGATCAGCTCAGACCTTCACAAAGCGCTCGGCCGACTGTGAACCCACCCTCGCTTCAAACGCCTCCAGCTTCCAGGTGTTGTGGTCGATCTTCTTCTCCAGCGTAATAAACTTCGCCTCGAAAGTGACAAGCTTCCCCTCCATTTCCTTGAAGCTCTTCTCCGTGCTAGTGCGGAATTCTTGGATGGTTGTGTTGAGAGCTTGAAGACTGGCCGCAATCCCTTCGGCGGTGACGATGCCTGGAGGTTCAAGGTCAGCTTCGGCGGGGGAGGGGGAACAGTTGGTGTAAGCTCTCACCCTGTCCACCCGGCTGCCTGAGAAGTGCTGAGAGATCTTTTTCGACCTCAATGCGAGCGGCCTGCTCCTCCTCTGCGGCGAGTCGTTAGCAAACAACGAGACGCGCCCGTTCCTCCCGCTGAACGCACCATCAAAGGGCGAGACGATGCCTGTAGAGGGCAGAGTTAGTAGCAGAACACAGGAGCTTTGTCAGCGGAGCACTCACCCGAGAGAAGGCCGAGCTCCTCGACGAGCTGGAACGCCTTGCTAGCCTTGTGTCCAGCGCTGAGCTTGTCGCCGAAAGGGACATCCGGAGCATCACGAGCAGTACGGAACGTGTTGGTAACGAGGGTAAGCGGTTGGCGCATTTTGCAGGGCGTTAGGTAGGAGTTGAAGAAGAGGCAAAAGACAAGCAGAGCGACGCGACGGCGCGACGTCTTCGACTGATCGAAGTAGGTCGAGGTCGAGCTCAGTCGACGGCGCCCAGACCGATGGGCTGTAGATGAGTGAAATGGTAGCGTGTTGCATCCTGAGGACTACAGAACATCACATCTTGGCACCCAAGAGCTTCTTTAGCTCGCCGGAGGCGTGCTTAGCCTGGAGGTCCGAGTTGCCTGAGAAGCGGGAAATGAGGGAGGATTGGAGTGGTGGGGCAAAGCGAGAAAGGTAGAGAGAATGAAAGGAAGCGATGGCGAAGAGAAGGAGTGGTGTAAGGATGTGCAGGAGGGAAGGGAAGGAGGGGAAAGGTCAGCTCGGCTCTCGATTCTCGGCTTTCAACCTGCAGCTGAAGGTGAGAAGGGCCACCGACTCACCTCCGATGTGCTGTTGGTCGATGAAGACGGAGGGAACGGTGCGCTGTCCAGTCTTGTCCCCGAGGTAGGCTTGCCAGTCGGAGCCTGGGGGTGAGTAAGCCGAAGGAGCAGCGAAAGGCGATTGGAAGGTGCATTAGATGAATCGGAGGTGTCAGGGAGGTGCATGTAGATTGGTAGAGTTGATCAAAGAAGGCGGAAAGGTCGGAATCGGCGTTTGTAGAGGAAAAGTAGGGGAACGGCGATGACGAATGGCGGCCGATGGCGCAACGGCGGTCGAGGACGAGGGAGAACGAGGAAGGGATGGCTCAGCACACATCATTCAGTTGAAGTAGAACATTCCGAACGCACCGTCCTCAATTTGATCCAGCTCAACGACGGCGTACTTCTCACCGAGCGAGGCGAGGAGATCCTTCGTCTTCTTGCCTGTGTGCGCAAACCGTCAGCCATTGAAATGCGAAATGGAGCAAAAACAGCTCAAGCAGTACGGGCAATACTGGGGGTTTAGAGCGAGTGCGTACAGTAGGGACACATTGGGGCTGAGGTCAGCGCGATTCGGAAGGGAAGAAGCGGCGAGAGAAGAACCTACAGACTTGGAGAACACGGCAATGTGGTTCTCGGCGATGAGAGACTCGACAGAAGACTTGGCAGACATCTTAGCGGTAGAAGATTGGTTGAAGAGGGAAACGGCTGAGGAAGAGATGGGACGGGTCGAGTTGAAGTTGAGGCCGGTCGAGTTGTGGGAGAGAGCGGAGCGGAGCGTAGAGCGGTACACGCTAGGGCGAAGTACAGCAAGGGAAGCCAGGATGAGAGCGAGCGAAACGAACGAGAAAAGAAGGAGGACTCGGCGCCTTGAAACCATGCACCGAACGGCTGAGGGGGGAAGCCGCTGCTCAGCTGAGCCCTTCCCTCGGGGTTGGCTTCCGCTCCTCGCTTCGGGCTCCTTTTCAATTCGACTAAGCGATCAATTCATCACCAGTACGACCCCTGCCTGCTGTAGTATACTCGCCTACAGACTCCAACAGGTCCCTCCCCAGCCGACCGCTCGCCCCCCCACAGCTCGAGACCCGTATCAGCACGTCAACAAGCCTCGCTCTCGCCACCACTATTCACCTACAGCTCCGCACGATCGTTCGCAACAGCTACAAATCAACTACATTCGAGTAGACTCGTTCGCGCGCGGTGGAGAGGCCCTCAACTCGTTCGACGATGGCCTCTCGAGCCTCCCCTCCTCCTCGGTCGCCCAACCCGGCCATGGGAGGTGCAGGGAGAGGGGACGACGACGCTCGGCGGACAGGTTCATCTGCACCGAAACCTGATCCATTACAGGCCAAAGCGGATCAGATCGTCCAGGTGAGTGTCGTTTGGGGCGCGGGTGACTCCTCCCAGGCTGCGCTGAAGGGAGTTCAGAGAGCTACAGAATCGCTGACATTGATCGTACCACAACAGCACTTCTTCTCCAAGACCTGCCACCTCATCTCCCAATCCCGAATGACCCACCTCTCGGTCCCTTCGTCCGGGTTGGAGGGGAGCGGCGAGTCAACTTCGGCTTCCCCTTCGGCGTCGAGCACATTGGCGAGACGAGGAAGCGCTACCGCTGTAGGAGCAGGTATCACTAATAGGAGAGGATCGGCGCAGGGGAAGCAGAAGGTGAACAAATGGGTGAGTTTGGATTAAGAGCCGAGGGCGGCCGAGTTGGGCGCTACAAGCCTGTAGAATTGAGTAATGACCCGCCCTTTCCTACCAACCCCAGTTCAACCTCGAGCTACCGGAAACCGACCACTTTCGCGCCGAACTCAAGACCTGGAAATCCGTCTCCTCGCTTCTCGCCAGCGCACCTCCACCACCATCTCCCTCACTCAACCCTCCTCCATCACCACAACCACCACCTCCAACCTCCGCCGTCCCTTCCATGATCCTCGACATCCTCCTCGACACCTCCGAAATCGCTTCCAACCAAGTCCTCGTCCTCTCGGACCAACGAGGTCGGCGAGTTCGAGTCGATCCTTCCCTCGCTACTGGAGGAGGACGTGCGCCAGGAGGTATCGGTTCAAGACCTCAGTCGACGACGACTTCTCCGCATCGACCTGCTGCTGGTGGTGTACGATCGCCGACGAGGGGAGCGGCGGGAGGGGGCGCTCCCGCGGCTGTAGTCCTCGAACGGTGGACTCTTACCCTTCTTCCTCCTACCTCATCTTCGTCGACCTCCACCGACGTACCGCCTCCCGCCTCCCCGAACCCCTCCTCTCCCTCGCCTTCACCCTCCCTCTCCAACCCCCCCTCCACAACACCCTCAACACAAGAGCTCCCCTCCGTCTACAAGCACGCCATAATCCTCTTCCGCTCACTCTTCACCCTCCTCCGTCTCCTCCCTTCCTGGGCACTCTATCGGCGATTAGCTAAATCCCGTCGAGCGGCCGGAGGGGTCGGGTACCCTGGTGGTGCGGGTGGGGGGCTGAGAGTCGGTTGTAGGATGAGTATGGGAGGAGAGGGGGAGGGCGCAGGCGAGGAGGGAGAGATTGAGGTTGATACGCCCATTACGGAGGGAGAGGTCGAGGGCGCTAAAACGACCGAGACGGTCAAGTTCACCGTGGTCGCTACGCCTGTTGGGTGAGCTGTCTCTCTGATTCGCTGCTGAGGTGTAGAGCGGACTCAAGATTGCTTGCTGATCGTCTCTCGCCTCATCGCCGACCCCCTCGCTCTCTCCATCCCCTCCGACAGATCCCTCGCCCTCTCCGTCACCTACCGCCTCAACGCAGATTTCTCG
This sequence comes from Leucosporidium yakuticum, assembly GCA_019775505.1. Taxonomy (NCBI): domain Eukaryota; kingdom Fungi; phylum Basidiomycota; class Microbotryomycetes; order Leucosporidiales; family Leucosporidiaceae; genus Leucosporidium; species Leucosporidium yakuticum. Next base: position 151,002 of record JACWFO010000009.1, on the reverse strand, counting down.
ATCGAAGATATCGAGACCCTCCTGAGCTCGAGGTTCATCGACGAGGACTTCTTTAGGCCGACCGTAGATCGGTTTCAAAGTGCTGCTGAGGAGGGACGGGTGAGCCCTCGCTGCTTTGAGTAACGAAGAGACTATGATGCTGACTCCGCGCTCTCATGTAACAGCCCGGATCTCTCCCCACCGCCTCCCATTTCCGCGCCTTCCCCTCCCCTTCCACCTCGGCGGCCTCCTCACCACCCCTCACCGGTCTCGCTCCCCTCCCATCCTACGGCTCCCTCTCCTCCCGACACCACCTCACCTCCGTCCCCATCCACCCGAGCGGTCTCAACCCCAACGCTCAAGTTGAGCGAGTAGCAGCGACCCCATCCTCCTCTCTCCCCACCGGCGCCGAGCGACCTTCCAGCATCTCCTCCTCCGGACGATTTAGCGCATACGGCACTAGTGCTGGTACGGGAGGAGCAGCGGCGGTTGAACCTGCTTTCGTGAGCCTCTCGAGGGCGCGAGGAGCAAGCTACACCGGCGCAGGTGGGATCCAACGCGCTTCTAGCGGGCTCTCCTCCTCTCCCTCCGGCGCGGGACCTCTTCACAATCGTCGACCTTCCTTCACCTCTGGATCTTCGTCACCCATCTTCCGCGCTGGGAGCTACATGTCGCAAGGACCCGGAGCGGCGCCGTCCTCTTCGCCGAGCGGACCAACGAGCAATATCAATCGTACCAACTCGTCGAGTCTGGGTCTAGGATTCGCGAGGCAGCAACATCAAGGAGGAGGACAAGCAGGGCCGAGCGGCTTGAGCGTAGGCCGAGGTTCGCCCCTCGCTGGAGTCGGCGCTGCGCTCGCTGCTGGTCATGCTTCCTCTTCTTCGACTACTACGCCCGCTACTGCCATTCCCTCTTCCTCCTCTCCGGGCGTCGGCACTTCCCTAGGCTCCACCACCACCGGCCCTCGTCCCATCCCTTTCCCCTCCTCCGGCGCCGGCGTCAGTCCTCGTCCTTACTCCTACTCGGGCGGATCCTACTCTCGTTCCTACGGCAAGGGTTCTTCGGGCGGCTCAATCTCCGGTGGAGATGGTAGTGGAGTATGGGGAGGACCTGAGAGTCTCGGTCGTGGTCGAGGAGGGAGGTTCGGCAGTGGAGGAGGGAGTGGAAGTGGATTTGGGTATGGGTATGGTGGGAGGATTCAGAGTGGTGTGGGAGTGGGAGGGGGAGTGCAGAAAGCTGAGGTTGAGGAGAAGGATCCTAAGAGGTTTATTGAAGGGAGGGAGGACGATTCGGGAGACATTAACGACTTCCTCTCACTCATTGATTCGAGGCCTGAGTTGAGTAGGGGAGGTGGAGTGGCAGGGAGTAGTGCGATGGGTGCGAGTATGTTGACGAGTAAGGCGGCGGTGGATGAGCAGTTGAAGGCGTTGAGGGGGAGCGTTTACGCCGCTGAGGGAGGAGGGAGGGGTTTGCCCGGTCCTAGCCCTCCTGCGCCGAGTGGGTTGGGAATCTTGGGCAGGACGACCAGTTTGAGGAGGCAGACGAGTCGACTGTCGATTGAGGAAGAGAGGGAACCAGGAGCGGCGCCTTCGACGAGCTATTCGCCTGGCTCGGGATCGGGCTCGGTCGGCAGGAGGATGGCAAGCGGGGAGATGGGAGGGTTCGGTGCAGCTCCTCCGAGGATCATCAGGAAGACGGAAGTCGCCTCTCCTCCCCTTTCCTCGCAATCGACTCCTACGTCCGCCGCTCTCGCCCCTGCCCCCACCGCCGCCGTCTCCGACCTTCCTCCTCCCATCGCCCATCCACTCCCTCACCCCCATCCTTCGCGCTTCTACCTCCCCCCATCGACCACCTCTTCCGCCTCCTCTTCTCCCGCCCGCACAGCAACCGTCGGTCTCCCCACCTTCACCCAATACATCTCCTCTCGCTCTCGCGCCAACCCTTCGGCGCCGACCACCACCACTGGTTTCGATCTCTCCGCTCCTCCTTCTCCCGCTCCCGCTCAACAATCTACCGCCAATTCGAGCGTCACCAGCTTCAGTGCCGTCGGAGGCACGGGAGAAGGAGAGGGAGAAGCGAGCCTCGAGGCTTCGAGTATCGAGCAGACGCCGAGTCGAGGAAGCGCTTACGACGATTTGGAGGCTGTAGGTCGGTTGGAGTTGAGCGAGGAGGATGCAGAGGAAGAGTCGGAGCGCGGGAGAGGTGGAGTCGGCCGTTGGCGAGTCGAGGAGACGCCGGGGGACGACGAGGTGCTCCCTCCTCATGCGATGGGAGTGAGGAGCAGGGATCGTACGCCGGGAGCGAGTACGGGCTATGGAGGCTTTAGGAGGGGCGGCAGTCTCCCTTATTCGCCTACGGGAACGCAGGAGAGGGTCGGAGGATACTTTGCGAGGAGGACGGGGCAGGGTGAGAACGAGGAGAGGGAGATGAGTTGGTATGGCTAGTATGTTAGATTGTATAGTGTACTTAGCAACAGAAGCAGTAACTCGTTCAAGCAATGTATAGAAATGGCCCTCAGTCTTCTTGAATGCGAAGCGAGCGAAGTTCAGCGAGAAGGGAGAGAAAGGAGGGGCGAAGGCGCTCGGAGGAAGATTGATCGCTTCGCAGATCCCACGGCTGATCGTGATCCCACCGAATTGCACAGAAAACTACCCTTGATACCGATTCTTCTGTACGAGTCCTAATCCCCCTCCCTCGTTTCAGGCCTTGAGGCTCTGGATGAAGGCGAGGCTGCGAAACGCCGAAGCAGCGTTAGGCGAGGTCAGCGGGAGTTCAAGATTCGCGGAGAAAAGCTGAATAGATCTACTCACGTATTCTTAGCGTCGTCGGCCGGCTTGACGCCAATCTTGGCCTCGAGAAGCTTGCCTCCCTGCGCGAGAGAACGGCCGAAGATCAGCTCCCGTCTTGCGTGCAAGCGACGGCGAGATGTAGAGAAGAACTCACCTTCTCAATAACCCAGTGGCAGCGCCTGTAAGGCGGAGAAGGCGTTAGCTTTCACTGCAAAACCGGCGAGCTGAAATCCGCCGAGCGAATCCGAGTGGCCGTCGAGCCAGGAATGAGTAGAGCTCACTTCTTGGCCTCGGTCGAGCCGAGTTTGCTGAGAAGCTCTCGCTTGGGATCCGAGAGAAGCGAGTACTGCAGCTTCTTGCCCGTCTTCCAGGACAGCTGAGCCTTCGGCGCATCTTGCGAGAGGCCGTAGACCTGGTAGTCGAGCTTGGTGAACTCGTCCCAGATGTCTCTGAACAAACACGCCTGCGTAGTGCAGCCCGGGGTATTGGCGCGAGGGTAGGAGAAGATGACGAGGCTGGGAAAGGGGAAAGAAGGGAGGGACGAGCCAGCGCCGAGCACGATACGAGGAGAAGGGTAACAGGTCAGCAAGCTCGGTACAATCGGAAACCTCAATCTCGAGCTGTGAACGCGCAGAAGCTCGTCCACTACAGCATCAGAGCGTCCACGCGGTCAATCAACGACCCACTCACCCGCTCTTCTCGTACAGCGCCGCGAGGGACAGCTCCTCGCCGTCCTCTGTAGAGTCAACAAGTTAGCACTCTCCGACCTCGCCAGATCTCTTACAGCGCCAACGCGTACCATTCTTGAGCGTCACGTCGCCGACGACCTCCCCCACCTCGAGCGGACCCTTTGCCTCCGTCTTGGCCTTCTTCGCGGGCTGAGTATCCTCTGCAACCTCCTCCTCGTCCTCTTCCTTATCCTCCTTGACCGGCGCGACCTTCTCGCCCTTGGAAGCTGGCTTGCCCTTCGATACGGGCTTGCTGTTCGAGGCGGACTTGCTGTTCGAGGCGGGCTTGGTGTCGGCGCTGGCGGAGCGAGTAGAGCGACGAAGGCCCTCAGCAGGTGCAGCGGTATCAGTAGGTTCTTTGCGCTTGGGTGCCATGACGATGTAGCGAGATGAGGTGGAAGAAAGAAGGAGAGAGCCGAGTTGAGCGCGACGCGGCTCGGATCTCGCGCCATTGACCTGGCAGGGTAGGGGTCGATTAATGCTCTACAGAGCACAGAGATGTAGCGCAAGCTTATATTGAGATTACCAGAGCTTTCCTGCTTGCGATCTTCTCCTCCTGCCCCTCCGCCGAGCAATTCCCTTCTTGGTGCCGTCGCCGAGCAGCGTTTCAACGTTGCCTGCCTCTTCCGCGGTCCTGACAGCACCTACGGTATCGTCTGTCAGTCCATACCCTTCTATGCACTGGCGCGGGCTTGACGAGATCCAATCTGCCAGCGATCAATCGCTGCGAAAGGGCTGGGGCCGAGCAGCGAAGCTCGGTCGAAACGGGTCGAACCAGCGCAAGGAGCTTGCTCGAGAGCAGAAGAGTAAAAGATATGACAAACCGTCAATATACAGCTACAGCCCCAATCTGCTAGCCTGCAGCTTGCCCACCGAGTGCAGGCTCACATTTTGAGCTTTCGCCGCCCCGCCTTCGCCTCTTCGCTTCAGACCAGACGCGCCTCCTCCCCAGGATCGTCCCTCAGGCTCGCCTAGGTGAGTCTCCAAGAGCTCTGTAGCCTTCTTTGCTCCGATTCGACCTCCCAAGAACCGAGTCAAGTCCCATCGCCCGGCAGCCTCTCCTCTACGTCTGGGCAGTGATTCGGATAGAGCTCGCTGTGGGCGCTCAAAAGCTGGAACGTCGGTGTAGGAGATTAAATGGGACTTCTGGACAGCGCTGCAGCCTGCTATCGAGCTACAACGTCTGATACGAGCCGAAGGAAGCCGTTTTGCTCAGGACGCATATTCCCGCCTTGTTTGTGACGATGGGGAGGTTGCATTGGGCTGCAGAGCAAGGAAAAGCTGTACGAGAACCTCAGCTAACCATTGAAATGCCTACAGACGCGACCGACCACCTCGGTAGCCTTCGCTTTCAGCTCTCTCGGCGCCACCTTTGATCCTTGACTCGTGAGCCTTTGGATTCACGTGCTCATCCACAGAACCATCGCTAACCATCCTCGGACCTTCAGAACGAGTTTAAAGGCCAACTTCAGATTTCCCTCGCTCCTCGCAGCCTCGAACGAGCTCTTCGTACGGCTTCGCACGTTTCCAAGGCGAAGGAGCCGAGCTGACCTGCTACACCCTCACAGACAATGCTTGTCCTCCCTGGAGCTTCCATCTTCCACCCTTCGCAGCGAGCTGCCCTCCTCGCTCGCCTCACCCCCGGCCTTCCCTCCCTCACCTCGGTCGATGCCATCTTCGTTCACTACGTCGCCGCCGCTTCCCCCGAGGCTGCTGCTACGCTCGCCTCCCCTTCCTCGGCCGAGCGCAAGGTTCTCGAAGCTCTCCTCACTTACGGAGACGACTACGCCCTCGAGGGAACTCGCAGCACCGTCGACGCTGCCATCGCCGGCCAAACCTCGATGGACTCCTCGGCCGTCTTCGTCGTCCCCCGCGCTGGAACCATCTCGCCTTGGTCCAGTAAGGCTACCGACATTGCTCGGATGTGCACCCTTGCCGGTGTTGTCCAGCGCATCGAGCGTGGAGTCGTCTTCGTCTTCAAGGCCGACTCGCCCGTCAAGGTCGCCGACCTCCACGAGAAGGTCGCTCAGCACCTCCACGACCGCATGACTCAGCTCCTCCTCGACTCGCTCCCCGAAGAAAAGTCACTCTTCGAGAGGGGCAGCCCCGCCCCCCTCCGCACCATCGACCTCCTCGGCGATGGATCCAACACTCGCGAGCAGGCGCGCGCTACCCTCGTCAAGGCCAACGTCGAACTCGGACTCGCCCTCGGAGGAGATGAGCTTGACTACCTCGTCGAGTCGTTCCTTTCCACCTCCGCCACTGGTCGCAACCCTACCGACGTCGAGCTCTTCATGTTCGCCCAGGTCAACTCCGAGCACTGCCGCCACAAGATCTTCAACGCCGCGTGGACGGTCGACGGTCAGGCCAAGGACCTCTCCCTCTTCGCCATGATCCGCAACACCCACAAGCTCACTCCTCAGAACACCATCTCGGCCTACTCGGACAACGCCGCTGTCATCGAGGGATCCATCGCTCCTCGCTTCGCCGCCGCTCCTTCGCCCGACGACGCCAAGGTCGCCCTCTACCAGACCGCCTACGAGTCGATGCCCATCCTCATCAAGGTCGAGACCCACAACCACCCTACCGCCGTCTCGCCCTTCCCTGGAGCCGCCACTGGATCCGGAGGAGAGATTCGCGACGAGGGAGCCGTCGGTCGTGGATCGCGCCCCAAGGCCGGTCTTGGAGGATTCACCGTTTCCAACCTCCTCATCCCTGACTTCGTTCAGCCCTGGGAGACCGACTTTGGCAAGCCTAGCCACATCGCCAGCGCCTTCGACATCATGATCGAGGGTCCTCTCGGTTCCAGCGCCTTCAACAACGAGTTCGGTCGTCCTGGACTCAACGGTTACTTCAGGACCTTCTCCGAGGAGATCCCCACCACCGACAAGGAGGGAGGCAGGACCACCGAGGTTCGCGGTTACCACAAGCCCATCATGATTGCCGGAGGCTACGGAAACGTTCGCCCCGAGTTCGCTCTCAAGGACAAGATCACTCCTGGCGCTCACATCATCGTTCTCGGAGGACCTGGTATGCTCATCGGTCTCGGAGGAGGAGCCGCCTCGTCCATGGCTTCGGGATCCAGTTCCGCCGCCCTCGACTTCGCCTCGGTGCAGAGGGAGAACCCCGAAATGCAACGTCGTTGCCAGCAGGTCCTCGACTCCTGCACCAGTCTCGGCGCCCGCAACCCCATCCAGTCGGTGCACGACGTCGGAGCCGGAGGAATCTCCAACGCCCTTCCCGAGCTCGTTCACGACGCCGGACTCGGCGCCGTCTTCGAGATCCGCGACGTCCTCGTCGACGATCCCGGCATGTCGCCCATGGAGATCTGGTGCAACGAGTCGCAGGAGCGCTACGTCCTCGCCGTCGGACCCGAGAACATCGACGCTTTCGAGGCCATCGCCAAGCGCGAGCGCTGCCCATACTCCATCGTCGGAGTCGCCACCGAGAAGGAGGAGCTCATCGTCACCGACCGTCTCCTCGGATCGGACGCCATTCGCCTTCCCATGTCGGTCCTCTTCGGCAAGGCTCCCAAAATGTCGAGGCAGTCGCAGACCACCGTCGAGCCTCGCGATACTTTCGACTCGTCCCTCAAGACCTACCTCCCCTCCCTCTCCACCCCTCGCGACCTCCTCGACGAGGCCGTCAACCGCGTCATGCACCTTCCCTCCGTCGGCTCCAAGTCCTTCCTCATCACCATCGGCGACCGCTCCATCTCCGGACTCGTCGCTCGCGATCAGATGGTCGGCCCTTGGCAGGTTCCCGTCGCCGATGTCGCCGTCACTTCCTCCTCCTACGGCTTTGACGTCTCCGTCGGTGAGGCCATGGCCATGGGAGAGCGCACCCCTCTCGCCCTCCTCAACCCCGGCGCCTCCGCCAAGATGGCCGTCGCCGAATCCCTCCTCAACCTCTCCGCCGCTTCCGTCGAGTCGCTCGCCCACGTCAAGATCTCCGCCAACTGGATGTGCGCTGCTTCGTACAAGAACGAGGGTGCAGGTCTCTATGAGGCCGTTCAGGCCATCGGTATGGACTTGTGCCCCGCTCTCGGCGTGAGCATCCCCGTCGGCAAGGACTCCATGTCCATGTCAATGGGCTGGGAGGGAGAGGATGGAGAGCGCAAGACCGTCACCGCCCCCATGTCGTGCATCATCACCGCCTTCTCCCCCGTCGTCTCGACCGAGCAGACTTGGACCCCCGAGCTCCGCACCGACCAGAAGGAGCCTACCGTCCTCGTCTTCTTCGACCTTGCCGGAGGCAAGCAGCGTCTCGGTGGATCGGCTCTCGCTCAAGTCTTCAAGCAGCTCGGCTCCGAGTCGCCCGACGTCGAGGATGCCGCCGTCCTCAAGGCCTTCTTCAACGCCTGCCAGCAGATCCGCCTCGACCACCCCGACCTCGTTCTCGCCTACCACGACCGCTCCGATGGAGGAATCCTCACTACCATCGTCGAGATGTGCTTCGCTGGACGCGTTGGAGCCGAGATCATGGTCGACGCCTTCAAGAAGGACGACGACCCCATTGCCGCCCTCTTCAACGAGGAGCTCGGAGCCGTCTTCCAGGTTCGCGAGTCGGACGCCGCTCAGCTCAGCCAATCGTTCATCCACGCTGGCTTCCCCGCCTCCGACATCCACCTCATCGGTCGCGTCGTCTCGGATCGCGCCGACCAGGCCATCAGCGTCGCCTCGGGCGGCAGCCTTCTCTGGTCGTCGACTCGCGGCGAGCTCCAGAAGACTTGGTCCGAGACCTCGTACAAGATGCAGGCTCTTCGCGACAGCCCCGAGGGCGCTCTTCAAGAGTTCGAGAACATCACCGACGAGGCCAACACCGGACTCTTCTACCGCCTCTCCTTCGACCCCGCCAAGAACGTCGCCGACCCCTTCCTCGAGCGCCTCACCTCCCTCAACGATCGCCCCAAGGTCGCCATCCTCCGTGAGCAGGGAGTCAACGGTCACATCGAGATGGCCTACTCGTTCAACGTCGCTGGATTCGCCGCCGTCGACGTCCACATGTCCGACATCATCTCGGGCAAGGTCGCTCTCGCCGACTTCAAGGGTATCGCCGCCTGCGGAGGATTCTCCTACGGTGACGTCCTCGGCGCCGGTAACGGATGGGCTCAGTCGATCCTCCTCAACGAGCGGGCTCGCAACGAGTTCACCGCCTTCTTCGCCTCGCGCAAGGACACTTTCGCCCTCGCCGTCTGCAACGGATGCCAGCTCTTCAGTCAGCTCAAGGAGCTCATCCCTGGAGCCGAGGAGTGGCCATTGTTCAAGCAGAACCTCTCGGGTCGGTTCGAGGGTCGCGCTTCGCTCGTCGAGATCGACTCGCCCGCCGACGACTCGGTCTTCCTTCGCGGCATGCACGGCTCGGTCCTTCCCGTCGCTGTCGCTCACGGTGAAGGTCGCGCTACCTACGTTGGTGGTGAGTTTCCGATCGCTCTTCTATGCCGCCCCATCGAGAGCTGACCACTTTCTCCCTTTCGCCGCTCTCCCCTTCTCCCTTCCCCTCCTCCTTTGCTCTCCCTCACCAATCCTGCCCACTTCTCTCCTCTCCTTCGCTTGACTCAAACACCACCTCGATCCCCACAACAGGCGCTTCCCCCTCCTCGTCCTCCGTCTGCGTTCGCTACGTCGACCCTTCGGGCAACCGCACCGAGCGCTACCCCTACAACCCCAACGGTTCGCCTGAGGGAGTCACCGGAGTCGCCGCTCTCGGTGGTCGTGTACTGGCGCTCATGCCCCATCCCGAACGCGTGACGCTGAAGAAGAGCAACAGCTGGTATCCCAAGGAGGAGGGCAAGGCTTGGGGAGGAAGGGGACCTTGGGCGAGGATCTTTGAGAATGCGAGGGAGTGGGTGGCATAGGCGTGATTGAACTAGATCAGAAGTAGGGATGCATTGAAAATTATCTTTTGTAGCACACTCAAAGCGGGATTCGAGGTCGGACGAGCGAGAAGCGAAAGCCGAGCGGTGAAAAAAGGCTCTCTCGGCGCGAGCTCAAACGACTGCTAACGAGAACGAGGTTACAACTAGTGACATAGAGCAAGAGAGCTAACAATCTACATATTCTTCTCATTGGCCTTGGCGGCAATGTTGGAGCCCTCGAAAGCAGCATCCCTCTTTGCCAACTCCGCCGCTGAGGCCGAAGGGTCGTGAACGGGCGTATCGCCGATCTCCTCCATCTTAACGTTCAACGCCCGCACCATCTGCTCCCTGGCCTTGAGGTACTTGGGATCAGTTGAACACCAGACGTTGAACAGCTCGAGCGGATCCTCGTCGCAGTCGAAGAGCTCCCACTCGCGCTCCTGCCCGCCCTTCCCCGTTCCCGGCAGGTCAAAGCCTTCGTTATACCAGTAGATGAGCTTGTACTTGTGGTTGCGAATGCCGTAGTGTGCGTAGGCGTCGTGGATCATGTCCCGATGCATCCAGTAGCTGTTTCGAGGCAGAGGAAAGTCAGCGCCGAGCCTCACGGGCGAAGGGAGGAGCAAGGGCGCTCACCGATGGTATGCGACGGTCGTGTCGTCGGGAGCACGAGGAACACCCTGAAGCGACGAGAGGAAGGACTCTCCCTGCATGTAGGAGGGGATGCGGACACCGGCAGCCTCGAGCCAAGTAGCGGCGAAGTCGACGTTCGAGATGATGTCGTTACAGACCGAGCCGGGCTTGATGACCTCGGGCCACTTGATGAGGAAGGGCATCTGGAACGACTCCTCGTAGATGAAGCGCTTGTCGAACCATCCGTGCTCGCCGAGCTGTGAAGAAGGGAGAACATCAGCCTTCGGCGCAAAAGGGAGGAAAGCCGAGGGGTGCAAAAGGGAGGGCGAGAGCAGCCATATGTGGCTCGGTGGAAGTGAATAAATGTATAGAAGGGTAAAGAAAACGTATAGGAGGATGTATAGGAGGGCTAAGACTCACGAAGAAGCCTTGATCACTGGTGTAGATGACCATGGTGTTCTCGGTGAGGCCGGCCTGCTCGAGGTAGTCGAGAAGTCGCCCAACATTGTCGTCGATGGATTGAATGCAGCGAAGGTATCGCTGCATGTAGCGTTGGTATTTGAACGTAGAGAGCTCGGCGCGAGTCTTGAAGGTGAAGACTTCGGCCGTGTCCTTGTCGACGAGGCGCATTTGAGAGACGTCGTCCGGCATGGGCACTTTGCGCGACGAGAGGTACCTAGGAGAGAGAGATATTCAGCGCCCGAGCTCGAAGCCGAACTAGAAGCACTCACCAGAGACCCGGGATCTCGAGCTCGCCGACCTCTGATCCTCCTTCGGGCTGAACGAGACCGAGGTCTTGGTAGCTCATGTCCGACTCCACGCGCATCTTGGCGACAGAGGCTGCCTTTGCTCGGTTCTTGTAGTCGTCGGTGAAGCTGGTCGAGATGGAAGTTTGGAGGCGAACGAGAAGGAGGAGAGAGGAAAGCAGAGGCGGAGAAGGGTCAGCGCCGAAAAAGGGGAAGCTCGGCGAAAGCGAGAAGCGACTCACGTCTCGGGGAGCTTGATAGGGTCCTTGTAGAGGTGCTTGTGCTTGGGATCGCACTCCCATGAGCGATGAGGAGCCTTGTGGTGGACCATGGTGAAGAAGGGCCGAGTCGGATCGCGCTTCTCGATGAAGTCGATGGCCTTGTCGGTGATGATGTCGGTCACGTAGCCCTTCTCGACGTGCGTGCCATCCGAGTTGATGAAGCTAGGGTCAAAGTACTGTCCTTGGCCTGGGAGGATGTCCCATTCGTCGAAGCCGGTCGGTTCGTGAGCCTTTCCTTCCCCGAGGTGCCATTTTCCAAGCATCGCTGTTTGATAGCCCGCGCTACTTCTAAGATGCTTCGCAACGTTCGGAAGATTCCGGTCGATCTTCCCGTCCAGCGTGTGCACTCCATTGACGTGGTTATGGGTGCCACACAGGATGGTAGCTCTCGACGGCGTACAGATCGAGCTGTAGGCGCGGAAGGGTCAGCGATTGAAGGAGATGTCAAGTATTGAAGTAGGAACTCACTTGGTAACGTAGCAATGGTTGAAGAGCATCCCGCCGGTAGCGATTCGGTCGAGATTTGGAGTTCGGTTGATGGCGCCGGCTCCATGAGCTCCGTAGGCGGAGATTGCTTTGGACGCATGGTCGTCTGCCATGATGAAGACGATGTTGGGCTGTTGACTCGCCATGGCGGAAGGCATGTAGCAAGGTCGGAGAGTTGGCGAACTTGAAGGGGAGAAAGAAGGGACTCGGAGAGCAAGGGCGAAAGCGAGAGAGAGGAAGAGCGAAGTGAGCTCGAAGAGTGTAAGGTAGGAAAGAGAGCTGTAGCCAAAGCTGATTCGACGATGTGGGGGAGCGGGGCAGAAGCAAAGAGGCGAGAGGCAAGCCGCGGCGGCAGGCGAAAGAGCGAAAGACGGCTCGCTCGCTCTTCTCGCTCCTTTCGTCCGGTCGCTTTTCTTCGCCAGAGCCATACACCACCGATCTCGCCGCCTCTTGCCCGTGGCGTGATCCACGCGCGGTTCTCTGCAAGATTCCTCGCTCTGCTCGCTCCGGTTCAGCGGCCAAAGGGAAGGATTGCATCCGCACGGCCCCGTGATGGCTGATTGCCCCACGTAGGGGGAGAGGACATTTATACGGGACCCCACAGGTCTCCTTCTTCACTACCATCAGCTCCTACGGCTCCAAGTGGTCTTCTTCGCCTCTCCAAAGCTCTCTCCCTCTCGTAAGTCGTCTCCTCCCGCTGTACGGCGATGTTTCCGGTACTGATCGAAAGTACAACTTGCGTGCTTTATACTGATCGTGCTCTCACCTCGCGCAGACGTCTCTTGCGTGCTTTGCTACAGTCGGGCGATAGACCTGCTTCATCCTCGCCTTCAGCCCATCAAACTCTTTCCTTCGCACCTATGACTGCTGGATCAACTCGTAAGTATTGAGCTACATCTCCTCTACCACCCTGTTCGCCTTCATCTGCGCTCCCATCGGCGATTCGCCCAACTTTCGGCGGAATCATCTGCCCTCTTCCCATCGGCGGTTTGCCCGTCCTTCGGCGGAGGGAAGCGCACACACTCAACTCTCGGCCTCAGTCTTCAGCTCGCTGACACAGCGTTCACCTCCACAGCTCACCCCAGCTCCCTTCAAACCGACAAGCCGACCATTTCGCACCTGAACGACAAAGCCTCGATCGAAGACCGCCAGATGGACACCTCCTCCGCTTCGTTCGAGAAGGGAACGACTCTCATGGCCAAACCCGTCGACCTCTCGGTCAAGGAATCGTTCAGCGTGTGGCGCAAGGGAGTCTTCTGGTCTTTCCTTCTTTCCCTCGCCGTGATGATGGAGAGCTACGACATGATCCTCCTCAACTCGCTCTACGCCGCTCCTCCCTTCCAGAAGGCGTACGGCGTACTGCAGCCCAACGGCAAGTACATCATCCCCGCTCCCTGGCAGTCGGGGCTCAACGCCGGACAAAACGTCGCCCTCATCATTGGTATCCTCATTGGGGCTCCCTTAGTCGATCGATTTGGATTCAAGAGATGTATGATGGGTGGCCTCGTCTGGGTCTTCGCCTTCAAATTCCTCATCTTCTTCTCGACCGGGCTTCCTCAGCTCCTCGCCGGCTACATCGTCGGTAAGTCCTTTTTCCCCTCTCGCTTTCGGAGCAGCATTTGCTCACACGTCTCTCTTCCACAGCATGTATTCCAATGGGGATGTTCTCGATTTCCGCCCCTGCCTTCGCTGTAGAGGTCGTGCCGTCTGCGATTCGCTCTTACGTCGCCTCGTGAGTCCTGCTTTCGGCTCACAGGGCTCGTTTGGCGGGACCAAAAAGCTCTCAGGATTGTTTACTGATGTTCCTTTTCCCCCGAACGCAGCTACGTCAACCTCTGCTGGGTCAGTAAGTCAATTCTCGGTCCTCTACTTCCTCGCCGAACTTCGACGATGCCAGAATGAGCGCTAACAGGCTGCTACAACCCACAGTCGGACATGTCATCGGAGCCGGTGTTTTGAAGGCTAGCCTCGACTACAACTCGGAATGGACCTACAAGCTCCCCTTTGTCCTCATGTTCGCCATCCCCCTCCCCCTCGCCGTCGCCCTCTTCTTCGCCCCCGAGTCGCCCTACTACCTCGCCAGGAAAGGACGTCTCGAGGAAGCTGCTACTGCTATGGATCGCCTTCACGCCCCTCATCCTACCATCAACTCTCAGCACCTCGTCGCTCATATCCAGGAAACGTTTCGGATCGAAACTCAGCTCAAGACTGGAGGAACCTACGCCGCTTGCTTCCGTGGTACCAATCGCCGTCGAACTGAGATTGCCATCATCTCGTGGACCATGCCTGCACTCGTCGGATACGTCGTTCAGGTGAGCGCCGAGCGATCTCCGAGCCGGGCTGAACAGCGCTAACAACTCTTTCTCTTCACAGTTCTACGCCACGTTCTTCTTCACGCGCGCCGGACTTCCCACCGACAAAGCCTTCGCTCTCGGCCTCGGCAACTACTGCATCGCCTTCGCCGGTGGTATCACCAGTTGGTTTTTGCAATATCGCTTCGGACGGCGCACCCTGATCTGCGCCGGGTTATTCTTTATGAGCCCTCTCATGTTCTTGGTCGGCGCTCTCGACTTCGCTACTTCGAACGCAGGAAGATGGGCTCAGTCCATCATGCTCATGATTTGGTTCTACTTGTGCGTATCTCTTTTCCCCTTCCCCTCCTCGCCCTCCCTCTCCCTTTCCCAGTCGCTCTCCCTCTCTCACACGTTTTTGCTGACTCGTTACCCTCAACTACAGCTACGGATCATGCCTCGGACCGATTCCCTATGTCATCGCGGCCGAGGTGAGTACTCAATTCGCTTCCGCTCGAGAGCTTGCCTGACCGCCGAACGCTCTCCACCCCAGGTGCCCGCCATGAAACTCCGCGCCAAGACCCTCGCCCTCGCTCGCATGCTCTACTACGCCGTCTTGATCTCGGCATCGGTCCTCAGCCCCTACTTCCTTCAAACCTGGAATTTGAAGGGCAAGGCGGCATTCCCTGCCTTCGGCTTTACCCTCCTCTCGCTCATTTGGAGCTTTGTTCGACTCCCCGAGATGAAGGGGTGAGTCTTTGAGCTCGTCTTACTCGATATCCGAGCTGACTCGTACCCCCTACAGGCGCAACTTCGAGGAGCTCGACATTCTCTTCGGCCTCAAGGTGCCAGCTCGCCAATTCAGCTCGTATGTTATTACGGAGGAGGACAAAGAGGTTGTAGCTCATTCGGATCAGTAGTTCTTTGTCGTTTTGGATAGTGCTTGTCATGTATGAAGGGTTCTCGTGTTTCAATCTCGGGCGCAGGCGAGCGCCGAGTTGGCGAGGAAAGAGCTGGCGTCTTCTTCTGCGAGCTCCAGCCCAGCAGGGATAAGGGAACGTCTTTGATCGAGTTGGTTATTACATCAGCCTCCTCTCGGCGCAGGAAAAGCCTTCCGTCCTCTTGCTGGTCAGCCCTCTCTCGGAGCGAGCTCGGTGCCGCTGTGGATGAACGACAAGGCCAAGGGAAAGTCTGGGAGAGCACCGAAGCTCATTTTATTGAGTCAGAGACCCTGCTCGAGCACCCTGGATCTCTGAGAAGTGGACCTCTGATGGAGCCGCTTCAACGCTTCGACTCGCTCAGCTCCTTGACCTCCTTCCTCTTCTTCGCTTCTCACTTCGCTTCGCTTTTCGCGGTACCGGGAGGTTACAGTGCAACTCTGCATGTAGGTTATCTGTACCTTGCTCCACTGCTTCATCGCTAACCTGCTTGCGCCACAGACGGAACGCGTCTGGCCAAGCTCTCGAATCGTCGGGCGCTCTTTCGCTGCTACGAATCGCACGAGGTGAGCAGGGAGGATCTGTAAATGGTCCTTTACGTCGCTGACACCCCTTCCTTCGCCAGCAGAAGCTCGCCAGAGGTCGTACAGCGCCACATACCTCGCTCCTGGATCACTCTTGAAGGTGAGCAGGTCTTCCGAGTGCTTTTACAGTAGCTCACATTATTCTTATACAACACAGATCTATCCTACGCCTTTTCTAGCACCCTCGACCCTTCGCCGTCTCTCCCTTACCCCACTCGGTCGCCTTTCTCACCCTCTCCCGCTCGTTCGCCGGTCCAAATCGCCCGAGATTCCACCTCGTCCTACACCATCGACATGGCATCCTCTTACGGCGACCCTCCCTCCACCTCACACCTCTCCGTCGACGACTCGCCCACCGCCAGCACCTCGGCAGCTTCAAACCAAGGCAAGGCGATCAAGAGGACTCGCACGGGCTGCCTCGTATGTCGCAAGCGCAAAGTCAAGTGCGACGAGCGCCCTGGAACGTGTGCAGCCTGCGAGCGGATACACGCCGCCTGCGAATGGGATGAGCCTTGGAACGCCGAGAAGAGCTCGTCGGAGGCGAGGAAGCGGCCTCGAGCGAAGAAGGCATGCGCACAGGTAGGGTTCAGACTTCAGAACTGTAGGATCTTGAGCTGACCCTCGCCTTACAGTGTCGAAGCGTCCGAATGAAGTGCTCGACGGACCGACCTCGTTGCGCGCGGTGCCAGCGCAAGTCGTTCGACTGCCACTATGAGGACGATGTATCGAATTCTTTCGACTCTGGTACCGAACTCGGAGGAGAGCTTTCACGCCCGTTTGAGTGAGTTCGACGAGGCGATTTGCTCAACTCGGCCGAAAGCTGACCCACTCGAGCAGAATGGCTGAACTCGGCGACAAGGCAACCGTCACGAGCCTCATAGACGGCTACTTTCAAAACTACTACCCATCAGCATAGTGCGTCACTGTCTTTCGGCGTCGAGCTCGGCGCAAGCTCACCTTTCTAGTACCTTCGCAGCCACTCTTTCCTCCACCGACCCACCATCATGCGCGACTACGAGGAGGGCAAACTCGACAAGCGGCTGCTCATATCGATGTGTGCGGTCACTGTACGCCTGACGACGCCCGACGCGCCGACTTCAAGCCGTTGGTTCGAAGCCATCTTCGACTCGGTCGCATCCTCCCTCGTATCCAAACCGACGTTCAACCTCGTCTGTACCGCAATCCATCTTCTGAGTTTCGTCTTCTGGGATACTCAGAATACTCGAGTGTTTATGCTCTGCAGCCTCGTTTGTCGGTGAGTCGACTCGGACCTCTCTTCGCGCTCGTCTCGCTGACCTTGACTGTCGTTCCAGGGCGGTTTTCGCTCTGCGCTTGAACCTCGAGTCCAATCACGATGAGGAGGCGTCGTTCGCCGAGCGCGAGTCGAGAAGGAGGGTCGCTTTCGCCAGCTTCCTCATCGATTCGTTCGTCGCCGGAGGAGTCCGCGAATTCTCCTCCCTTCCCTCCGACTCGCTACATATCCAACTTCCAACTACCGAGCGTAACTTCAACCTTTCGATCGCGTGCAAGTGCCCTCAGCTCACCTTGAGCGTCGAGGGTCGAATCGAGGCATCGCCGCTTGCGCCGAATGTCGGCCTTCTCGGTCACTACATCACGGTCATGGCGATTCGGAGGCGGATCTTACAGTGAGTTGACTTCTTTTCTCCTTTTTTTGACCTCTCACTGATGACCCCTTCTTCACAGATACGTCGTCAACATCGAGCGAGATTCGTCGCTGCCATGGCAAGAGCAGTCCCTCTTCCACCTCTGCCGTACCGACATCATGGTCTGGGAGATCGGACTCGGCTCGGAGTACAACTTTACGAAGGAGAACCTCCATGCGCGCAAGGCGAGCGGTCAACTGAACCAGCTTTTCGCTCGTGAGCTCGGCCGTCTTTTCGTTCCGCCGTCGACGACGCTGACTCACTAACCTCCTTACCTCGCACAGTACGAGTCTACGGCCATCAAGCGACGGTCAACCTCTGTCGAATCGCCATCCACGGCTTCAGGGAGGCCGCCAAACCCGAGGTTCTCCTCGCCGCTCCACCAGATTGGTTATGGAGAACGCAGCGCGACTGCTTCGACTCGGCGATTCGAGTGCTAGACACCGCTCAGTTTGTTCTAGGAGAGCTACCAGACTTTGTGTGCTCGGACAGTGGAGGTAAGGGTCCGAGACCGGCGACCGAGAGTCGAGCCGAGCGCTGATGGAGCTTCGCTACAGTCTGCGCTGCTCTCTTCGAGTCAACTAGGATTCAGATCTGGTCCCTCTTCCACCTCGTTGAGCCGGAGAACCGTCAAGCTGCCGTTCAGGAAGCGATACCTCGCATCGAGGCCGCCGTCCTCCTCATGACTCGCACTGCAGGATTCGCCTACAACGTTCGAGGGATGGTGAGTTGTCCCTCATGCTTCTTCACCAGATTCAGATAGCTGAGACTTTCTCCTCTCCACAGCTGCACATGATGGCTCGTCTCCTTCGCTCCTCGCCCTTCGCTTCTCTCGCGCCAACCTTCTCCGAGTCGGGCGCCAGCACGCCCAGCGGCGACTACCCTTCCCTCGTCGCTCCATCCAAACACGAACTAATCATTCGAGTTCACTCTGAGCTCGCACAAGTCGCCAAGGAGCAGCAACGGCAGAATCCTAAATCGACCGAGAAGGCGCCGCCGAGCGCTTCGACCTCCTCCATCATGGCCGCTGGAACCGACGCACCACCAGCATCACCACGTACCGGTACTCTTCAAGCTGTAGAAGTCCCGCTGGCGTTAACGGGAGATTCGTTGGAGGCTGAGGCGGCGAGTTGGTTCGGCGAGTTGGGAGACGATCCGACGAATTTGTGGTTCGAGCCGCCGACGGACTTGTTCAGCTTTGGATTAGATCGCTGGCCGTTTCCAGATGATGCATCTTGGCCTCGCTTGCAATGAGAACGAGTCGCTCGCTTTCTGATCCTCGTCACCCAGGCAGAGCCGAGAGCAACGGCCGAGTTGAGGGGCTCTTTCGCCTCGACGAATCGCAGCAGGAGTTTCCTACCTCTCAGCAGAGCAGTGCAATCTTTCCCACGCTCTCCATTGTGCTGTACAACGCTAGGCGAAAAGCGCGGTTTCCAATCTCGTGCATCGAGCGACGAGGCGTCTTGCCCACCGCCCGAGTCGAATCGCCTCTTGTTCTTCAATCTCATCGTCGTCTCAGCGCCTCCGTGGCATCGACACACCTCGCATCGACCTAAAGATCTACAGAAGCCTCTGCGGACACCTACACCATGTCCTGGCTTCCGCGCCAAAAGCTCACGGGAGCGCCCCGCCCGTTTCTCTCGCTCTCGAACCTTTGGAGCGCACATGAACATCGAGGAAGCTGCCCGTTCCATCAAGCGGGCCTCACTTGCGAGCGACAAGTGAGCAGAGTCTCGCACAGGTTCCCCGGCGCCAGGTCCTTCGCCTCGACGTCTGTCGATAGCGCTCGAGAGCGCGAGGTCAAACCGTTCTCGTCCGAGTCGGGCTTCTGGAGGCAAGGACTACCATCGCCGGAGGAGATGCAGGATGGCAAAGTATGTAGTCGATTCTCCGCTCTTGCGTTGAGCGTTGAGTGCTGACCGAATCGCTCTACAGTGGGCGGGCAAGGGCAGATCGCTCGTTTGGTGCCAAGTCGTCGAAACGCTCGCGCAAGGTCGTCGGAAGCCTACACCAAAGGCTGGGTACCTGCCAGCTCGACCCGACGAGTTTGATAGCTCAAGCGCCGCTTGGTCTCAGCATTCGACCGGCTCGACCGACGACTCGCAACAATCCAAGGAATGGACCTCGTCCGACTTCACCGGCCCAGGAGGAAGGATCTGGGGCAGCAGCGGCGCTCGACCTCAGTTCTTCACGAACAACGCTTGGAACCGCATGCCCTGCTTTCGCGGCAAGAAGCATCACCACCATGGGCGCCGATGCGGACCGAAGATGAGCATGAAGGAGAGGCACTTTCAGCGTGCCATTCGCATGAGAACCATCAAAACCGATGCTACCATGTTCAAGAATGGTCAGTAGCCCTCTCGGCAACCGCAGAGCAGATCTCAAGGCTAACTCCCTCTCCTCGTTCGCAGGCCTCTTCTACTTCCTCGTCGTCAAGCCTCGAGTGCCCAAGACTGCCCCGAAGTACCGCCGAAGCGTCATCCACGATCACTCTCGCTACTCGACGTCCAAAACCCCCTTCGCGGCCCTCGCTCCCTCGCTCCCACCCCCACCGTCCTCCTTCTCCCCCGCCGCCCGTCCCTCCATCTTCAGCTCCATTCGCACTCCCTTCCCTACCGCGCCAAAGCCCATTCCCGGTGCTCTTCAAATCCGTGGATTCGCCTCGTCATGTCGAGCGGCATGCATCCCCTGCGTCGAAGCCGTCCCTCGCGCCGTCATGCAGGCCGGCATTCCCATCCTCGTCCCCCTCCTCGGTCTACTCAAATCCACCGCCGCCATCAACGTCACCATGATCGTCTCTCGTATCGCTCTAACCGCCCTCCCCCTCTCCCTTCGCGCCAAGTTCATCTACGCCCTCCGCGAGCGCTACCTCCGCGATCCTGAGAACGCTTCGGGATGGCTCAAGCGCTTGATCAAGACTCACCATCCGTCGGGAGAAGTCGTCAACGGTCGAGCGATGCGCGTCAACGCCATGTGGATCGTCCCAACTCTCGTCCTCGCCCCCGTTCTCCTCACCATCGCCATCATCGCCGCCTCCTTCGAGCGTACTCCCGTCACCGGTCGCCTTCGCGTGATGATGCTCTCGCCCACCGAGGAGGCAGACCTCGTCTCTTCCATTCTCACCGTCGGCGAGTCGTCGAGGTCGCAGACTCGCGACTGGGTCAGCATCCTTCGCTCGGTGCTCGAGCTCGAGGACGAGGGCTACTCGCCCGCGACTGGACGTCGCCTCCTCCTCGGCGGTGAGATCCTCGACGAGCGCGATTGGCGAGTGCGCTGGACGGAAGCCGTGTTGAGGAGGCTGGAGACGGGAGTGCCGATGCTCGCCACGGGCGAAGGAGCGGCAGCCGCGACTGCCCAGCTGCAAGAGGCGCTTCTGCAGCCTCCTCCCACTCGCTACCCTCTCGCGCCAAGGACGACGGTCACTGCAGCGCAGGAGCTCGGCGCCAAGGGATCTCTGTACATGGGCAAGCACCGCGATGGGAGCGTAGGGAAGCCAACGGCGGGCGAGCTCGCTTGCGAGTATGACCTTCTCGTCATCGAGCGAGACGAGCCCAACGCCTTCTCCTTCGGATTTGGACCCGACTACATTGACGAAGGACGCGACTCCAAAGGAAGGCGCGGTGTGGTCGTCGTCTACACTGGTGAGCTTCGGTCGCCGTTCCTCGAGCCGAGCGAAAGCTGATCCTTCTTACTCAACAGGCTTCATCAACGACATCCTCGGCGAGGCTGCACCGATCAGCGCACCTCCTACACCTCCAGAGTCCCCTCGGTCGTCCTCTGGGATGTTCGGCTTCCTCGGTCGCGATTCGAAACCGGCGCCCCTTCCCAACCTCGAGCCCACCATCCTCCCAACACGCGAGCAGACCCAATCCCTCGCCGTGCTCCTCTCTCACGAACTCGCCCATCTCGTGCTCTCCCACACGCTCGAGTCATACGCCAGCACCTCGCTCCTCATACCACACCTCACCAAGCTCGGCGCAGACGTCGTTCGCACCCTCGTTTTCCCCTTCACGGCGCTTTTCGGGCCCTTCCTCAACGACGCTATCGGACGGAGCATGAACGAAGGCGCCTCGAGCGGATTCGGAGTCGTCGGACAAGTCTTCAACAGCTGTTCATCGCGTACGCTCGAGATTGAAGCCGATCTCGTAGCATTGCGGTGAGCTTTTCTTCTCTTCCCGTCGAAACGCCCTCGCTGACCCCGTCTTTGCTCGCAGGCTGCTCAGCTACTCGGGCATCGACCCTCGCTTCGCCCTCGACTTTTGGGAGGATCGCCTCACCGCTTCCATCACTCCTCACTCACATTCTCACCCTCTTCCACCCGCGCCACCCTCCTCTCATCTCCGTCTTCACTCGGCTTCCCACGCCCTTCCAACGCTCAACATGTCCTCTCCCGACGGCGACAAGGACGTGCCCGACAAAGCTTGCAAGTTCCTTCGGAGTCATCCAGTAGACGAAGAGCGCGTGCAGAGAATTAGGGATGAGTTGGTGAAGTGGGTGTCGTTCAGAGGGACCGAGTTCGCCGTCTGAGGTTGAGGCCGAGGTTGAGGTTGAGGAGCGTCGAGCTGGGCTCGCTTCGTGATTCATATGTATACAGCTAGATACTATATTCTGTCTCCGCTTTTTTAGTGCCCCCATTAGCCTTCTGTATGTCTGTTGTGCCCCGCCTCGGTCCTCACGCGAGCAGCGACTGGCCTGTCTTAGTAGTCCCCTTGCGGAAATCATACACACTCGCTTCTCCCCTAACATGGAGGACCGATGACGGCGAACGCGAAGAGACGCTGGTTGAGCGACAAACTACCTGGGAGAGAAGCAAACGGACCAGGAGATGAGCGCCGAGTCGGCTCCTCGCTCTCTCACGCTCGCCACGCCATGTGGAATGAGTACTAGGGTATCAATAAGCAAACCTGATTGATAATATACACAAAAACCTCGAAATCAGACTGCCACTCCAAAACGAATAAGTTAAGCTCTTGGGACCTCCCTCTACGCTCCCGCTACCGCTCCTTCGTACCCAACCTCAGCTTCCAGGAAGCCCCCTCCCCCCCCCCTACTCTACTGAGTCTACTCTTCCTTCGTGACTGACCTCTCAGCTTCCTGCGCCTACGAGGTGAAGCTGAAAGGCGGGGAGAGCCAGCTCTCGTATTGGTCTTCGTTCGTCGGGTTTCCGGTGATCTTGAGCGCCCTGCAGATCGAGAAAACGAGTCAGCTTCCGTCATCGCCAAGGACAGTGTTCTCCCTCTCGTCGTTGGAACTTGGGCTAGGTCGAGCACCTCGGCGCCGAGCGGCTCAAAAACTCACCTCAATAGCACCCTGTAGCTAACGCCAGTCGACGCTTGGGCGCTTCCTCCGGTCGAGGTCGTGTAAGTGCCATCGAAAGGCAGCTCATAGTCGGTGAATCCGCCGTCAAAGTTGAGGAGGTAATCCCTCGCGGCGAGGCCAGTCGAGTAGATGCTGCCGATGGTAGGGACGTCGGAGAACTTGACAGGGTTGGCGCGCGCCTCGAGGTGAGACCAAGACTCGAAAGCCGAGGCAGCCATTTCGGGCGAAGGAGCGGGAGAGGCAGAAGCCGAGCGACGAGCCATGCGGACACGACGGCCGTTCGTTACGGAGGGGACGGTGCCGGTAAAGTCGATGTTGGCGTTGACGAGGTCGAGGTAGAGACGACGAGTTCCACCTGTAGTTCAACGAACGCGATTAAAAGATGTTCTTGACTTCGACTTGGAGCGGATGAGGGCGACTCACCTGCGAGGCGGAAGTAGATGACGAGGCTGCCATCGCGAGCGTAGGAGCCAGTGCCGGTAAGGATGTCCTCTCCAACGGCGAGGAAGGGGTAGCGGGGGCCGAGAGCGACGTCGGTGGTATCGAGAACTGGCGGAGAGGGAGGAGGTCAGCGATGGCTCAGCGTTGGCAGCTCGCACGAAGACTCACTGGGCATGTCGATCATGTTGGCGGCGACACCAAAGTAGGGAACTGTTCGGGAGAGAAAGGTCAACGGCCGCGCGAAGCCCAATCTCGCCAGCGAGACTCACCCGAGTACGCCTCGGTCGCAGCGCCTCCAGTCGAGGGAGTTCCAACGACGCCGACGAAGCCCGAGTAGATGGGGAAGCGAGCGATGTCGGCGGTAGTAAGATAAGGAGGAGCGAAGCCGACCTGCATGGTCTTGGACTGGCCGGCGGGGATGGTGAGGTAGGAGGTGCTGAAAGTGACCTTGGCGCCGACCGAAGCGGCGGAAACGGCGGTAGGATCGGTGGAGACGAGAACGTCACTGCTAGCGGACTACAGACGAATCAGGGTGTCAGCGCTGGTGAAAGAGCTGCTACAAGATACGAGTAAGACTCACGCCGTCGTAGGTGCCGATCGCTTGCGCTGCAGTCGAGTTGAAGGTGTACTTCATCGAGACGGAGTTGCGGTTGGTGATGGTAAGCTTCTGAAGGCTGTTGAGGTACTTGGTGTCGTTGAGGAAGAACTGGTAGGGGCTGATCAAAGTCTTGGCGGCGATGGCTTTGGAGACGTTGATCATTCCTGTCGCCGAGGGAAGGTCAGCGTCACGTCTCGGGAGCTCTCGAAATCGTACTCACCTCCTCCTTGAAGAATGACAGTCTCGTAGGTCGAGCTACCGACGGTGACGGGAACCCAGGAAGCGGTCGTCGTAAGAAGGCTTCGGACCTCCAGGGGACTGAGGTTCTCAGAGCTACGAGCAGAGAGGATGAGGGCGGTTGCTCCGGCTGCAAAGGTTCAGAAGTCAGTAACGATAGACGAACGAGAGTAAAGCATAACTCACCTCCGAAAGGAGCAGCGAAACTCGTTCCACGCATGATGCCGACTCCTCCTGAGGCGAGCGAGACGGTGGAGAGGATGTTGGCTCCAGGTGCGGTGTAAGAAGGCTGGCCGTAGAGCTCGTTGGTAGGGCCGTAGCCGGAGAAAGACCTGTAGAGCAGAATATCAGTATTCGGCGCGTACGAACGAGAGGCGGAGAGCAGCTTACGACATGAGTCCTCCCTTGGTCTTGTCGGCGGTTCCAGTGAGAGCGGTAGGGCCAGCGGGCGAAAGAGGGCCACTAGGGAAAGAAATGCGAAGGGAGCGCGAGTTGACAGCGTAGTAGGCAAGAAGCTGTGCGGGACGATAGATGAGCGAAGGAGTCGAGCGAGAGGGCACCGTAAAGGACAACTTACCTGCAGACCAGCCTCGCGAGTAAGTCCACCAACGGCTTGAAGGCCAGAGCTACCGACGTTGAGTTGAGGAAGCATGTAGTCGTCCGTGTTGTACATCAGGACGACCTTTCTGCTCGGCGATGACGAAACTGGGTCAGCTTCCGCTCTCCCTCGACTCGAGACCTAACGCCCGAGCACTACTCACCCTCCAGCAGCCACGACGTTGGCGTATTTGGTGTCGAAGGTGCACGTTCCACGCTGAACGACGACAGCCCTGGTCGAGAGGTCGGGGGTGGAGGAGGGGAGGGGAGAGCAGGCGTCGTTGGTGATGGACGAGTCGGTTGAGGTGAAGTAGATGTTGTAAGCGCCCGGAGCGTTGAGAGGTTTGGGCGACATGTAAGCGATGGGGTCGCGGTTGAGGAGGTTGGCTTGGTAGGTTGGGAGGTAGGTGAGCTCGCTGCAGGGAATAGCAGGTCAGCGGAAGGCGGGAGGCTGTTTAAACGAGTAGGGAGACGAACGCGGCGTTGACCGAAGTACCGTTGACGGTCGAAGCGGGAGCCTCGGCGAAGAAGGGACCTGCGAAAGCGAAGGTCAGCGACGCTGGCCGAGCTCGACGACAAGTCCAGTCTTACCCTCAACACCATCGTTTCCGGTAGCGACGATAACGTGAACGCCTTGGCCGACGAGATAGTCGATGACGATCTGAGCAGGAGTGACGGCGAGCCATCCGACTCCTCCGCCGAGCGAGATGGAGATGACATTGCAGCCGTCATTAGCGGCCTGAAGCAAAGCCTTCACGAGCTGTAGAAGAGAGAAGAGTCAGCACAGATGGAAGCGTCGAGGTCGAGCGCGCGAAAGACCTACAACGTCCTCGGTCGTAACGCCAGGGCAGCTCGTGATCTGCGAAGCAAGGTCAGTCTTTGCTTCTCGTCTCGTAGACGAAAAGCAGATCGACGTACTCGGTACATTCCGATCGTCGCAGCGGGAGCGACACCTGTGCAGTCGAGGTGTCAGCTCAAGCTCGGTCGAGAAAGGGAGGGGGGAAAGCTCACCAGTGAAGCCGTAGACATTGGGGACGGCGCCGATGACACCAGAGATGAAGGTCCCTGTAAATGAACGCGCTGTGAGCAGGGGCTCGAAGGATTGAGCCTCGAAGGCTTACCGTGGTCCGAGCAGGTCGAGTCTGCGGAGGCAAACGAGTCAGCTCTCGACGTCCTCAATAGTAAGTAGTGAAAGACAAAGACGTACAAGGATCGGTATCGGCGATGGGGGTGTTCTCGCCGGTGTAGTTGTCGCCCACAAAATCGTAGCCGAACGAGATCTGGCAGCCCGAGCCGAAGCATCCGCCGAGCAGGGGATTGGTGTAGTCAACTCCCTCATCTAGAATTCCGATCTGCACAATAAGAAGTCAGCGTACCGCTGTTGTACTTCATCGAGCCGCTTCACCCACCTTGACGCCCTTGCCGAGCAGCCCAGAGTTGTGAGCCTTGTCGACGGACGTCTGAACGTGAGGACCAAAGACGTCTCCCGTGTAGGAGGAGGGAGGGATGGTAGCACGACGCTCGAGGACGTCGTTAAGATCCCTGCGGAAGACTGAGATGTTGCGCGTGTCGGGGTTGGTGAGAAGCGAAGAAGCGGTCGTCTTGATCGAAGGGTTGCTCTGAAGCGCCGAGTTGGTGCTGTCCGAGGCAGGCTCATCCCCTGCGAGGGGAACGACAGGCTTGCGAAGGAATTGCACGGGCCAGACAGCCTGTAGAGGTGCAGGAAAGCTCAGCGATGGTCGAACAACACGGCGATTCGACGCGTCGGATTCGCCTCACCTGAACTCCGTCGATGGCCAGCAGGTCGTCGGCGGTCGTGCCATCTGGTACAGTAATACTAGCACCGTGAAAAGCCGCGGGCAAGGATTGGAACTGCTGCCTGAGCGTGTAGTCGATGCCCTTGCTCTTGATGTCGCTGAGAATGGCCTGTGGGTCGAAGAGTTCAGCTTTTGAGCGCACTGGAGGGCTACAGCGAGCAGGAGCGTACGGTGACAGGGTTCAGCCCGCGTTTGGTGAGCGCTGTACCGCTTGTCTGGACGAAGAACGAGTTTGGGACGACCTTGAGCTCGGTCTTGCTTGTTCCTCCCTGGTTGAAAGCCGATGCGCTGGCTGCCAGCAGCAGCAGCGGTAGTAACAGCTGCATAATGATGTGGTGAAACGAGTGACGATAGCTGAGAAGAAGCGCAAGAAGAGTTGAAAGAGAGCGGAGAAGCGCGACCAGCGGCCAAGAAAGCCATGAGGAATGGGATCGCTGAGGACCCCCGCTGCATCATCCTCATTCGGCACCTTCTTTTACCTCGTCCGTTTCCTTTGATTCGCCCAGCCCACGGCATCAGGTCCTTCCCCTTGCGGTCCCCAGCCAGCTGGCTCGCTCGTCGTCTCCGAACTCCTCGCGCTCGGCGAGCTCAACAGCAGTGTCTCAGCTTTCGCCAACGTTCGCTCGACTGCGACCCGGCTTCGGTGAACAACATACTGGTGATTCCGATATTCCAACCATAAATACACGCGCTTCGGTGGATGATCGCCCTCGCGCCGAACCCTTTCTCGCTTCGACTCGACCATCGCCGAAAACTCAATCCCCAGATTTCTGTTTCGCTGCTGTCGATCAGCGCTCCCTCGCGAATGATCACGAGGAGAAGGTGAAAGGCGGGCTGAGGAAACTCTCCCAGCTAGCCTCGTAGAGCGGATTACCCGTAATCTTGAGCGCCCTGTAGAGCGAGCGCCGAAAGTCAGCTCGCTGCTCGCGCGCGCCTCGAGTTTCAAGCGCGAAGGAATTGAGGAACAAGAGCTCACCTCAACAGAAGCCTGTATTCCTTGCTGTTGGCGGCGGAAACGGTCGCAGGTTTGGTCGGATCGGGTTGATAGCGGCCATGGAAGGTGATTTGAGCGTCGGACCAAGCGGGACCCGAGTTCTCGACGGCATAGTCGCGGGGAAGCTCCGTGCCCGTGTAGATGCGACCGAGGATGGAGGTAGCCGAGTAGAGGGGTCCTGATGATCCAGCGGCGCGCCGAACGAGGGGGTTCAACTCGGAGGAAAAGTCGGTCGAGTTGGAGTCGAATGAGAAGTCGTGCACGTCGAGTAGTGATGAAGTGTCATGTAGTGAAGAAGATGGTGATGCTGATGAGTTGGGAGAACGGCGAAGCATGCGAGTGGCGAGGCCGGCGTTGTTCGTTGAGGGGATCGTCGGTATGAAGGTCGAGCTGCCGAGAACGAGATCGACGGTGACCATTCGAGTGCCCTCTGTAAGTTAGAGGGTTGAAATAAGAGAAGGTTGTACAGGAAGAGGCGAAGAGGAGGTGGAAGAGCGCGCGAAAGGACGAAGAACGGGAGAGGATCAGCGCTCCGGAAGCGCCGTCAAGGGAGGCAGAGCGAACTCACGAGCAAGACGAGCAAAGAGGGTCACTCCTACAGACTTGGTGAAAGCCATCGAGCTCGGTCCAACCTGAACACGATCGTAGTCGGTGAGGAAAGGGTATTTGAGGCCCGTCTCGTAGTTGCCCGAGTAGGTCGAAGTGCTGTCGAGGATGGGAGCGTCGAACATGCGAGCGGCGACGCCAAAGTAGGGAACTGGGTGAGGGGGAAAAGTCAGCTCGCTCCCCCTCCCTTCTCTCGCCTTTCACGACTCACCCGTGTAGCGCTGACTCTTTTGCCCGCTCGCTGCTTGATTGATGATGAGGAAGCCCGAGTAGACGGGAAAACGAGAGGCGGTAGCTGCAGAAATCGTCGGAGCTTTGATGGTGACCTTGACGTTCGTCGTCTTGCCAGCAGCGACCGTCACGACTCGAGCGCCGAAGGAAACGGAAGCGGCGGCGTTGATCTCCTGCGGGTCGAGCGAAGGGAGGACGCTGGTTTTGGCTGCCTTGTCGTAGGCGCCGAGACTGCGGGAAGCGACGTGCGAGAAGGTGTACTTGACGGCGTAGGGGTTGCGGTTCTCGAGTGTGATGGTCTGGACGCCCTTGAAGTAGGCCGTGTCGTTGAGCTGTAGCTCGTAGGGAGTGATGAGCGTCTTGGCGTTGATGGCGTCGACAACTTGCACGAGACCTGTGTGGGTGGATCAAGATGAGCTTCGGCGCGAGAGGAAGGCGGCGAGAGGCGAGGAAGAAGGGGAGAGGCGGGGAAGAAGGCGAGGGGCAAGATCCGAGGCGGCGAGGGGGAGAACAGCAAAGTGCAACGTACCTCCACCTTGCAGGACGGTAGTTTCCAGAGAAGAGCCCGATTCGAGACTCGAAGTCGTGTACTTGGCCGTGGTAACGAGCAAGCTCCGGACTTGAGCTGGAGTGAGCTTCTCGCTCTTCCTGGCCGAGAGGAGAAGTGCAGAGGCGCCAGCTGCAATGAGACGTCGTCAGTAAAGTCTAGGTTGAGTCGGTTCTGATGCTCGGTACGGCTCACCGATGTAAGGAGCCGCCATGGAGGTGCCCGAGAGAATGTCGACTCCGCCGAGCGCGAGCGGGATTGTAGAGAAGATGCTTCCTCCCGGGGCGACGAGCGAAGGTTGGCCGTAGAGCTCGTTCGTAGGTCCAGAGTTGGAGAACTCCCTGTTGATGGAAGCGAGGGTCAGCAGCGCTCAAGCGAGAGTGATAAAAGGGAGACCTCACGAGACGAGACCTCCACTGATGGTGTTGGTAGCATCGGTCGCCAGCGGTCCAGTAGGGAAGTTCATGCGAAGGGAACGAGGGTTCTGCTTGTAGAAGGCGAGAAGCTGGGAAGTGGGACGTCAGCGTCAATTCCTCGACCGAGTCTGACGAGCGCTCACCTTCAAGCCATCCTCCCTTCGCATGCTGGCAACGGCCTCGAGTCCAGTATCTTGGGTGCCAAAGTAGGGCATATCTCCTCCGGTAGCCGAGTTGTAGATGAGAGCGACTCGTCTGCGCAGAGGAAGAGAGAAAAGGGTCAGCGAGTGAACGAAGCTCGACCGAGGCGAGTCGGCGCGATTCTTTGAGAAAGGAGGATGTGAGTGCCAAGATAGCAACGCTACTTACGCTCCAGCAGCAGCAGCATTCGACATCTTGTCTGTGAAGAGGCAAGTCCCTCGCTGGATGACCACCACCTTGCCCGAGAGGTCAAGACCTGCCGGCAAGGCGTCGCAGCCATCGTCGGTCTTGGTAGGGTCGGTCGAGAGGAAGTAGACGACGAGGGTGTCGGTGATGGGAAGCGGCAGGGCGGCGAGGATGGGAATCGTGCCGCGAAGGAGGATGTTGGCTGTGTAGGCGGGGAGAGAAGTCACGTCGCTATGGAGAGAAACAGCGAGTCAGCGAAGGCGAGCGAGCGATGCTCAAGTGAAGCAGCTCACACAGAGCCGACACTGATACCAGTGAGGGTCGCAGCGGGAGCGTCGGTCCAGAAGAGGCCTTCTGTACGCTCGTTGCCCGCCGAAACGGTCGTCACGACGCCGAGACTGTTGAGCTTGGCGACGAGAACCGAGGAAGGATCCGAGTCGACCCATCCTCCCGACGAGCCGAGCGAGAGCGAGACGATGTTGCAGCCGTCCTGGTAGGCTCTCATGAGGGCTTCGACGACCTGTGGGAGCGAGGGAAGGGTCAGCCTCGTCCCCTTGGGCGGGCGGCAGAAGAGAGCGAGAAAGAGACTCACTACATCCGTGGAAGACTCGCCGGTGCATCCAAAGACCCTGTAGTGCCCGATCTGCGCTCCCTTTGCGACGCCGCTGAAGCCGAACGAGTTGTCCTGCGCCGCGACGATTCCAGTAACATGTGTGCCATGCTCGGTACAGTCCGTGTAGGGATCTGGATCCATCGCGCCGGCGTTGGCGTTGTCTCCGACGAAATCGTAGCCGAAACTGATGAGGCAGCCTGGGCCGAAGCAGGGAGCGACCGAGGTGGCTAGATTGAGGATTGGATGTTTCCAATCAACTCCGGTGTCTATGATGCCGATCTGTAAGAAGGGAGAGGGAAGACCAGATGAGGTCAGCACTGCAGGAGAGCGGCGGAGCATCGCCGAACTCACCTTGACTCCCTGACCCGTCCAGCCCTTGGTATGCGCCACATCGACTTGACCCATGACATGAGGGTTCCAAGTATCGGTCGCAGCGGTAGAACGACGAGAGAGGGTGCTTCCTCGACGGAAGAGTGTGGCGTTGTTGTCCTCGGCGAGGGTGAGGAGTTGCTCGGCGGAGACGGGGGCGCTCGTGCTGGAGCTGCTGGCGGGAGAGTCGGAAGCGTAGACGGGGGTGGGGCGAGATACACGGCGAACGGGCCAGACGCGCTGTTGTAGTGCCAGAAAACGCGGATTAGCAGGCAGCTCTCGGACGGGAAAGGGAGGAGCCGAGCTGGCGACTTCGGCGCTCGTTTCTGCGGGCTCACCTCGACTCCTTCGACGGAGAGGATATCCTCGGCGGTCACTGCAGCCTCGACAGTGATGGCGGCGCCAGTAAAGAGCCTGGGTTCGCGGTAGCTCTTGCGTGGTTTTGCCTTGACGCGAGGAGCGGATCGCAGGCGGTTGAGGACGTTGTCGAGGACCTGCAGGGAAGATGTAGTTCAGCAGGCGTGTCCTAGCTTTACATCTATCCCTCTGTGAGCTCTCTTCAACTCACCGTGTCGGCTTCGTCGCGTTTGAGAAGCGAGGAAGCGGCAACCTGGACGATGAACTGACCCGGGATCACTGCTTGCTGAGCAGAATCCCTAGCGGCGCCTTCGAATGTCTTAAAGGCATTTGCCGACGATACCAGCACGGCGAGAGCGCCGAGAAGCTGAGACGGGAGCATGAGCGCGAGCTTGTTGAAGCACTGTTGTGATCGGGACGGGCGAAGGGAGGGAGAAGAAGGCTCAGGCTGTCGTAAGCCTGGCCTGTAGGTCGATTATGTAACGAGCGACGAAGGTGAAAAGGCGGCACGGGAACGAGGCAAAAGATGGGGAGGGAGAAGAAGGTGCGCGCTGCTCCGGCTGGGCCTTCTGCATTATGGAGCTAACGGTCGAGAGAGTTGAGAAAGCACGCGGTTCCGTGTGAACATGTACGAGACGGTCCTGCAAGTCTTTGTTGGGCTTTTGAAGCGCGGGTGAGAAGAGCGAAACGGAGAGCTTCGCAGAGAGCAGCGCCGAGCGATCGCCGAGCAGGCTTTCGGCGGTCGTAGGCAGATAGGAAGAAGGTGAGGCTGCGAGCGCTACCACTGGTGGCTTGCTCGCACTCATTCGAGCAGGCTCAGTGGGGAACTAGCTCTAGCTGCGCCTCAGCTTTCCCACCCCTGCGCGCCGAGCGGAGCCAAAGGTCGTCAAGGCGCGTAGAGAGAACCGAGGGCGCTTTGCGAGCACGAAGGGAAGATGCTGTATTGAACTGCTGTTGGTGATGATTACACGGGGACAACTGCCTCGCCCGACTTGAGATTGACCTGCCTCACTCCGTCCTTGTCGGCGACTGTGTGCGAAAGCAACGAAACGTCAGCTCTTGCACTGTAAGAGCGTCGAAGCAGCACAAACTCACCTCGAACGGTAAACTCCCCAAGGTTCACAATGAACCTCTTCTCCAGCTCGTCGACACACTTCCTCAGCAGATCCAATCCCTCCTCCAAGTTCATATCCGGCTTGTGCCACCTATCCATCGTACTCAGCGCAAAGTAGGCTCCATAACCATGTGCAGCATAAGGTACTACGCCGAGCGTGCCGAGGTAATCGATCCAGTACAGCTCCGGAGTGGTGTTTGTCGGGTCGAAGCCTCCGAGCAGAAGGTTGACGCTGTAGGGTTTGCGAGAGCGGAGGGAGGTGGCGAGTTGGTTTCGAGTCCACGAAGCGGCGGAGGAAGGGCGAAGAGGGAGGTGGTTGCTGTAGTGCAGAAACGAAGCGCGCGAGCAAGCAAGGGAGCGTCGTCAGTCGTCGAAAGAGGTCGCGCGGTCGCTGTACGAGAGCTCGGAAACTCACCGGATCTGGTACAGGCGAAGGTTACGCTCGACGTATTCTGCAAACTGAACCGTGTCTCCTGGCTCTCCCGAGTCTGCACCGAGCGAACGAAAGCCCCAGAGAGTCAGCTAGGCCGCGTACGTGCGTCGAATGGCTCGTTCTGATGACTTACAGGCCATGACGAGGTGCTTGCCAATGACCTTCTGCTTGTCCTCGTTGCTCTTCATCCTTACGATCGACCTAGCCGCCGAGGTATCCGAAGCGAACAGCACAAAGTCCTTGCCAGTGATTCCGAACGAGACTAAGGATGCGAGCAAGGTTAGCTGTGAGTGTAGAAGGCTACAAATGTACTGCAGCAGCTTCCAGCGAGCTCTAATCAGCTACACACCTTCCATTGTTGGGTTGTAGAGCGGTGTGAGAGTTGTGGGGGAGGGAGAGCTGTCGTCAGCGGCGCGCTCCCCCAAGTCGTCGAAAGGGGCTTGTTGTTGTAGTTGATGCAGAGCGCGCCTCTTTTGAGTTGAAGCTTGTTGAGATTAGATTTGGTATAGGAACCCTTCCACCAGCTCTCTGCTGCACTTCTCACTTCGTCTCGTCTGCTCGGCGCCGAACTTGAGCTGCGTCCGTTCTCCGACTGAACGCGAGCTGAAAGGCTAGGGAGGCTCTCCAAGTGTTCACTAAGCGCTGACACGCCAGACATACGCCTCTCTTGAAGCTGAGGAAACCAGACACCGAGTTGAGGCCTCGTCTCTCCGAACTCGGCGATGTGCTTCGAGGGCTACCCGCTCGCAAGAGCATCAAATCGGAGCGGAGAGGTATTGCAGCAGGAGTAGTGAGAAATATCTACAGCGGTCCAACCTGACCGTGCCCTACTCAGCCTCCTCATCCACCAATCCAACCCTCAACTCGCACTTGAAGCCCTCATCCTCTTCTCCCTTGACGAGCGGTCGAGTGAGGATTGCGGTTCGTGGGAAGTACTCGGTGGTAGAGTCGCGTGGTGCAAAGTTGAAGGTGGTGAGAAGGGTGGCGAGAACGCTGTGATGAGGAGGAGGGGAGTCAGTGAAGGCTCGGCGGTGCGAGAGAGCGAGAAAGAACTCACGCCTTGATTTCGAGAAGGCTGAGGTGGGAGAAGAGGTTAGCCTAAAGCAGAGATGTGAAAGCTCCAGGGAGGACATACGCGAACTTGTATCCAATGCAAGCGCGAGGGCTTCAAAATGAGGAAAGCAAGTCAGTCTTGGCCGTCAAACTCGGCTCAAGCTCGAGGCAAGCGAGCCAACTCACCCAGCCGAGAAGGTCATTATATGCGAGTAAATCCCCACTCCTCCCTCTTCAGCGCCTTCCAACCACCTCTCCGGCCTCCACTCCTCTGCATCCTCGCCGAAGACGGCCGGATCGCGGTTCATCGACGCGAAGGGAATCACCAGGGTCACGTTCTTGGTCACGGGGAGTGAAGGGAGCTGTCCGTGGGAGGTGTTGAGTGGCTTGGAGAGGGGGACTTGAGTGTTGCTGAGGGAGGTGCGGATGGCGAAGGCGGCGGGAGGCTCAAGTCGAAGGGTCTCGCGCTGTAAGGGAGAAAGGCGATGGTCAACTCGGCGTAGGTTCAAGTTGAAGGTACCGCTGAGCTTCGATTACTCACCACCACAGCATCCAAGAACGACAGCGACTCCAGATCATCATGGCTGAGCTCGTCGCGACCTTCGGCGATGGCTGACCTGCGAGCGTCTCGGAGTTCGGTGCGGAGTCGGGCTTGGGCGGTGGGGTTTCGAGCGAGGTAGGAAAGGGTCCAAGTGAGGGTGAGTGAGCTGGTGTCGTTTCCGGCGAGGAGGAGAGTCTGAGAGTGACGGACGAGGTTGGATGGCAGGGAGAAAAGGAAGGAAGGAAGGGATTAGTCGACGTACTCCGCGCCGAGGGAAAGCAGCCTCCGGTTCCTGGGAGGGGGAACGTAAACGTGAAGAGAGAAGCTCACAGCGATCTGTCCTTCAAGCTCCACGTCGCTGAGAGCGCTGCTGCCGGCGCCGAGGTTCGAGCGAACTGCGATGGACGAGTCGAACAACGGTCAGCTCTCCTGAGGCGCATCTCCACAAGCAAGCAGACGGGCAACTCACGCAGTAGGGTAATCAGATCTCGTCCACCACCAAGGCTTCCCACCCCATCCTTTTCCACCTTCCTCTTCTTCTCCTCAATCACCTTCCTCGACTCAGCCTTGATGAGATCCATCGCGCTCAACAAATCCTTGACCTCCTTCCCCGGTAGCCACCTAGCCAACCCAATCGGAAGGCGCATGAGCAACCCCACAGCAATCGTGATCAAAACGAGTGCGGTCGGGCTCGGCGGCTTGAGAACGCTCGCGGCGGCTTCCTTGTTGCTGAAGAGGGCGTTGAAGGCATCGGCGAAACCGGTTGAGTCGCCAGTGACTTGGTGGAAGCTGTACCCGAAGCCGGCGAGACCGATGATGTCGAGGGTGAGGCGAGGCATCCATTGGGAGAGGTTGATGAGCGCCGAGCTCTCGGCCGAGGGTTTGTCGAGCGGAGGAGTGGCATCTTGTTCGTCGGTAGTGCTGGCCGAGGGAGGGTTCTTGATGATTTGGATCCATTTGTCGCGGAGCTGTAGTAAAAGGACGGCGAGTTTTAGCGACAGAGGCGCCAGAAAAGGTCGGAGGAGCTCGGCGAACCTTGTAAGTTGCCTCAAAGAACGACGGCAGCAGCTCTCGGAGGTGTAAAGGTGCAAAGGAGGGGTTCATAATTTTCCTTTGTCGGCGATGAGCGTCTCCTGGTCGCAGAAGCGAGGGCGTCAGCAGGCCATCGCCGAGCCGTAATTCCTTCAAGATCACTCACCCTGAGCAAAGAGCAATCCTTCACCGACCATGATGCCGATAATTTTGCGGATACTCTTGGGCGGAGGAAAGTCGTTGTGATGGGAGAGGATGTGCTGAACGGCCGCGGGGTCGGTGACGACGAGAGCTTGCTCCTGTTACAGCGTCAGGAAGCAAAGGGTCAGCTTGAGTACATCATGAGAAGGGTCAAAGAGGAATCATACTCACTCCGAGTGCACCACTGTAGCGAATCGCCCCTTGCTGCTCTCGGTTCGACCATTCGGGCGTGGGGCGGTAGAGCGACTCTTGAAAATTCCCTGACAGTGACGGCCAGCCGAGCTTCTGCTGCTTAGACGGAGGTCCAGGGATTACGCAAAGTGATGAGAAGTACGATCGAACGACGATGCGGTAGAGGAGAGCGGTGAGGAGGATGGTAAGAACAGCGAGCAAGGTGGGGCTGCAGTGAGACGGTCAGTTCGGCCTTGGAAGGAGGGGTGCTATCGACTTACAGAAGTGGTGGAAGGGTGATACGAGTGATCAGATCCATCTTTGGCGAGTTGAAGTCGAAGCAGAGGCGAACGAGCGAAACGGAAGGAGCCAAGAGAGGTCGAAGCCGGCCGGCAAGGCGGTCGTCGCGCGACGTCGTGGCGCGCCGAAAGTACACGTAGGTCACTTCTGAGAATGGGAACGGCTCTGGGTGTAAGGGTGTACTGCTTCCAGACGTGGGGAACCCTCACTAGCATGTACAAAAAGCGCCGAGAGCGCGTCGGCAAAGTCCTGCGCCGAGTTCGCGCCGAGGCTTCGTCAAAATTCCGGTCGCTAGCTAAGGAGACGAGGAGCTACAGCATCGTTTCACCTGACTCTATCTTTAGCGAAGCTATCACCTCCCCCACCTCAGCCTCCGTCATCAGTCCGTTGCCTCAAGCCGAGGGAGCGACAATCTTCCTCTCGAGCACCCACGCATCCCGAGGCTCGATCTTGCGGTAGTAGTTGGGAACGGTGCCCTGCGCGAGAAGCGAGTCAAGTCAGCCAGCCAGCTCTGCATCGCTCGCTATCCCTGCGCGAGCCAACAGCAGCCGAGCAGCCCCCTTCCAAAAGGAAAGCCGAACCCACGGTGACCTCGAATCCATGTTTCTCCCAGAACCTCTTGGCCTCATCGTTCGACACCTGAACATGTAGGTACAGGCTTTCGACCCTCGCCCTCGGCTTGCTGACCTCCTCCTTCTCCTCCTTCTTCTTCTCCTTAGCATCCTTCTCCTCGCCCTTCGTCTTCTTACTAGCGGGCTCCTCAGCAGCTACAGGTGCAGGAGCAAGTGCCAAGGAAGCCTCTGCCTCCTGAATGACATGCTGCACGAGCTTGCTGGCGAGTCCTTGTCGACGGTAGGGGGAGAGAACGCCGAGGGTCATGATGTACAGCTTGCTTGGCTCGCCGTGTGCCTCGGTGGTGGTGCCGTTGGGAGCGGGAGGTGCGGGGGTCGAGGAGGAGGAGGAAGCGACGGGAGCGGATGAGGTGGAAGGAGGGACGACCGAGGCGGAGATGGAGGTGGGAGCGGGGGTGGAGATGGGCTCGAGGCGCGAGACGATGGATCCGACGGCGATGTCCTGGTAGAAGACTATTGATTGGTAGGAGAGATGAACGTGTAAGTAGCAGAACAGCGTCGATGGATGGCAGGCAACGAACCGAGCTTCGAGTACTCCTCCGGGGTGATCTCGAGATCGAGAACGTCGCGGTCTGCAGGCGGGAAGAGGGTTAGCGAGAGCGAAAAGGAGTAGGAAGTCGAGAAGGACGTACAGAAGCGATCAGAGTAGGAGACGGGGAAGAGGCACTGCGACAGCGAAAGCAGCGAACCGAAGGGTCAGCGAAGGCGTCCAAGACCGACAAGGAGCCTGGTCAGACGAGAGCTGAACGGGCGATCTTCAGAAGGGTCTGCGACCCTGCAGATTCCCTCGTACCCTCTGCCTTTGCGACGATAGTTTGCCCTCGGCGGAGCGAGCCTCCTACTCGACCATCTGGCCATCGCCATCACCCTCCTGCTGGGCAGCAGGGCGAGTAATACACGCTCAACGCACTCCCCCAGCACCCAACCTCAGCCCTCGGCGCAAGCATCGACGAGCTTCCCAGCCAGCGAGAGATTGCGGCCTTCGCCCGTCCGCGCTGCTTCCTGCCTGACTTGTACAATGCCTCGAGGTGTAGCATAGTGACGCGAAACTCACAAGGTTCAACTTCTTGAGAGTTCCGACATTGTTGGGAGTGCTGCAGGCGAGAAACGACGGTTCAGCGCTCGTTCGCTCGCTCAGGCGACAGCGACGCGCGGTGGTCCTGCGCGCTCTGTAGTGAAGTGAAAGAGGGTACTCACATCTCGCCCAGAGTAACACGAGGAGGTACACGAACTCGCTTGCCGTTGATGGTCTTGCCTGGCTCTTGAGCGGCTGGCAGCGTTGGGAGGGAGGAGAGAACGCTCATTCTTCTGAGATTGCGCTGCAGGGCTCGTAGTGGACCGGAGGAGGAGCTGAGCCGAGAAGCTGTAGGTGATCAGACGCTGCTAAAGTCGAAAACCGAGAAAAGCGAGCGATTTGGACGGAGCGAAAGAGCTCAAGTCGAAACGGCGCGCTCCTTGTCTTCTCGCCGTTTCCTCTGCTTGATCTTCGTCTAGTCTAGTCGACTACAGCAGCTCGTCATGTCGAAGCGCAACTTCGCAGGAGCACCAGTAATTAGCTCGGCCGGCCTAGTCGAGGGAAACCTCGAAGATGACATGGAAGTCACGATGCTGGGAGCTGGCCAGGAGGTGAGCAGCCGTTCTGCGCGCGTAGAAGCTCGTGTAGCCCATGCTGACTAGCTGAGTACCGCATAGGTCGGACGCTCTTGCTGTGTGATCAAGTACAAGGGCCGAACCATCGTCTGCGACTCTGGAGTGCACCCCGCCTTCAGCGGTATGGCTGCTCTGCCGTTCCTCGACGAGTTGGACTGGAGTACCGTCGACGCTATCCTCATCACCCATTTCCACCTCGACCATGCCGCCAGTCTCACCTACGTGATGGAGAAGGTGAGCTCTCCGACGGGTGAAGTCAGCTTAGAAACGACTTGACTGACTTCTGTTGCGCTACAGACCAACTTCAAGGAGGGAAACGGTGTCGTCTACATGTCTCACCCCACCAAGGCCGTCTACCGCTACCTCATGTCCGATTTCGTTCGCGTTTCGTCCGTCGGCCTTTGCTTCGCTCCCTTCGCTCGCCTCTAAACCTGCTGATACCGCCTCTCTCAACAGCACTGCCGGTACCGACGACAAGCTTTTCTCCGAGGAAGAGATGCTCGCCTCATGGAACAGCATCATCGGCTTCGACTTTGAGCAAGAGATCCTCCTTCCCCCTTCGGCGACCTCCAATACCGCCGTCCGTTTCACCTCCTTCGCCGCGGGACACGTTCTCGGAGCTTGCATGTTCCTCATTGAGATCGCTGGAACCAGGGTCCTCTACACCGGCGACTACTCGACCGAGGAGGATAGGCATCTGGTGCCCGCCAAAGTACCGGCGTGGGAGAAGAAGCCTGATGTCATGATTTGCGAGAGTACCTATGGGTGAGTTGGAGCCTCCTTGAGCTCGTGGGTGGCAGAGAGCTGACTCTCCTTGCGCCGAGCAGAGTTCAGAGTCACGAGCCTCGATTGGAGAAGGAGGCGCAGTTCACCAGTGCGTTCCGTTGAGTTCGCTCCTCATCATCAATAGCTAACCACTTCTTTCGTGCAGCCCTCGTCCACAACATCATTCGCCGAGGCGGTCGAGTCCTCCTACCAGTCTTCGCTCTCGGTCGAGCGCAAGAGATCCTCCTCATCCTCGACGAGTACTGGTCGGAGCACCCCGAGCTGCATCACATCCCTATCTTCTTCGTCTCGAGCTTGGCGATCAAGTGTATGGATGTGTATCGACAGTGAGTCTTGCTACGACGGCTTCGAGCCGAGCGCCGAGCTAACTCTTCACCTCCCTCCTCCACCTTCCATCGCATCTCCCCTCGCTTCCCGTCCTATGGCGCTTGTCCTCCAGATACATCCACACCATGTCCCCCAACGTGCGCGACAAGTTCTCCCGCGGCATCAACCCCTTCGATTTCAAAGGCAAGAACTCGTTCATCCGCCCTCTCGACCGAGGAATCAGCAAACTCAACGACAAGGGTCCTTGTGTCGTGATGGCTTCGCCTGGATTCTTGACCAATGGAGTGTCGAGGGAGTTGTTGGAGAAGTGGGCGCCGGACCCTAGGAATGGGCTCATCATTACGGGGTACAGCGTCGAGGGAGTTATGGCGAGGGTAAGTCGCTTCCTCAAGTGGGAGCTTTCTCCTTCTGCTGCGAGATCACCAAGCTGATCCTTCCCGCCTTCGCAGACCATCATGAACGAGCCGACCGAGATTCAGGCGCTGCAAGGTGGTGCGAAGATCTTGAGGCGGTTGTGAGTGCTTCCTGATTGCGACTGATCCGAGAAGCGGAGCTGACTGTCCCTCCCCGCCTCCTTCTCCTTACGATCCTTTCGCCCACGTCCCGCTTGATCTCTCCCCGCAGATCGGTCGACTACATCTCATTCTCGGCTCACGTCGACTACACTCAAAACGCCAAGTTCATCGACGAGGTGAGTCGTTTTCCCCGAGCTTCAGCTCACCGAGCCCCCCCTCGTCGGCGCGTCGCTGACTTTCGTTGCACGTCTCCTACCGCCCCACAGGTCATGCCCGCCCACCTCATCCTCGTACACGGAGAGGCGAACAATATGTCTCGCCTTCGGTCGGCGCTCAAGACCAAGTTCGCGGAGAGGAAGGACGACATCCAAATTTACACGCCCAGAAATGTCGAGACGGTCAAGCTCAAGTTCCGTGGAGAGAGGATGGCAAAGGTGAGTTCGGCGCCAGTTCTCACTAGGCCGACAAAGATGCTGACCCCGCTCTTCGCTTCATCACAGGCCCTGGGATCTCTCGCTCTCACCACCCCAACCCCTTCCTCCCACCTCTCCGGTCTCCTCGTCTCCAAAGACTTCACCTACACCTTCCTCGCCCCTTCCGACCTACGCGACTTCACCGGTCTCTCCACCAGTATCATCATGCAGCGTCAACGTCTCACCGTCGGCGTCTCGTGGGATCTCGTTCGCTGGCATTTGAGGGGCATGTACGGCAAGATTGAGGAGGGGAGGGATGCGGAGGGAACTCCGACGATGAGGGTCATGCAGGCGGTCGATATCAAGGCGGCGGGAAAGTTTGAGTTGGCGATTGAGTGGGTCGGGTCGGTGACGAATGATATGGTCGCCGATTCGGTGATTGCGCTCGTGCTTGGCGTGGATGGCAGTCCTGCTTCGGTCAAGAGTGAGTCGCCACTCTCCTCCGTTTGCGTACCGTATGCTGACCCTCCCTCTGCACCACAGAAACCTCCTCCGGTCCCGGCTCCCACTGTTCCCACCGACACCCTCACGCCGAACCCTCCCCTCCTCCCGCCGACCTCCCAAAAGCCGACGAAGCTGAGGCCACCACCTCCACTCCCAAGGAAGCTGAGACCGAACTCGACCTCCTCCCATCCCGCCTCGACCGCCTCATCGCCTTCCTCGACTCCTACTTCGGTCAAGTCGAGCTCATCCGACCGGAAGACATCGTGGCTTCGCCTTCGCCTGCTGCGCCCTCACCACCACCAGCAGCAGCGGCGGCAGATATGGAAGTTGACGCTGGAGCTGAGATTGATCCCAATCCGTTGGAGCCGGCGGAGAAGGCTGAGCAGGAGTTGGCCGAGGCGGCGGAGGAGGAGCAGACGAAGGAGAGGCTCGAGAAAGAGGAGAGGATTAGGAAACCGAGGGTACCGGTCATTAGGGTCAGGTTGGATGATTATGTGGCGGATGTGGTGGTCGAGAGCTTGGTGAGTTGCCTTCTTTCCTTCCTCTCCGAGCCGAGCGCCGAGCTAACCTTTGCCTCGCTTTGCAGAGCGTCACTTCGACTCACGAGCCTCTTCAACGTCGCGTGGAGTCGGTCATTCAGCTCGCCCTCGCTATCGTCACCCCACTGAGCGGAGGAGAGACCAACTTCACCCTCGACGATGTGGAGAAGGCAAAGAGGGCAAAGAGGACGGAGGAGCCGATCCCGGAGGAGAAGGAGGAGGTCGAGGAAAAAGCCGAGTAGATCGGATAGCCTGAGAGGTTGGATGTAGCTTTGTATTGTAGACGCTGCTTCACCTCGAACGATGGACTTGGGGCGCGAAAGACACTCGAAGCGAACGCCGAACCTCCTTCTGCTCCGAAGCAGCACGTCAGTCTCTTTCAAGGAGCGGGAATCCACATGTAGCTCTCCAATCGCCGCCCGAGGACCAGCGCGAAGCCTCATACAGCGACTTGATTCCTCCTTCGCAACTCACAAGGCGTCTCGCGAAGGTTCGAGCTCTCTCTTCCTCCTCCGCTTCCTCGTCTCTATTTCGTCTCGTCTGCACCACTTCAAAGCATCAGAAACAGCTTCCAGAAGCTACACACTCTTCTGCACCCTTCACACCGCGCTCTCAGGTCGTGTGCAGCTCGCGTTTCAGCCAACTTTCGCGCTCCCCGCTTCGTAAGTCGTCTCGTTAGGACTTTAGGCAGCAGTGACGAGGATACAGAGATGGTTAGAACTGTACAATGGCTCGCCGCTACTGTACGCTGCTAGCTGGGCGAACAGGCGCGGGAGCAGTGGCGGGAGCTTGCGCGTCTCGAGCGGGCACTGACGGGTTGCTCGCTGTACAGGACTAGGTTCAACTAGCAGCATGGACGCTCAATTCATCAAGACCA
Organism: Leucosporidium yakuticum; assembly: GCA_019775505.1. Lineage (NCBI taxonomy): Eukaryota > Fungi > Basidiomycota > Microbotryomycetes > Leucosporidiales > Leucosporidiaceae > Leucosporidium > Leucosporidium yakuticum. Next base: position 109,412 of record JACWFO010000009.1, on the reverse strand, counting down.
TCTACCACGAGAAGCAGGAAGCGGGATCCATGCTCTGCGGCCAACACGCTCTCAACAACCTCCTTCAAGAATCAGCCTTCACCGCGCAAGACCTAGCCGACATTGCTCGTCAGTTGGATGCGCTAGAGCTACAGCAACTCGGCGTTGTGGAAGGAGCGCAGCTCGCCGGAGGCGAGAGCAACAACTACGACGACTCGGGCTTCTTCTCGGTGGAGGTGCTCTCGAAGGCGTTGGAGGTGTTGGGGCTGAGATTGGTGAGGTGGAAGAGTCAGGAGATGAAGTATGCGCGAGATCATCCCGAGCAGATGGAGGGGTTTGTCCTGAACGTGAGTCTCGTTTCGGTCGACTGAGCGCCAGGATGCCGATTGCTCGCTCGACAGGCTTTAGCTGATCTTGATGCACTTCTTTCTCTCCTCCTCGCTCATACCTCCGTCTGTCTCCTCTTCACCTCCAACTCGCAACAGCATCAGCTCCACTGGTACTCGATTCGCCGGTGAGCTCCGCGACGACCGAGTTCTCAATCCCTGCTTCTGAGCTCATAGTCGACTATACACAGATTCGGACGACCAGAGCGCTTCTACAACCTCGATTCCTGCATCCCCCAACCTTCGTGGATCAGCCCTACCTACCTCGGCCTCTCGCTTCGTGAAGCTGAGCTGCAAGGTAAGCTCTTCCTCGAGTTTCTGCCTTCTCCGCTCCTCAATCGGTGCTCACTCCCTTCTTGATCCTTACAGGCTACTCCATCTTCGCTGTCGTTCCCGCCGACGACTCTCGCGTTGGCGGTCTCCCTTCCTGTGCCGCCTCGGACCTCGCCCTCACCCTCCCTGCCCCTACCTCCCGCGGCGGCGACTCCTCCACCTCGAATGCTGTCGCCTCTACCAGCACGTCCTCCTTCCAAGGTGCCGGCAACGTTCTGGGCTCGAAGCCCGCGACTCTGCCTTCCATCTCGACCAACTCGTCCGCCGCCGCCTCTGCCTCGTCCTCCACCACCAGCACCTCTACCAGCAAAGGCAAGAATAAGCGACCACCCGTCGACGACGCAATGGACGAAGACGACGACCTCATCATTGTCGGCGGAAGCAGCACCAGCGGAGCGACCTCTCAAGCTCGTTCGACCTCGTCCGTCGAGGAGGAGTCGGAGAAGCGCAGGCAGAGGAGGAGGATAGGAGACCGTGACCTCCCCGTTTCGAGTGGGTCGGCTAGCCCTGCACCCCCCGAGGTGAAGGGTCAGACTCAGTTGACCGAGGACGAGCAGATGGCCTTGGCTATTGCGGAGAGTTTGAGGGCGAGCAAGTTGGAGACGGATGCGGATGATGATGAGGAGGATGAGATTGTTGTCGTCGGTGATAGGAAGAAGGAGGAAGTCAAGGGCAAGGGCAAGGCGAAGGACTCTTCGACTTCGGCGCCAGCTCCGACCTCGAGGGCGAGGCGTGGAGACGAGGAGGAAGACGCCGAGCTAGCGGCGGCGCTCAAGGCGAGTCTGTTGGATGCTGGAGGAGCGGGAGAGAGGGAGGGAAGCAGCAGCAAGGAGGTCGAGGAGACCGAGGAGGACGATGGCGAGGATGATACTCCGAGCATGGAAGAGCTCAGGAGAAGGAGGCTTGCTAGGTTCGGTTAGTCGTAGCCATTGCGCGCTTTCTTTCTCGATTTGCATGTCGTTTTGCAGTTCGCCGGAGACTCGGTCGGCGAAGGACGTGGCTATGCGAACGGACTGTTTCTACAAAACTGCTGCACTATACGGAACTGAATCGCTCTAGAAAATCACCAAGCTGTTCGGTACATCCCAACCGAGCTCAGCCATCCCTGGCGCAACGACTTGATGGATCATGGGATCGGGACCGCAGATGAGGATGAGGGTATCGTCGGCGGGAGGCGGCATGTGGTCGACGAGCATCTGCTTGTTGATCCTTCCCTTGGAGCCGAGCCACGCTCCATCGGGGGCCTTGGAGAGGACGAGGTGTTGGCGGAAGCGAGCGGGTCCAGCGAGCTTCCCTAGTTCCTCCATCTCGGCGCGGAGGAGAATGTCGATCTCCGTCTTGTTGGCATTGAGAACGTACATTTCGGTGGTCGTGTCGGTGGCGTCGTGGCAGATTCCCCGGACCACTTGGATGATTGGTGTAATACCGCTTCCACCGCAGATCAAACCGAGTTTCTTGACTGGCCGCTTGACGCCCTTCCATTCGGCGACTCCTCCGCCGAGCCACTTGAAGCTGCCTAGAGGACCCTTGAACTCGACGTGATCGCCAATCTTGAGCTCCTCGAATCCGAGAGTCATCTTGCCTCCCTCGGGGAACTGGGGAGTGCGGAAGTAGACCTGTGAAACGAGTTCGGCGAAGGGTCAGCTTGAGCGCCGAGCAAGACATCGAGAAGCGAGACGGCGAGCGAGAAAGGGAGCTCACCTTGATGAGCATGTCGAGGAATCCCTTGACGTATTGCGAAGAGACGGGAGTGTAGGCCCTCTGCACCATCTCGCCCTCGGCTTCCTTTGCTCCGCCGTTATCCTCGGCGTCGCCGGGGCAGACCTTCCTCCTCAGCCGAGCGTAGACGTGCTGACCAGTCGGAAGACCAAGCTCTTGCTCCGGGTACTCGAGAGCGAAGCGGTAGTTGCGAGAGTCGTGGTTGATGTAGTCGATCTCGACGAGCTTGGCGCGCTTCCACTTGGTCTTGTGAAGGAAGATGGGGTCGGGAGCTGTTGGAGTAGTAGCGACCTCGACTGGCGCATCCGAAGCAATGAGAGTACCGATGTGGTAGTCGGCGAGTTGAAGCTTGGCGTCCTGCGAAGGGGGAAGGAGAAAAGGAGTGATCGCCGAGGTCAGCTTCTCGCACTTTGTTCTCCACTCCTACGTCGAAACGAAGGAAGGGCTCAAGAGAAAATGAAATACGAAAGACTCACGATCGAGTGGATGGCCATGAAGTCGTCGGTAGCGTCCTCTCCGGCGACGAGGGTGATGGACTCGGCTCCGCCGGGGTGGCTCTTGAGGAATCCTGTGCCGTCGTAGACCTCGTTATGGACCACGAACCACGGCTCCTCCTCCTTGTTGTGCGCCTTGAGCTCCTCCATGGTGATCATACGCTTGACGTTCGGGTTGGTCATGACGACGGCGGCCTTCTTGACTTTCGCCGACTCCTTCGCCATCGTCGCAATGTCGGTCTCCTCGTCCGAGGGAGGGTCGACGAATTGAGGATTGAGGATGTCGCCGCCGTCTTCTTTGATGCGCTCCATCCACCCTCCTGGCTGGAGACCTGGGAGGGTAGGGTGCTCGAAGCGGCAGGTCGTCTCGCCCGTCGCCGAGTCGACCGTCTTGTGGATGGCGACACGGAACCACCAGTTGCTGTGGAAGAGGGGAGAGTCAGCGATATGTGTAAAGACAGAACGTAGAGCTGACGTACTTCATCATGCCGGTTGGGCTGGGAAGCAGAGCTCGAGTCAGCTTCGGGGTTCATCTCGGCGATGAGAAAAGCGCAACGACTCACTTCCAGTACATCGTCTTGCCCTGCACGTTCAACCCTTCATCCATACCTCTCACAGCAAGACTTCCCGCTCCCTTGAACTTCTCCAACGGCACTTCAATTTTCCAGAAACACCAGCAGAAGCACTCATCTCGGTCGGTAACGTCGAGCGTGCCCCAAACTGGGGCCTCGAACGGCATCGAGCGATACTGATCCTCGGGGTAGGTGATGTCGCAGAGGGACCAGGTGTCGCCGTCGTCGAGGGTAAGCTCCATGCGAGTGACTCGTCGTCCTCCGCCGGCGTAGGCATATCCTTGTACTGTGTACGTCGCCGAGGGAGTCGATCCGGCGGCAGGGATCTTGAGGGTCTCGTCGTGAGCTGGACGTGCGACGGCAGAGTTGGTGTTGAGGTCGTTGATGATGTAGCTGCAGGCGAGCGACGAGTCAGCCTGCGCCGAAGCTAGCTCAGCGAACTCTGCACTCACCGAGGGTCATACCACCAGTCGCGGCCGTTGCGAGCTTCTTCGGCGGTGAGAGTACCGGGTAGAACCTTGTTGTCCCAAAAGTGAAGATGGTGTTGAGACTCCTTGTCGCTGACGATGATCTTCTTGAGCCATTTGACACTTCTTCCCCCGATTTGCCCCGGAACGACGAGTCGTAGAGGATAGCCTGTAAGCGAGCAGGTCAGTTGAAAAGTATAGATCTAATCGAAGAACAAGGCGCACCATGATCTGGTTCGAGAGCCTGTAAAAGACCGAAGTTCGTCAGCCTCGGCCTCGGCGCTCGTTCTGCTCGACCATCTCCTCGAGACAGCTACCCGGAGAGACTCCTCTTGAAGGGGAGACTCTCCATACTCATCCGAGGGAAGCTCGTCAAAGCCAAACTCACCTCGCCGTTCATCGCCCAAGCGAGCATCATTCCCTTCTCCTTCATCCTCGCCCATCTCAAACGCTGACTCGTGCCATACTTGCCGTTCGGAAGGTCCTCTGCTCCTTCAAAGATGACATGCTCTGCTCGACGGAATCCTGGCTCGCCAATCTTGCCCTCGTTCCTCGGTTGAACGTAGTCGAGGACGTCGGCGAGGAGCACTCCAGTGAAGAGGGCGGTGGAGAGACCGGCGGGACCCCAGGAGAATCCGAGAGATTTTCGGACGACGTTCTGCTCCTTGCGACGATTGCCGGCGCAGACGAGAGTGACGGGGAGGGTGATGGGGTTGAAGAGGGCGGGGTTGAGCAGGTCGGAGAGGGTGAGCTTGATGGGCTTCTTGACCATGCTGTTGACGAAAGAGGGAAGGTTAGCGTCTGCTGCAAAGTTGACTTCGGTCGAAGTTCACTGGTGGAAGGACTTGGTCGGAAGGAGAGCGAGACGAGCTCGGCGTTCATTTGAACTCACCCTGAAACCTCGAATGCCCATGCATCGGCGTCTGCTTGAGAAACCTTGGGTACGATACCATGATTACGAACGTAGAAGAGCCTCGTGGGAGTGAGGAAGCCCTGCAGCGCGACAAGTCAGCTTATCAGGCGACTGATTTCGGCGAAGGCAAGGGCGACTTACAGCGTTCCAAAGATCGGGCAGGGAGGGTTCACAGTTGAAAGGCCACTTTCCTGTCAACCTAACTAGCGATTCGTCGCGAATGATCCCATCGTCAGGCGTTCCCTTGTCCTTCTCGTCTGCCTCGAGGGGCCTTATCGCCGAGGGGAGAGGAGGGTAGTAGGATGGTAGAGCGGGCGTTTGGTACTTGGAGGGGATTCCTTCCCTCTGAGCAAGTGTTGCGGGGTAGAAAGGCGATGGGAGGAGGTTAAGGCTGTCGTCGGGAAACTTGGGCGAAGAGGGAGCGGTGGTCGCAGGGGTCGATTCGAAGGAAGTTCCCTCAGAGTCGGCGTTGGAGCTCGAGGAGGAGGTGGCAGAGGACATGATGGTGCGAATGGACGTGAACAGCGAAGAGATGGCGGCGAGAAAGCAGTTCCCTCGCCCCCAAGAGCCAAACTCCGATGCGCGACGAGCGAAGGCTGGGGTCGATTCCCTTGGGCCGAACTGAACTCCGATTACCTCGGAATCAGTCTGTGGGCCTGCGACTTTTTTCAATCGTTCGTGATAGGCGGAAGGGCTCTCATCTCGAAGGGTTCATAGTAAGAGGTGCAGCATCGCATGAGAAGAGAGTGGCGAGCCGGGAAAGACGTTGTACTGCAGCAAGCGAATGCGCCGTCGTAGAGATAGACCGAAGACAGCTGCACCAAAGTACTTATACCCTCAACGGTGGCGCACTACAGATTCCGACCGAGCGCAGGCTTTCCACCTTCGGCGATAGCGTTCAGTGAAAAACAGAGCGGCTGCTGGACCGAGAGAGACTGCCAGGAGGATCCAGAGACTCTGATGATGATACTCGCAGGTATCACCGAGCATCCTGCACCTTTGCAAGCAGGCTAGCTCAGCTCGGCGCAGGTTCGGCGCAGGCAGGCGAAGGGGTTCGGACCCTACTCTGCTCTCCGTATCGCTGGTGGAGGTCGACCCTTACACGGTCTAGACATGTATCAAATCAGTTCCTCTCTGCGTCGCTTGATTGGCCCGGCGCTGGGCGCTCGAGAGAGCTTATCTTCGCATCGCGAAGCGGAGCTTGCAACCCTGGCTCTCGTCTCCCCGACTTTCCTCCCTTGCCTACCTACCACCACCTCGTCCAGTTCAACTCCATCGTCGACAAGCAATCCTTTCCTGCTTCCCTGCAGCTGAACTCTTTCCTCCCTCCCTCGACTCCTCTCCGCGCGACCAAGGCACCCCACTTCGCGATTGACGTCTCGCCGTCAAGATGGCTCCCGACGCCTCTGGATCTCACTACAATGCACAGAGACGTACTACTGTGTTCGTCTGTGGTCTCGGTATGGTGGGAGTAGGTGCGTTACAGCTTTCCTACGGCTTTGAAGCGCATTTCGGCGGAGGAGGGGGAAGAGCGATAGAGGCGCTGGCGAAAGAGCGAGCCTAGCTATGTAGAGCTTGCGCAGAGCAGGGGCATAAGAGCATAGCGCTTTCAAGCAGCTCTGGCTGACGGCGCTGTTGAGCCGAAGTCGAACGAGCGATGAGGGGCTGGAAAAGGAGCAGCTCGGACGGCGCTTGTCGCTTTCCTTTATGCCGTTTCGCTGACTCGTCGTCTTGCCTCGCTTCGCACAGCTTTCATCGAGAAACTCCTTACCCTCGATGCTGCTGGTCGTTACTTCATCCGCACCTGCGGAGAAGAGCCTCACTTAGCCTACAATCGCGTCGGGCTCACCGAATACTTTCAACACCGCAACGTCGAGGAGCTGTACCTCAACGACCCCAGCTGGTACGCCGAGCAACAACCAGAACGATTCGCTTTCCATGTAGGCGAGCAGGTCATCTCCATCGACTCCACCAACAAGACTGTCTCGACCTCCAAGGGAAACGTGTTCGAGTGAGTCTCATCACCTTTCTAGGCCGTCAAAGCTTAGCTTATTCCTGCTATCCTACAGCTACGACATTCTCGTTATGGCCACGGGATCCGGTGCTGGGCTGCCCCCTTACGTTACCATGGAGCAGGCCGAGAAGACCAAGGGTGAGCTTGCGCCTCTGAAGCCTCCAAAGGAGAGACCGAGTGCTTACGCCACTCCGTCCAATAGGTGTATTCGTCTACCGCAACATCGCCGACCTCGAGAAGATCATGGATTACGCCGACCTACCGCACATTTCCAAGGCTTCGGTCGTCGGCGGAGGACTCCTCGGTCTCGAGGCAGCCAAGGCCGTCTACGACATGCCTGGTGTACCCGACGTTTCTATCATCATTCGCCAGAACTACCCTCTCAACCGTCAACTCGACCCCTCGGCCGGAGAGCTCGTCCTTCGCAAGATTGAGGCGATGGGCGTCAAGGTCCTCACTCAATGCGAGCCTCAGGCCATCATTACTCGCGTGGATGAGAACGGAGACGACGTCTTCACCGGTTTCAAGATTAGCGACGACGAGATTATCGAATCGGACCTCACCATCTTCGCCATTGGCATCAAACCGAGGGACGACTTGGCGGCGGCGAGTGGCATCAAGTGCGCCAGGAGGGGCGGGATCGACGTTGGAGACGATCTCATGACGAGCGAGCAGGACATTTACGCTGTCGGAGAGTGCGCAAGCTGGCGCGGTAACGTGAGTTGACCTTGCGCCGACCTTTGTCCATGGCTCAGTGGCTGACTCTTCGCGCCTCACAGACCTACGGACTCATCGCCCCTGGAGTCGAGATGGCGGATATCCTCGCCTTCAATCTTGTACGTTCGATTCGCGCGCCCTCACCTACTCAACCTTCCCCCTCCCTCGACCCTCTTGCCCTTCGCTTGCTCGGCGCTGACTTGATCCACTCCCCTACCTCGCAGACTCAAACCGACGGTCACGCTCCTCGCAAGATGAACGATCCCGACCTCTCGACCAAGCTCAAGCTCATGGGAGTCGACGTCGCTTCCTTCGGCGACTACTTTGCGGACGATCGCATGCTCAAGGAGGCCGAGGCTGCCGAGGCGTCCCTCGCTGCTGCAGAGGAGGGCGTTCAGATTTCCTCCAACAAGCCAAGCAGGAGGAGGAAGGGACCTCGCGACACCAAGAACGATCCCATCAAGTGTCTCACCTACCACGACCCGTTCTCGGCGACGTACAAGAAATTCATCTTCTCGAAATCCGGCGAGTACTTGCTCGGAGGTATCATGATCGGCGACACGGGAGCCTTCACCAAGATGGTCTCCATCATCAAGAAGAAGAAGAAGCTCACGGTTCCGCCTTCCGAGTTCATCATCGGCGCCAAGAAGGAGGGCGACGACGACGGAGGGGACCTCGACGATGACGCCGTGATCTGCTCTTGCCACGTGAGTACTTCAACGTTCTCCTCTCACTAGATAACCTCGCTGACCTCGGCTTTACCCTCACAGTCCGTGCAAAAGGGGGCTATTGGCGCCTGCATCAAGGGCGGCTGCACCGACCTCGGCGACATCAAGAAGAAGACCAAGGCGGGAGCAGGATGCGGAGGATGCGTACCCCTCGTCACCAGCATCTACAAGGCCGAGATGAAGAAGGCCGGTCATGCTACCGTCAACCAGTGAGTTTCGCTCTTGCCCTCGAGGCTCTGCGGCTGCTGACCTTCCTCGCCCATCTCAGCGTCTGCCACCACTTCAAGCTGAGCCGCATGGATCTCTGGCAAATCGTCAAGATCAAGAAGCTTCGTGATTTCCCCACCATCATCGCCACTGTCGGCTCGGGCTCGGACTCGCAAGGATGGTGAGCTGAGCCTCGGAGGCTTCGCTCTCGCTTCGAACGAGCTACTGACACCTCTCCTTCCACAGCGAGATCTGTAAACCCGCCGTCCAGTCCATCCTTTCTTCCATCTACAACGAGCACGTCATGAACCCAATGCACAACAGCAACCGTACGTCGCCGAGCCATTGAATGCCCCGCCGAGCAGCGCTGACGCCCTTTCGACCTTCTCGCAACTAGAGGAGACCAACGACAAATTCATGGCCAACATCCAGCGCAATGGAACCTTCTCTGTGGTCCCCCGTATCGCTGGAGGAGAGGTCTCGCCCGAAGGACTCATCGCCATCGGTCAGGTCGCCAAGGAGTACGGCCTCTACACCAAGATCACCGGGTGAGTTTATCGAGCCGGTCTTTCTTCTCCCTTCGCATCCTCGCCATCTCGCTCTCCTCTCCCCACTTCTCCCGTCGCATCGCCGCCGCCCTCGTCGACCTTGGCGCCGAGACTCATTCTTCGTCGAGCGTCTTCTCCCGAATCTTGAAAGACCCACAGGCGCTTCAAGAAGCGAGAGCATATTACTAATCTACTTCTTCATACCACAGTGGTCAGCGTATCGACCTTTTCGGCGCGCAGAAGCAGGACCTTCCCGACATCTGGGGTCGCCTCATCGCCGCCGGCTTCGAGAGTGGACAAGCCTACGGCAAGAGTTTGAGGACCGTCAAGTCGTGCGTCGGATCGACCTGGTGCCGTTTCGGTGTTGGAGATTCCGTTGGACTCGCCATCGACCTCGAGAACCGCTACCGAGGCGTGAGGAGTCCTCACAAGTTCAAGGGAGGAGTCTCTGGCTGCGTGCGCGAGTGCGCTGAGGCTCAGTCGAAGGATTTCGGTCTCATCGCCACCGACAAGGGATGGAACAGTGAGTTCTCTCGATCTCGGAGTCACTCTCAAGTCTCGGCCGAGTGCTCATCTCTCGTCTCCCAGTCTTCATCGGCGGAAACGGAGGAGCCAACCCTCGTCATGCTCACCTCTTCGCCAAGGATGTACCACCAACCAAGGTCATTCGCATCCTCGACCGCTTCATCGCCTTCTACATCCGCTCGGCCGACCGTCTAGTTCGTACCGCCCCTTGGGTCGACTCCTTCGAGGGAGGTATCGAGGTGAGTAGTGCCCGAAGCTCGCTGTTGGCTCGTTCTTACTGACTTCTTCCCCGTACACGCTCGCAGAAACTCAAGAAGATTCTCCTCGAGGACGAGTTGGGCATCTGCGCCGACCTCGAGAACGACATGGCGACTCTCATCGACTCCTACGTCGACGAGTGGCAGCAGGCGGTCACCGATCCTGCTCTCCGCAAGCAGTTCAGGCAGTTTGTCAACACAGTGAGTTTCGAGATGGCGTCGAACTTGCCGAGAGCGAGAGCTGACCCTCTCTTTCGACCTTCAGGACGAGCGCCGACTCGCCATCGAGCCCATCACCGAACGCGGACAGCAACGACCCGCTGACTGGCCCAAGGCGTTCCCTCCCGTCAAGTTTGAGCTCAAGGACATTGTCACTCCTCGCGAGCAGTGGACTTGGATCCCCCTCGCCACGACCGACGACCTTCAACCTTCCGAGAACAACACCACTTCGGCCGCCGTTCGCTATGGAGAGGACTCGCAGCTCGCCATCTTCCACGTTCCCAAGCGCGGTTACTTTGCTACCCAGCAGGTAAGTGACCGACTCCCTCGAACTTGCCTGGTCCTCGGCCGAGCTGACCTCTCTCCTTTTTCTCGCCAATAGATGTGCCCTCATAAGCGGGCTTTCGTCCTCGAACACGGTATCATCGGTGACGATGGTGAGTTGAAGTTTTTCTATCTGCTGCAGCTGTTTCGGCTCAGACTGAGCTCCGCGGTCGCTTCTTCCGCTTCGAACCTCGCTAACTCGTCGTTCTACCCCAGCCAACGGCAACCTTTACGTTTCCTGCCCCCTTCATAAGCGCAACTTCACTCTCGACACCGGAGACTGCACCAACGACGACGAATACAAGATTCTCGCCTTCGAAGCTCGGGAGGAGAACGGCACCATCTTCTTGCGACTCCCTCCCGGCGACCAGCTCGACGCTCTCATCGGTTCCGCCAAGTGGATGGTTCGTCAAGCCGATGCGCGCGTCATGGGAGCGATCCCGGCCACCAAACTCGAGGATAGCAAGGCGACGTTCGGCGAGGGCGCCAAGCAGACGTCCATCGAGATCATTGGACCTGCGGCTTCCGTCGACGAGGACAAGAGTGTAGCTGGAACGGATTGCGAGTCGGGAGAGAGCCACAAGGGATGTGGTGGTGCTCTCGAGTGGTGAGCAGGACGGGTCGGCGCAGGAGTGGGTCTTCGGTCGAGGGGAGAGATGGATATTTTGTGCGGCTCTTGGTCTGTAGATTCGATAGATTTGTATTAGATCCTACGTCTTTCAGTGCACTACAGCAGTGAAAAATCTCAACCCCTAATCGCGGCCCACTCAGAGCGAATTGGAATGCCGTCTCAGGCTTATCGTCTCCTCACTCACTCGCCAACTCGTCGACCGCTACATCCGACTCGCTACAGAAGCAGAGATGGATCCCCCGATTGAATCTCCACCTGTAGCAAGCACGTCTGCACCCCTCCTCAAGCCTAAGAAGTCTCGACAGCGTGCGAAGTTGAGTTGCGCTGAGTGTCGTCGGTTAAAGCTGAGGTGCAACAGGGAATGTGCGTCCTCCCCACAGCATTACCTCGGAGTAGTCTACTGACCTGTGCACCCATGCTAGGGCCCTGTACATCGTGCACGAAGCGAGGCTGCGCCGAACTCTGCCCAGAGGGCACTTCGCGACCGCCCGGGCGCGCTATTCGCTTGCAAGCCGAGATGAACGCTCTCGTAGCTCGCGTCGAGGAACTTTCGGCTATGGTGCAGAGTCTTGGAGGAGAGCTTCCGCCGGCGCTGGCCCTCGAGTTTGCGGGCAAGGGATCGCTCGTCCGTGGAGGCGACAAGGAAGCGGAAACGAAGCAGGGGGACAACGATGAGGCGCCGGCAAGCACTTCCAAGGAGGACGACACCATGCAAGAAGAAGAGGACGATGAGGAACAGGTCGAAGCCATCCAGCAGGGGGTCGGCTCGCTCTCGATCCGAGATGAGGATGGGAGGACTCGCTTCTTGGGGGTTTCCGCCGGTAGTGCCTACTACTTCAAGGTGAGTTGGAGCTGCTCTCCGACGCTCAAGCGTCACGAGGCCGTCGTTGGCCTGTGAGACGCGTTCTCCGATGCGGCGCTGACCCCCTTCTTCGCCTCGCAACAGGACGACGAGGACTCGCCGAGCTCCGAGGAAGAAGGATCGCCTTCATCAACTCCTCAGATCACCCGCCTTCCCTACATACAGCTCGGCAATGCCTACTCGAAGAGCCAAGAGCTGGATCGACTTCGCCTCTTGCTCCCTCACGCGGAGGAGGTTGAGCGCCTCTCCAAAAACTATTGGTCGTTCCTATCATTCCAGTTTCAACCAGTAGAGGTGAGTTAATGTCTTCGCCTACTCTGAACGCTCGCCGCCTTACCGCTGTAGCCTGAAGAGCTTCGCGAACTGACCCCTTCGTTCCTTTGCAGGAGGAGGTCTTTTGGGAGGACTACCTACCCTGCGCCATGTCGCCAGGAAACACTCAAGGTGCCAAACTCGCCTGCGTCTTCATCGTCCTCAGCCTTGGCTCGCTCATGGACCCTCGCGCTCCTTCGACTCCCAACGCCAACGCCGCTCACTACTTTCAACTCACCCTCGCTACCCTCTCCGCCTGCCGCTACCTCAGCCACAACACCCTCTGCGGTGTTCAAACCGTTCAACTCTGCGCCAATTACCTCCTCAACACTCACGACCTTCAGGAAGGCGGCGAGACTCTCTGGCCTCTCCTCGGTCAAGGGATCAAGCAGCTCGTTTCGATGGGATTGCACCGCGATGGCTCCAAGTGGGGACTCGAGGAGACCGAGCTTCGCAGGCGTCGAACCGTCTTCTACGAGTTCATCACCCTCGAGCGCATGCAATCCTTCGTCTCGGGCCGGCCCTACATGATGGCGCCGAATCATTTCGATACCATCATGCCTCCCGACGCTGAGCCCTACCATATCGGCAAATGGACTCTTGGCAACTTCATCGTGAGTTCGTCTTTTATCGAGCTTCGTTATTCGGCAATGCTGACCGGTCTCCTTCGCAGGCTCGCGTGATCGACCAAGCCTTCTCCGTCAATCCGCCCTCGGTGAGCTGAGCTATGCCTCACTCGAGGCCTCTGAACTATTACTGACCTTCGGCCCTCCCCTCAAACAGTACACCACCGTCACCAACCTCGACGAGGAGCTTCGGACCCTCTTCAAGGAGTCGCCAAGCGAGCTTCGTTCGGGCGCGCTTCCAGCTACCGCTTTCGTTGTGCGTCCGACTGGACCGCCAGTATTACCCGCGGAGTCATCGTCTAGCGGAACGCTGAGGAGCAAAATGCGCCAGCACACGCTCGGTGAGTCGGTCGAGGCGAAAGCCGAGAAACGAATGCTAAGATCCTCTTCTCGCAGACATGATCTTCTCGCAAATCTTCTTCTACCTCCATCTTCCTGCCCTTCGTCAAGCGCTTTCGCTGTACCCTCAAGAACCTTTGCAGTCGCCGTGGGCCAGCTCGGTCGCCGTAGTTTCGCTCGAGACTGGTGAGTTAGTTCTTTGAGCTAGAAAGAGTCGATCTGACCCCTCCTCCCTCTCAGGCGTCTACATGCTCGCTCTTGCCAAGTCCTGGGTCGCCCTTCACCCCGTTCTTTGCCCTCGCTGGTGGCAGTGAGTGCCGAGAGCTCTCAAGTTGCGGGCCCGAAGCTAACTCGATTCTCACCTCCAGCATCTTCTTCCACGCCTTTGCTGCAAGCGTCGCGCAGTCTTCCATCGTCATAAAGAGTCCCAACAGCATCCTCGCTCCTCATGCCTGGGCTCAATTAGCCGTCGCCATCGACGTCTTCGAGACCGCCTCGACTGGAGGAGCCCCCGTCTCGATGTTCGTACCGCGCCTCAAGTCTCTCCGCGACACGGCTTTCCTGAGCCTGCAGAACGCTCAGAGCGTACCGCTGGGACTCGCTACCTCTCAGGTCTCGGACTTCCTCGCCGAGGGCACCGACGCCAACCTCTCCATCCTCGTGAGCGGCTCTTCGATTCAGAATCCCGCGAGTCGCTAACGAGCTTGATTACTACAGGGACCCACAACTCGCCTCGAGCGCAAGCCGAGGAGGAGGCCCGACGACTCGAGGTCAAGCGCCTCGCCGACCTCGATCCTCTCGTCCATCCTGCTCAACGCCCCGCCTCCGACGCCCGTCCCCGCCGAGGCGACGCTTCCGCACACCAGCGCGGCCTCCACCGACCAAGCCTACACGCCCTTCGACTCGCCCGTCCTGACAAAGTACAACAACCCCTTCGACGCATTCGCCGGCCCTCTTGGAAACCCTCCGCCGCCGCCTCCTCCTCCAATGCAGCCTCATCCCCTCTCGCAATCGTCCTTCATCCCAACCGTTCCCGGTCCTTTCCAGTTCCGTCCGCCCCCTCAACATCAACACGCGCCTCAGCCTCAGCCTCAATCTCAATCTCAATCTCAACCTCAACCGAGCGCAAGCCGAACCTCTTCCTTCTCGCAACCGCCCGTCTTCCCCAACAATCTCTCGAGCATGGCCTTCACCAACTTTGCCACTGCCATCCCCGGCGTCAACTTTCCTCAGGCTATGTGGCCGCCAGGAGCAACGTTCGGCGCTCCCGAGGTCGCCAACCTCGCCGCTGGAGTGGGAGGGAATGGATCGAATCCCATGGCCGGCTTGGAAGAGCAGTGGATGTGTGAGTTGCCATCTGACTCGTGTTAAGCTTCGCAAGCTGACCGGTTCTCTCGCTCGCAGGGTACAACTTCTCGGGGATGCCTCCGCCGCCGTCGTCTTAGGAGGAGAGAGAACGAACGACCTACAGCTTGAGATAATTATTGTGTTACATTGAAAGAATCGTTTAATAGACCAATCTACCTCTCACTTGCGGAGAAAGGGGTGAGCCAAGCTCATCGCCGCCAGTCAGCCAAGTCGCTCTTGCTCCTTGCCTCACCTGCTTGATTCGCCTGCTTGCCTCTCAAAGGATGGATCTCGCTGCATCCTCCGCTTCTCTAGTAGGACCAGCTGCTACAGGTGAGCTCGTCGCTTCAAGGCTCGAGTTGGCCGCTGGCTGGCCGCTTTCGCGGAGGCGGCCAAGGCGAAACTCGCTGATCGCTCTCACTTTGCGCACAGGAAGGGCTCGTCGTTCGAGGAAGGACAGGCCATGCGATGCTTGTGAGCAATTTGACCTCCTGCTCGGAGATGTTCAAGCTGCACCCAATGTTTGGGTTGGCGCTCCGAGACGATGAGCTGACTCGCGCTTTCTCGCAGGCCGCAAGAACAAGCACTCGTGCATCCGACCTTCGAAAGAGCAACCTTGCGTCTCTTGCGCTGCCAGGGAGCGACCCTGTACGTTTGAGATGGGCCCTACGAAGCGCGTGAGGAAGGAAACGGTCAAGGAAGGCAGCGAAGGGCCGTCGAGTAATGTTGGAGTGAGTCGTCTCTTTCTCCGCTGAGACTACGAATGCTGACTCCCTGTATTCTAGGCGAATACCTCGGCCGCTCCTCCAGCTTTCCCTGCGCCGCTACCTCCGCCGGCTCCTCCTCGCTCATTCGTCAGTACCGCCGAATCTGCTTCTCGTTAAGCCTTGCTGACCTCGCTTCTACTTACAGAACAACTCGAACGCCGCCGAGCCTTCCGTCTTCCAACTGCTCCGTAGCATCAGGCTCAACGCAGACGAGCTCGACTCGGTCCCCTTCGATGGCCAGGTGAGCTTCCTGTGAGCTGCAGAGCGTTCGCACCGCAAGCTGATACGAGTCTTCGCCTACAGGACGACCACCCCACTCTTGACAACGACCTCACCTCCCCCTCCGAATCCCACTTCTTCGCCTCCAACTCGATCTCAGACCTCACGCTCACCTCGGATCAGCGTAGCGGGAGCACCGACGTCGCGTTCCGACAAGTATCAACAGATCATCGTCGACCTGCCTTCTTCATTCGACATCCGGCGAGGGTGTATGGCGGGGAGGCTAGGGATGGCAAGGGCTTTTGGGAACGAGCCGAGGGGATTTTGACGAGTGGAGGATGGGCGGGGAAGGAAGCTGATTTGGTGGATGTGTGAGCTTGCTCTCCGTTAAGCTCGCCTTCTTGTCGCCTTCTTGAATCCTGACCCGGCTCCTCTGCAGCTTCCTGAATAAGACCCTCCCGGCGTACCCCATCATGAGCTCGACTCGACTCAAGGCGGCTTTCGCTGAGCGTGGCGTGCAGAGTGGAGAAGGATCGACACCTTACGCTGTGCTCACTGCTATATTGGCTCACACTACCACCTACGTAAGCTTCTCGCCGAGCGTTTTCCGCGCCGAACCCGACCACAGCGATCTGCTTCCTTCTCCATCCACAGCTACCGACCCTTCGACCTCATCACAAGCCGCTCTGGAACCTCGTACTGGATTCCATGGAGGACGAGTACCGTCAACCTCGACTACAGACCTTGCAGCTCGCTCTCCTCGTGCTCTCGTCTCGGCCGACTCTCAACTCCGGACAGAACTCGATCGGGATCGCCCGAGTGAGTTCAGCTCGATTATCGAGCGAGCAAAAGAGAAAAGCTCATATTTAATCGAACAGGCCATCGGCGCAGCTCAATTGCTCGGGTTGCACATGGACCCGAGCGAATGGAAGCTACCGGCGTGGGAGAAGTCGATTCGGAAGCGACTGTGGTGGGGCTTGTTGATCCACGACAAGTTCCGAGGTGAGTTGCTGTGTTTTGAGAGTTGAGGGAAGAAGCTGAGCCTCCTCTTTCCATAGCTCTTCTTTGCGGTCGGCCGAGCAAGTGAGATCGCTTCCCTCGCCGAGGCTAAAGCACGCCAACTGACCTCATTTCCCGCCAGCTTGCATTCGAGCAACTACAACGTTCCGATTCCTACCCTCTCCGACGGAGATAACGACAGCAATCAATCGCCCGAGTCGATGCAGTCCTTCATCTCCCTCTGTCGCCTCACCAAGATCCTCGAGTGCGCTCCTTTCGCAAGGTTTCCCTTCGCGCAGATGAGCTGACTATCCTCTCGTCCAACCAGCACCATCCTCACCGAGTTCTACACGGTCCAGGTCAACTTGTCGCAATCGCCGACGTCTCGGCTCCACACGCTCGAGGCGATCAGCGCCGATCTCGACCTCTTCGCCCAATCCTTGCCTCTCGCGCTGCGGCTACCTACTACACCGCCTCTCATAGCATCGCCGACGGGAGTCCGTGAGTTAAATCTCGCTACTGGTGCTCTCGGCGCTGGCCGTTCGCTCATGCCTTGCTTCGCTCCCCAGGATCGTTTCAGCTCATGCATCTCGGCATTCAAATCATCGTAATGCGGCTCACTCTGGAGTGTATCGAGTCTACCTCTCAATGGCAACTCGTCACCGCCCTTCGTGCAGCCTACAAGCTCAGCTTGACGGTCGTCGAATGGTGCGAAAGTCTCTTACCGGGCGACCTCGACACCTTCTGGACTCCCTGTGAGTAGTGACGGTGCTGTTGGAGATTTTGACTGAGACTGACTTGCGGTTAACGCCTACAGACTCGGCGGCCCATCTCTCCAACACCTCGGCGCTCGTTCTGCGAACGGCGATTCGCTCTACCGGCCTTGACGAGACGCTTCGCGCGTCTTGCAAGCTGCTCCTCTCTCGCTTCATCAACACATTGCAAGCGCATTACTCGAGCACAGCATGGGACGTCTCGACCTCGACACTGGATCGAACGGCCAATCTCGTCAAGAGCGCCGAGGAGGTTTTGCCGGAGATGAAGGAGTTGATCGAGGTTTGCAAAGTCGACGAGGGAGCAGCAGGTGAGTCCACCTCGCCAACACGACCCCTTCTGGGCGAGTTTGAGGGAAGGGAGCGCCGAGCCGAGCTGACCTCGCTCGCTTTTCCTCCCTTCGCAGCCTACGGGTCTACGCCGAGCCCGCCTCAGTTTAACATGAGCGACATCCTACTCGATAACAGCGATCCATATTGGTGGATGAGGTGAGCTCTACTCCTCTCCCGCCAGCGCCGTCCTCCGCCAGCGCCGAACCTCGCTGACCTCTCTTCGGCTTCCTGCAGCGGTACGGGCATGTCGACGGTCCCCAATGGCTTCTTCAACGGCACCTTTACTCCAGACTTTACTTCCTACGAGACGTACTCCGGTGGAGGTGGCTTTTTGTAACGTCGATTTGCTCCATCGCCACTGCCGAAGCGTTTTTGGGCGAGACAGGCTCTGAGCAGGCGAAGGGACGCTGGAAAGCTAATCCAGCCCTTCAATGCACGTATTGAATCAAGCTTTAAAAGGCGCTGGGAGAGAGCTGAGAGCATTCGAAAGACGGAGAGCTGGGAGCATCCGAAAGACGGCCTCAGCTTTCAGCTCTCTCGGCGACTCGGCGCTCTCTCCCTCGCAGGGCACTCAACAAAGGGCACACTTGGTCGCCTCGGGCTAAGCTAGACCTAAACACTCCCCCGACCATACGTACTCCTTCGTCAAAGAGCTTGTAGGTTGAAAGGCTGCCGTTCAGGGGATGGCGCTCGGTGCAGGCGGCTGACGAGTGCTCTTTTCCTCCTTTCCCCTCCGATGCGTTCACATCACCGCCTGTCTATGCACCTACGCTCTACACATCCACTCGATATTTCCAACTCCAACCGAACCGCGTTACAGGGCCAAGGTGAGGCCTTTCGCTCTCGCTGGCGCCCCCACCCCTGCCATCGCCGAGCCAGCGCAGTGCAGCGTGGAGGCAAAAGACAGTTTAAACAAGCTCTCGCAACTCCGGCGCTGCTACATAGATACAGCTACTTTCTCTTCGCTCTGCCTTCGATGGGTGTCCCCGCCTCAGCAGCGCAACTTGCGCGGCAACGGGGGTCGTCGGCGACGGGTTCGGCGATGATATGATGGGTCGTCTCGCGGTCAAATGGCCTGGGTTCGAGCCACAGCGAGGTGTCAATGAAGCTGTTAGCTGCAATTAACGACTCAAGACTAACATCGTGCTTAGAAAGCAGGCAAGAGATGCGCGAAGCCACCAGAGGAAAGCCAGCTTGGCCGAAGTCGCTCCCACTTCCCCTTGAGCCGAGCCATAGACGCTACTCGACACTCTCTTGAGGCAGCGGTGCTAGGAGTAAATAGTCGCGCTTATTTCAGGGAGACGCGCAGATTGCTGTTGGCTGTGATAGAACGAGGAGTTGGCGAGGTTCAAGTCGAAGAAGCGACTCTACCGGGTTGAGCCCGAAAAGGCTGCAGAACACTGTGGAGGGAGACTCGCTGACGGGCGCAGGGAAGAAGACAAGTAAGAAGACGGGGTACGGGAGGCTATCGTGATCTATGGCCAAGTCCTTGACCTCGAGACCCTCGCCGTCGATCGTCTCTCCTCAATCCCTCTGCTCTTCTCTTCTTCTCCTCGACCTCTTCCCCTGCCCCAAGACTCGAGAGATCCACCTCACTCTTTTAAAAATTTCACCGTGCTCGAGGACGAAGGCGAGCTTACGAGGGCACATCTATTGGTGAAAAGGAGGAGAACGGTCAGCTCGGCGGACGAGTCCGAAGACCAGGCAAGTTCGGGGGAGTCGGCGCGGCGACTGACCTGCTAGGTAGCAAAGGATCGAAGCTTGGGAACATAGAAGATGGGGAGCTGCAAGCCATCTCCATAGCGAACAGCGGCCGAGGTCGTCGATTCACAGCCGAGTCCGACCATCTCGAGGCTCAGAGCCGAGCGCTTCCTCTTACCTTGCTTCGTAGCTTAATGGCCTTCAAGGGCTCCGAATCGGTTAATCAAGCTTTGTTCCAATACCGCGAACTGCACAGGCGAGTAAAGTGAGCCTCTGCACTTCCACTGCTTGCGCCGAGCTTCGCTGATCTCTCTTTGCCTTGCTGTAGCGTATGGGCACGTCGGCCGTGCCCATCGTCGTCTCAAACACTACACTACAACCATAATCTACTTCCTGCAGGACCTAATCGGGCGGAGATGACTTCTTGTAGTATCATTTGCTCCATCGCCGAGAAAAAAGGGGGTTCTCAGCTCGTCGACCAAAGACCGGCGTTTCGACGGCAAGGATGACACGTGGTGGTCGTTAACGATCTACAGACTTCTCAAACCCTCCTGCTTCACTGCATTTCGAGGTGCAGCGCCTTGCCCTCTTTCGCGCGCGCGCCGCCTCCGCCTTTCTTCCTCCTCCTCCTCACTTCTCCCTCGATGGCCGTCCACCGCGTCGAACGCCACGCCTTTCCAGTGCTTGCTAATGGCGAGGAGTTTGTAGTAGACCATACGTACTCCTTCGTCAAAGAGCTTGTAGGTTGATAGGCTGCGGTTCAGGGGATGGCGCTCGGTGCAGGCGGCTGACGAGTGCTCTTTCCCTCCTTTCCCCTCCGACCGCGTTTACATCACCGCCTGTCTATGCACCTACGCTCTACACATCCCCTCGATATTGCCAACTCCAACCGAACCGCGTTACAGGGCCAAGGTGAGCTCTGTCGCTCTTGCTGGCGCCCCCTCCCCTGCCATCGCCGAGCCAGCGCCGTAGAGGGGCGGCCGAGGTGTAGGGAAGACTGTGACACCTCGGTCGTGTACAGACCTGCTCGGAGGAGCTGTTAGAAGCATGCAGAGCACCACCAGCAGCTGTTGACGAGGGCGGGGAGCAAGCTTGAGCTGATGCGGTTCTCTCTGTCTTTCAGGCGCTTATGGAGTCGTTTGCTCGGCCAAGAGTACCACTACTGGAGAGTCTGTAGCCATCAAGAAGGTGCGCCAGCTTCTCGATCTCCTTCTTTCGCCGTTCTCGAGAGCTCGAGCTGACGAGCGACGCGGACCGCGCACGTTGTGATGGAGAGTAGGTCACCAAGGTGTTCCAGAAGAAGATTCTAACGAAGCGTGCATTGAGGGAGCTCAAGTGAGTAGTCTCGGTGCTGTTCCCGTGCAGCTGCTCGCGGAGGACTAGCGTGCGGAGAGGGCGACGAGCTGACGAGGGGGAGCCGCTGCTTCGTTACAGGCTGCTTCATCACTTCCGAGGCCACAAAAACGTGTGTAGAGTACAGACCTTGTGCTCCGGAGCTTTCAACTGACCTCCGAACCCTCAGATCACCTGCCTCTACGATATGGACCTCGTCGACCCCGTCAACTTCGACTCGGTGTAGGCTTTACACATCGTTCGATGACCGAAGAGCTCGCTAACGGCCATCTAAATCTACAGCTACCTTTACGAGGAGCTCATGGAGGCCGACCTGCACGCTATCGTGAGCTTTCGTTCTTCGGCGCGGACGAAAAGGCGCAGCTGACAGTCGCTTCTATACACAGATTCGCTCAGGACAACCGTTGTCGGACGCTCACTTCCAAAGCTTCATCTACCAGACTCTTTGCGGTCTCAAGGTGGGCTACTGTGCTCAATCTCGAATCTCGGAGGAGCCGAGCTGACCGGCCCCCTCGCTTTCGCAGTACATCCACTCGGCCCACGTCCTTCACCGTGATCTCAAGCCGGGAAACCTCCTTGTAAGTATCTCTCACCCCCGCCGAGATTCACTCGCTGACGATCCCGGTTCGACAGGTCAACGCCGACTGCGAGCTCAAGATCTGCGATTTTGGACTTGCACGAGGATTCGAGACGGATCCTGATCTTGCCGCGGCGGGAGCAGCTGGTTTCATGACTGAGTGAGTTCTTCTGATGCTCGCTAGCGCCTCAAAGGCGTCGAGCTGACTCCCCTTTCCACCTCAGATACGTCGCGACGAGGTGGTATCGTGCGCCCGAGATCATGCTGTCTTTCGCCAACTACACCACCGCCAGTTTGTTCAGCTCTCTTACCCTCCTTTATTGCCCTCGACTGACCCTCCTCGCTCGCAGTCGACGTCTGGAGCGTAGGATGTGTGCTCGCCGAGCTTCTCGGAGGACGACCAATCTTCAAGGGCAAGGACTACATCGACCAGCTCAACATTGTTCTCCACTTCCTCGGTACTCCCTCAGACCGCACCCTTCGCCGTGTTGGCAGCCCCCGCGTTCGTTCTCCTTGATACTCGGCGCCGAGTCTCCTCGCTGATGCCTCTCCCCTTCAAAATACAGGCTCAAGACTACATCCGCTCCCTCCCCTACAAGACTGGTGTTCCCTTCCAGCAGCTCTACCCCCAAGCCAACCCTCTCGCCCTCGACCTCCTCTCCAAGCTTCTCGCCTTTGACCCCACCGAGCGTATCTCCTGCGACGAGGCGCTCAAGCACCCTTACCTCGCCGTTTGGCACGAGCCCGCCGATGAGCCCGAGTGCCAGCAGAAGTTCGATTTCGGATTTGAGAAGGAGGACAGCGCCGAGGGAATGAGGAGGCTGATCGTTGAGGAGGTTGAGACGTTTAGGAGGATGGTGAGTCGGGTGTAACCTCTCTTCTCGACATCCTAAGCTGACCTCGCATTCTGCTACAGGTTCGCCCTCCCGTGCGCTCCAACTCGGGCCCTCGGCGACAGGAGACCCTCCCCGTTCCCTCTCGTGACGAGATTATGGCCTCTCCCGGCGGAGCAGGAGCGAAGGAGGAGGAAGGACACCAGCGCTGGACGACCGAGCCGGAGGAGGAGGTTCCCGGAGATGAGCTCGAGAGGGAGCTTTCGGGAGTTGCGAGGCAGTAGGAGGTTCGATATGACCGAGATTCTGAAGGACAATAGCGATGAGTAGTTAAGCAGAGTCTGTTATGCGATTGTACTACACTCTCGTCGAAAGCCCCCTTCCAAGCCGCCTCGGTATCCTCAGCAGCCGGTGACGAGAAGCGGCGAGAGCGCGTTTCGCTCTTCAACTCCGACTGCTCACTGCTCTTTAACGAAAGATGGTTTCGCTCACCTCGGTGAGAGATGCTACTACAACTTGATACTGCTCTCGCTAACGCTCTGTCCCCTACAGGCCATCAGCTCATCGCTCGCTTACGAGCGTGGGAACGGCGCCTCCGTCTACAACGCCGCCGTGTCAGAGACCTACACGATAGGCTCTGTACCGCATGGTGGCTACATCCTCTCCATCATCACTCAAGCCGCCCTGCAGTACCAGAAAGCATCCAGCCCGCACCACGACCCCGCACACCTCTCCGCCGACTTCCTCAAGCCTTCCTCGGTCGGGGCATGCCAGGTCGAGATTAGCACATTCACTCAAACGCAACGGTGGACGCGCTTAGACGTAGCCCTCTATCAATACACCACTCCTGGCGACCTTTCCACGCCTCGAATCCTCAAAGTCCGAGGGTCCTTGATGTTCACGACTCTGCCTCCGCTTCTCGCTCCCGCACCGCCGTCGAAAGAGCACGTTACGGTACTCCCTCATACTCCCATTCCCGAGGCGAGGATCTGCCCGCTCAAGATCCATCCGTCCCAATGCGAGAAGGGCGAGCTCTACCGCTCGGCTCGTTTCTCCAAGGAATGCGCTTGGAGCGAGAAAGTGGGAGTATTGGGTAGCAAAGATGAGGAGGGAAGGGGGAGGCTTTCCTGGGGAGCGTGGTGGGAGATGAGCGAGGAGGCAGACGACGTACGAAGCAACGTCGGTGAGTCGACCGAGCTTCGGCGTTCGTTTCGCGCTACTGACGAGACTCCATCTCACAGCTCTCGTACCCTTCTTCGCCGACCAATTCCGCAACGGCGTCGAGCTGCTCGAAGGGGAGCACTCGCCCGGCCTATCATGGTTCCCCACCCTCACCTTCTCCCTCCAATTCATCTCCCGCTTCCCACTCGCTGCCATCCCCACTCTCCCGCACTCCAAACCCGCTCCACGAACCGTAGGACTCTACTCTACCACCAAATTCAGCTCGGAAGGCCGTCACGACATCACCGTCGAGGTTTGGAGTGCGCCGAGCGGCCTCGGCGAGAAGGTTGAGGTTGGGAGCGACGAGTGGAGGAAGGAGGCGCAGATTTTGGGCGTGAGCACGCAGATGGCTCTTACTCTCCCTTTTGAGATCAATCAGAGGCAGGGGAGGTTGTAGTTTGATGCATTGCGAGGGTATAGAAAGGACGAAGGGGGGTATTGGGCGAGCAGGAAGGGCTAGTTGGGGTCTTGTACGACGATCTGTAGGCGGTGGAGGTTAGCTTGGCTTTATATATGATGGATCATGGACCCACAAGAATGTACAACTCGTCTGTTGAGGGTAAAAAACGAGGGTCAGCGGTTTGGGGAGCGTCGCGAGCGAAGCAAAGGGCGAACCGGGCGTGATCATGAGCTCATGCTTCTTGGTGCGAATGCGAAGGAAACGAAGATCGTCCTGTATACCTCAACGTCAGCGCTTGAAGTTCACGAGAACAGCGAAGGACTCACCCCCTCCTCGACCCCCCGGACCTCGCTGCCGACAGTCTCCACCAGCCTCGTCGCCATCTTGGCGTACGCTCGTGCCAGCTCGTTGGTCAAGCTAGCAGATCCATTGGCTGCTTCTGCTGCTGGTTCGGCGCCCTCCTCGTTCGGGGCAGAAGGAAGCGCCGGAGTCGAGGGCGCGACGACGGGGAACAGAGCGCCTGCCGAACGAAGGATGATACCGCTGGGACGGGAGAGGATGAGTACGCCTTTAACGTCTGTAGGAGAATACCGTTTAGCGATGGAACAGAGCTGCAAGAGAATCGCGAAGCTTACTCTTGTGAGCTGTGAGACGAGTGAGAGTCGCGTCGACCTCTGGCGGCGTTTCGAGCGGTGCGGTAGGTGCAGAAGCCTGTAGGAGTGTAGCGGAGCATTAGCTACAGCTTTCGCTCGCTGTTGCGAGCCGACTTACCATCTTGCAAGCGAACGAAAGGAAGCGAAAGGGCGCGTCCGAGCTCAACTCGCTTCTTGTGCTCCTACAACTCACTGCTGCTTGACGTGATTGGCGTCGGGAGCAATGTCGGACTCGGAAATCGAGGTGAGATGTTCTGCTGCTCATCAGGCTGCCCGTACGGCGCCACTAACCCGCTCTCAACAGATGGGCACGGCGCCTCAAGCTGAGCCCTCGCAACAGCCCTACATGATCACCTTGAGCGACTCGGAGGAAGACCTCGAGATCACTCCCATGCAGCGCTCAACCTGCAGGCCTAAAGTCGCTCCAGCGTGGGGCAAAGCAGCAAGGAAGAGTGAGCGGGCCGGCTTGGGTGCCAGCAAAGCGTCAGCCAACGTGCCCACACGCAATGTAGTGCATAGCAGCCTTCGTGCTCGCAAGCTCGTTGGCGGTCGACCTACTCTGCCGACTTTCGGCTCGCCCTTCAACTCTGAAAGGTCGACGAGCCGAGATAGCTCGGTCATGTCGGAGGAGCTTGGCAATCACCAAATGAAGGCTATCGAGATGTAAGTTCTTCTCTTGTAAAACGGCTGAAGTGGGAAAGCTGACCCTGTCTCAATTCGCAGCGTTCGTCCGGCTCTCGTCTCCTTCACCCTCGACATCTCCGAACTTCGCCTCCTCGCCTCTTCCCTCCCGCCTCCCTCTTCTTCCACCGAGCGAGTACTCCAAATCGAAGCTACACTCACCGTCGGCTCCGCCGAAAGTCCCGGCATGCGTCAAGCCGTAACGAGCGATGCGACGACTGGGCTTGTGCTAGCTTCGTTCCGCCCTCGCCCAATGTCACCCTACTGGTCGCCTACCCCTTCTTCTTACTCAAATCTCGTACCCCACCCTCCCTTCTCTTTCTCCTTCGATCTCGCGGCTCCGACGGTCGAAAGCGACGTCCAGCGCGACACTCCTCTCATCAAGGCGACACTTACGCTCAGCATCGTCGATCCGACCACCAACGCCCTCATCTTCAATGAAACGATTCCTCTGATCCAAAAAGACTACCTCTTGGTGGTCGAGGAGACGAGGTGTATCCGACCTCTCGCCGAGCAGGAGGCGTACGTTGAGGCGCGCTGGCGATGGAATGTCCCGAGGGCGGCGACGATGATGGGCGTGACGGCGAGGGAGATGAAGATGGGAGGGCGACAGGCAGGAAAGGGAAAGCTTAGTCAGAAGGGGATGGAGAAGATTTTGGAGAAGGCGTTGGAGGAGGGGGAGAGGATGGTCAAAATGGATATGTTGAACGCGACCGAGGTGAGTTGGCTGTTGAGGGTCTCGCGCTCGTTCTTTTGCTTCAGTAGACGTTTCACTGACCTTCCTTTCTATTCTCCGAGCACAGTACCTCTCCGAACTCGACCTCAACAATCTCAAGGCCCTCGAGAAACCGACCAAACGCTCCGCTTTCCGTCCCAAAGGCATGCCTCCTCCTGCTCGTCCTGCTCGAATCGTCTCAGTCGACCTCCTCGCCGCTACCAACTGCATCGACGTTCGTCCCAAAGTCGCACCCATCCCTCGCTCCGATTTCGTGGCCTTCGTGGCCCTCGGCACTCCTTACCCTTTCGTCGACCTCGAACTCCCGCCGCTTACGACCTCCCTCTGGATCAAGTCACTCGAAGATCGCTCGGTGGAAAGGGAGATCAAGGACGAGACGTTCTTGGAGGGCACGTTTGAGCAGATGCTCTTCGTCGTCGAGGAAGAAGGGAAGAATAAGAAAGACGGGGAGAAGCGCGGATCGAACGGAACTAGAAGGATTGGCGCCAATGGGGAGACGCTCGTCTTGCGGGAAGGGGATTTGGAGAACATTTTCGACCGAGAGAGCTTCGCACCGGCCGAGCAACTTCGTGAGTGCTTCTCGGCCGCCTTTCTTTCCTCCGTGCAAGTTTTGCTGATCGTCCACTTTCCTTTCAGTCACCATCCGCGACTTCTACGCCCTTTCCATCCTCGTTTCTTCCCTCTCCATCCACCCAGCGAAGCTGAAGGATCCCGCTCTCGCCGGTCATGTCGACGTCCTCAAGCTCGAACGGTTTGTGGCCGAGGATGATGTAGAGGTGGGGGAGGAGTTGAGGA
Organism: Leucosporidium yakuticum; assembly: GCA_019775505.1. Taxonomy (NCBI): domain Eukaryota; kingdom Fungi; phylum Basidiomycota; class Microbotryomycetes; order Leucosporidiales; family Leucosporidiaceae; genus Leucosporidium; species Leucosporidium yakuticum. The sequence goes on along the minus strand of JACWFO010000009.1, from coordinate 82,852 downwards.
AGGCTTTAGATGTATTCGCTGCGAGGGTAGGAAGGACCGCTTGGGAGGTGCAGAGGGCGTGAGTTCCTTCGGCTCGTTCGATCGGCGACTCCCAGCGAACCTCGGCGCTGACCCATTTGTCTTGATAGGCATCGAACGCTCAGCTTCGACGAAGTGATTTTCGAGTGGGTCTTCCTTTGCTTCATTCGACGCATCTCTTCTCGCGCCTCGAGCTAATGTCTCTCGTTCCCAAATCGCAGCTTTAGCAAACCGCCGCTGTGCGCCATGTGCGGCGCTCGCTCGTGCTTCGTTCATCTAGGTGAGGCAGAATATAGGTCGTTACTCGCCCTCAGAAACGCCTTTACTTACGAGCTCTCCACCCTCCCAGCCGATACGTCTGCCGACAACATCCCCACTTCGACCTCGTACGCCGCCCAGTCTCGAAAGCACGCCCAGCGTCAAAAGCACGCCTCGTCCTCGTCTTCCGAATCTCTTTGTCGACCGAGCTGTCGCTACCAACACCGAGAACCTTCCGTGCGTCGTTTCTCGCTCGCGCCGACTTGGACCTCGGCGCTCGCTGACCGCCGACCTTTCCGCTCTCACAGAACAAGCCTTGGACCAACGCCGAAGAGCAGCAATGCGACGATCTGATCAAGGCCATGCCCGAGCTGGACGCGTGTGAGCTGGGAATGATGGTGCAGAAGCATTGCGCCGAGGTGAGTTTAAATTTTGCCTTCGCTCGCTGTCAAGACTGACGCTGACCTGCTCTTCTTCGCAACACAGGTTCGCAATTTCTTCAACGCTCGCGACCACTCACCCGCGCCTCTTCAGCCCCTCGACGGTCCTCCTTCCATCACCGCTTCGCTCAAGCCGCCAGCCCCGTCGAAGTTCCCGCTCGCTGAGTCGCTCGGTTACGATCCTTGCGATTGCAAGGGTCACTGCTCCGTCAGTAAAGGCAAAAGTATGGCGGATTGCCTCTGCGTATTTCACGAATCCTGGTGCGATCGTTTCTGTGGCTGCGCTGGAGATTGTGAGTTCGGCGACGACGAGTTGAGCTGAATATCGTCGAGCCAACCTCGTTCATACTCGATACAGGCCCCCGTCGCTTCCGCGGATGCGACTGCTGGTCTTCTCGCACCGCCTGCGAGCCCGACAAGTGCCCTTGTCGCCTCGCTTCACGCGAATGCGATCCACACCTCTGCGCCTGCCCGAGCGGTGAGTGCTTCTCCTACTACGCGTTTGAAAGAGAGCTCCAACTGATCCTTTATCGTTTTCATCCCTCTAAGCTACTTGCATCAACAGCCAGATTCGTCGCCGAGATCTCAAGCGCACCATGATCGTCGACTCGATCAAGCCCGACGCTGGATACGGGTGAGTCGCCTCTCGTCTTTCCCGTATCGGCGTGCGCTTACTATCGTATGGGTTTAGACTCGCCATGGTCGAATCTGCGAAGAAGGGCGATTTGATCGGCCTCTACGGGGGCGAAAGTTTCTGCCTCGGCGAGGCTTTCGGCCGACTCACACAGTACGTGCTCTTTTCTCGCGTGCGTCGATCGAGCAAAGAGCTCACACTCCTCCACCCTCAGGTCCACGAGCAGCGCCATTGGAGTCGTGAGTGACTTAAAGGGCTCCTTCTTCGCCTCTCCGGCGACCTGCTGATTTGCTCTCCCTCCACAGTCGTATTGGTACGACCTCGTCCGCGATCACGCCATCGACTCGCAAGTCTTTGGTAGCGCTCTCAGGTTCATCAACGATCTCCCCGAGAACTACAACTGCGAGTGTAGACGTGCGTTCGGCGGTCGCTGCCCTTCTTCCTCGACGAGTTTCTCGCTGACGCCTTCTACGCCGCACAGATACCTACATCGACGGTACCGCACAAATGGCCATCTGTCAGTTTACATTTTCCGCTCTTTCTCTACCGAGAAGGGAACGAGCGCTGACCTCCCGACCTTTGCTTCGCAGACGCCTCAAAGGACCTGGAGGCCGGCGAGGAGCTTTCGCTCGACTATGGTCCCGAATACTGGGCGAATCTTCAGGGCGTCGAGCGTGAAACCAAGGCTTGAGATTGCTTTCGAGCTTGCCGCGGGCTTCAGCAGCGAGCGCCGAGAAGGCAAAGCGCCGAGAGAGCACAGCTTTGAGTGCTGAAGCTAGCTTCGCGAGAACAGCGAGGTTCGACAAAAGGCTGGCACAGATGTATTCACAGCAAGCGCGTCCGGTAGACCTCGTTTCAGACCCTCGTTCCCTTAGCCTTCTTCCTCGGCGCCGACTCGTCGTCCGAGTCCTCCGTCTCCTTGATCCTCTTCCCCCGCAGATCGATCTTCTTAGCATCTTCCTTTCCCTGCTTGTAAGCGTTCCAATCCCACGCCTTGCCGACAAACGCGCGACCCTTACACAACTTGACGCCCGTTTCGCTGAGCGCCTTGTCGGCGATGTCCATGGCGTTGGCGCGGAAGAGGATGAGATGTTGAGTGGAGGGGAACGCAAGGCCCGAAGTGTCCTCCTCCTGAGCGGAGGTGAGCACGGCTGTTTGAGAAGGCTGCGAAGCTCCGACGCCGCTCGTTGGTCGCTCGGCGGATGCGATGGGCTGCACCGGCTGCTCGACATCCTCCTTCCCCGTGCTCTTCTCCTCCACCTCCGCTTCCTCATCATCGTCCAGTTCCTCTTCCTCGCCACCGTAGTCCTCCTGATCAGAGTAGTCCTCCTCCTCCTCAGCGTCGACTTGAGTTCCGTCGTCGTCGCTTGAAGACTGGGAGAGGTCGGGGAGGTCGCTGCTGCTGTCGCTGGCGGCATTGTCGGACAGGGGACGGTAAAAGGAAGGTTGAACTTGATCGTCATCGAATCCGCTTGAGTTGGAGGGGAGAGGAAGAGGCGGCGGAGGGGAAGGGGACGGCGAAGAGAGTTTCGGCGCAGGGGGTTTCGGCGAGGAAGGTTTTGGTGGAAAGGGCGGCTTGGGCGAGACGGCATCATGAGGGAAAGGGTAGGGGAGGATGATGGGCTCTTTGGGTGGCGAAGGAAGAGGTTGGAGTCGAGCCTTCTGAGCTGCAATCGCCTCCGCCGCCGCCTTGTCCTCGGCCGTTCGGCGCTCGACCTCCTCCGCCTCTCGGAGCGCGGTGGCGGCTTCCACCTCTTTCTCGATCTACTCAGCTGCCGCACGGACACCCGCTGCGATACCTTCGCGATACGAGGTAATCGCAGCGCGTCCTACAAGCAAGCGGTCTCGCTTCTTGCGCTCGCTCCACGAGAGAATCAAATTGAAGGCCTTTGAGCAAGTAAAAGGGTTAGAAGCGGTGCGGAACGCAATATAAACATGATTACTCACCATCTCAAAGGTGGTAGCAGCTGTAGTCGTGTTCATGGCGATCCCGTAGAACGCCACCTCGAGCTTGCTTCCTCCCGCAAAGGTGGAGGTGTAGGTCTTGATGCTGAAAGCTTTGGCTATGGCAGACGCCAGAGTGCAAGACCACTGCTGGTCCTTGACGCGCGTGATGGGGTAGTTGGGCCTGACTGTTACGAGGGAGACTCCTCGAGCAAGTTCGGCGCCCTCCGTCTCGGTAAGAGAGGCCTCGGTGACGTTGTACTTGCTCATCAGGCGAGTAGCTTGCGTAAAGGCGGCGAACATCTCGGCTTCGGGGGTGCCATCATGCTTTGAGAGAGCAAGCATCTTCTTAATCCTCTCACGGATGTGGCTCGAAGCCGAAGCTGCGAAGGGAAGGGCGTAAGCTTAGGGAGATACAAAGCAGGGATAGCGACGCACAAGGATTTGCGTTGCTCGTTTTGGGCTCCGTGGCAGCAAGCGATGTTGTTTCCGCCTCATAGCTGGGGAAAGACTCGAGTCAGCTTCGCCGAAGTCTTCGAACGAGGTCAAATAGCTCACGATACGGCCAGCGGGCGTTTCCTGCGCTCCAACTCGCGAGCAAGCTTCTTATCTGCCTTTTCCTTCTCCTTCGCTCGTAGACGCTCCAGTTGAGGAAGGCACCAGTCGTCGTCGTCGTCGGCGACATCCTCAATCTTGGGTTTCCGATCTTCCTCCTCGTCTTTGATGGCGATCTCGAGATGGTCGTTGGGATTAAGATGGTAAGGTAGCTCGGGAAGCACGAGAGGCTGTCGAGGGCATCACAAGTCAGCACAGAGGCGGGCGCTGGGCAGCGAGAGCGACGGACCTTCAACTCGGGCGAATCGACTTGCAGTCCCGCCTTTCGGCTTTTGGCCCGCTGAGATTTAGCTTGACGTAAAGCCTTTTTCTGATCCATCCATGCTTTTCGTGGTACGGTCGGGCAGCTCGCCTTGGGCTCCTGGAACCGAGAGGCGAAGAGTTGAGCAAATCCGCGGCGCCGCTACAGTGAAGAGAGCGCTTACCCAGGTCCAAGCAAACGGAAGGTTATAGTGAGGACACACTCCTTCCCACTCCACGCAGAAGAGGTTCAGCACCGGATCCTCAGCGACCTGTTGAAGCGGCAAGGTCAGCGCTGACAGGTAAGTCGCAGGAGGAAGACTTACAACTCGATTCACGTCCCAATCCCTCTCTGCACTGTTACACTTCTCACAGCTCACGCGCCTGAGCTGGTCCATTGAAAGCAAGCAGAGCGAAAACGGCGAAAGCGAACCTTGGAGCGAGACGCCGGCTCGAAGATCGACTCGAAAGGAGGTGTACAGTAGTCCTTTCACACAAAAGCAGGGGGGATGTGTACCATGTATGCTGAGTAACTCAGAGGCAGCTGACTGCTTACCGTCCCTCGAAAGAGAAGAGCTTCACCTCCTCCGAGCTTCGCAAGGAGGAGCGCCGAGCGAAGCTTCTTGCGCCGAGCAGGAGCAGCGGTTGACTCTGAAGGTCTTCAAAGCTCGTGACGGGTCCGCTGCACTTCTTTACATCCCTACAACCCCTGATATTCGATGACGAAAGGGCCAGGCGCCAACAAGAATCGTCTCGGCGAGCTTCGGGGGAACGAAGGTTGCGCTCCTTCCACATCCTCGTCTCAACAGCCTCAGCCGAAGCACTACGCTCCAGCTCGCAGAACCTACTCCCTAGCACCTACATCGCACCCTCTCTCTCACCATGCAATTCGAACGCTGGCTCCCGGTTAACGAGCTTCCCGCGGTCGCCTTCATGGCGCCGACGGACTCCCTTCTAGCAGGAGCAGGACCGCTGGACTTCATCTTACCACCGACATGCTCCATCTCTGCCTTACGGCGCGGATTTCAACCCATTCCTTTCCATTCTCCCATCGCCGGTCGCGTGCCGCCCAGCTCCGTCGAGGAAGCCCTAACAGGAAGGCCAGCCAAACGGGCAAGGAGGGAGGAGAAGGAGATCACCATTCGCATGCTCAAGAGGGCCGACGTAGATGCTGTTAGCGACCTACAGGTGCGTTGGAACGAGCAGACCCCCGCCCCCGCGCTCGATAGGCAAGGCGGGGGATCAGCAACGTCAAGCTGACCTTCCTCTTGACCTACAGGACTCAAATCTACCTTTATCTTATCCCTGGTCATTCTACGCCACCCTCCTCACCTCGTCGTCCTCCCTCTGCCTCATCGCCGTCCCCAGCTCGTCGACCTCTTCGGCGACTCCGCCTCCAGTCCTAGGCTGCATCTCCGCCCGTCTTTCGCCCGCCTCATTAGACGACCTTTCTACCACTCCCACCATTCACATCCTCTCACTCGTCATCGCACCCTCAGCTCGGCGGACAGGCCTCGCTCGGAGTTTGTTCAAGGAGGTGGTCCGAACCCTTGGTGGTGGAGCTGCCGCCGGGAAGAGTCAGAAAGAGGTGCAGGTGATACTGCATGTGCTGGCGAGTAATACTGGAGCGCAAGCGTTTTACAAGAAGGAAGGGTTGGAGGAAGTGAGGAGAGTGAGGGGACATTATCGCCGACTGAGGGATGGGGAAAACGGGGAGGCGGTGGAGATGAGGGGGTTGGTGAAGTTGTGAATAGTGTCGTCGTTCTTTTGTCCGGTCGGATTTTGGTGGACATTGTGAGGCTTGCTGGGGTTGGAAAGAGGGAGCTCGGCGCAGGGTTCGGCGGATGGACTTTGAGCTCGTTTGTAGAACATTACATCGCATTGCAGTAACTCGTGCTTGTCTATCATTGATTCCTAATTTTTTATGACCCATCATTCGGCGAGACGATACAGCTCGATTTCGAAGACCCGCGCGCAGAGAGGCCTCGCGCTCCTTGCCTTCGCGCTGTTCGCTTGACTTTGGATCCGTCGACTCTCGCACTAGGAATGGCCGCGCAAGCAGGTCCCAGTACATTACACTCACCATCTAAACCTTCAACTGCTCGTGTACCCTTCTCTCCACCTAAACGAACAACTGGCGGATCGCTGAAGGGCAAAGAGCGCGCTCTGGAGGACAGTACCTACCCGGGAGCCATCACCTATCGTCATGTGCTAGGAAACGGAAACAGTGGCGCTGCGTGAGTCGAGTTCTAAAAGCCTACAAAGGCTTCCGTAAGCTGACAGACGCGTTCTACAGCTCTCCCCTTCGCGTAATCTCTCACATCGACATCGACGCGGCATATGCCTCCTTCGAGATGGTTAGGCTTGGTGAGTGCATTGTTGAGCGCACGCCCGCGACTCCTGCAGGTCTATAGGGCCACCGAGGAGCCTCTGCTAACCTCCCCTCGAGCAGGCCTCGATCCTACGGTTCCCATGGCCGTACAGCAGTGGAACGGACTCGTACGACATTACAAAAGCTTCCGTGACCTCTACTGACCCTGACACCTCGCCAGATCGCCGTCAACTACCCCGCCCGAGCCTACGGAATCACTCGCCATGAACCTCCCTCCGAAGCGCTCAAGAAGTGCCCTCATATCGTCTTCATCCACGTCGCTACGTACAGGAATGGAGATTCCGAGCCGGGGTACTGGGATGACGCCAAACCCGAGACTCACAAGGTCTCGTTGGATCCTTACCGACGTGAGAGCTTGAAGATTCTCAAGATCTTCAACGAGCATTGTCCTATCGTCGGTAAGTCTCGAAAGTTGCACTCACGTATTCAACGCTGACCCCTCTTTGCTGCAGAGAAAGCCTCCATCGACGAGTCCTTCCTCGACCTCACCCTCCCCGTTCGGGCCAAGCTGCTCGCTCGCTACCCCTACCTCGCTACGCTTCCCGAGGGAGCAGACCTCGACACGCCGCTTCCGACGCCAAAGGAGATGGGAGTTACGGTCGATTGGGAGAAGGTTGGCAACTTGATCCCCATCAACGGACAGAAGAAGGAGGTGAAGGAGGTCTCGGCCGAGGCGGAGGAGGAAGGAGAAGGCGAGGGCAAGGAAGAAGGGACGAGCAAGAGCGCTGAGCCGGTGGCGGAAGAGAAGGAGGTGGAAACGTTGGAGGAGCCCCACCTCACTTGGTCAGACGTCGCCCTCTCCATCGGCGCCGAGATTGTCGCGACTTGTCGGAACGCCGTGCACGAGCGGTTGGGGTACACCTGCAGCGCTGGAATTGCTCCCAACAAGGTTCGTTTTTTACGCTTCTTTGATTTCAAGAGTTCTCTCGCTGACTTGGCCGCCCTTTACAGATGCTCGCCAAGCTCTGCTCCGCCTGGAAGAAGCCCAACGCTCAAGTCGGTCACTTTCTCAGCTCCCTTTTCCCTTCTCCCGCTCAACTTCTCCCTTGACAGACCATCCTCCGACACGCCTGTACTCCCGCCTTCCTCTCGCCCATGTCGTTCCAAAAGATCCGCAACCTCGGCGGCAAGCTCGGGACTCAAGTCAAGGAGGCGTACGGAGCCGAGACGGTTGGCGAGTTGAAGGAGGTCGAGTTGAGCGAGTTGCAGAGCAAGCTGGGAGACGATAGTGGGACGTGGGTGTGGGAGATTATTCGAGGCTTGGATTTCTCCGAAGGTGAGTCCGAATCGAGCGGGAGGGCGAGGCGAGAGCTGACGCTTGACGCGCACAGTTGAGCCCAAAACTCAGGTCAAGAGTATGCTGAGCAGTAAGAACTTTCGACCGAGTATCAGTCGTTACTCGGAAGTGGTGAGCCGTCCTTTAGCTCGGTCTTGCCATCATCGCCGAGCTGACCTAGTCTCCTCCCATCTCACAGTGCCATTGGATCAACATCCTCGCCACCGAACTACATCTCCGTCTTGCCGAAGCTCGGGAGCAGTCGCCTGGTCTTTGGGTGAGTCTCCCCCCCGCACTCGCCCGCTTGCCGAGAACTGACGATCCTTCTCCTTCACAGCCCAAGACCATCACCTTTACCCATCGCTCCCCGACCTACGTGATCCGCTCTCATCAAACGCCCTTTCCTTACACCTCCAACCTCTCCATCGCCTACATCACCAAGTTCGGCGACAAGCTCTTGCGCATCGCGATCGGCGCAGGCGAGAAGCTGAGGGAGATCAAGGAGGATTCAAAGATTGGACCGTACAGCAATATTCAGTTGAGCTTCTCGGGGCTGGAGAGGAGTGAGGGAGGGCAGAGGGGGATTGAGGGCTTCTTCTCGGCGGCGGCGGCGGGCAGGGCGAATGAGGGAGCGGGGAGGGTGAAGAGGGAGGGGACGAGTGAGGCGCAGGGCGACGACGTGAAGGGAAAGAGGCGAAAGATGGACGACAACGATGATGGAACCCCTGCCTCCGCCATCAACGACGCCGACGATGCCGAAATCACCCTCGCTTCGACGCCTCCTCCTCCCTCGCGCTCACCCACCCCACCGCTACCCGACCTACCGACCTACACATGCCCTACCTGCCGCAATACCCTTACCCTCCCCTCCTCGGCCATCGACTCCCTCCGTCCCTCCTTCGACGCTTCGGCAGCAGCGCTCCTCCTGCAGAGGGAGAAGGACGAGCATGCCGACTGGCATTTCGCGCGGGAGATGGTGGAGAAGGATAGGAAGAAGTCTTTCGGCGGAACGGTCAAGGGCGGTGCTGGAGGGAAGGGGAAGAGCGAGAAGGGCGCGAAGGGGAAGGGAGGGGAGAAGGCTGAGGGGAAGAAGGGGAAGGGGCAGCAGAGTCTTATGTCGTTCTTTGGCTGAGAGTTGTGCGCTTAGCGTGTGTAGCGCTGTGCTTGCTTGAGGCTGAGGGGGGAATATACGACCTTAGCTCCACTTTCTCGAGGACGTCTCGAACTTCGGGACTCGGCGCGCCCCTCTAATAGCTTCGAGACTTCGACGACCTCTCGCTCTTGGGTCACGAAAGGTAAACGTCTCTGATCATGCTTGTAAACCCACCGCCCCACCTTGACGAGCAAAGCTCTTCCCTCGATTCCAGCTCGGCGCAACGACAACCGACGACCTTTCTCGCTCTCCTTCTTCGCCCTCTGTGGCCTGCTGCTCGCTTCTCATACTCGCTCCTCCGCTCTGCACCCTCGCAGGCAGTTTCTGCACACCGTCACCATCCCACATCCCATCCTTTTCCGCGCGCGCGGGAGCAGGGAGGCTGTGGGTTCGGTCGGCCGAGCTTTCCTTGTCGAGCTTTCCCCCGAGAGCAGGTTGGCGCCAAGCAGGATCTTCATCCCAGCGCGTGTGTGGTGTGGGAGGGTGCAGAGAATTTTTTTCTGACGGGCGATGAACCTGGCTGAAGAGATGTAGGCGAGAGGCAGGCTCCGAGTTGCAAAGAGAGGTCAGGCTTGAACTCGGAAATTGGCGCTAGTAAGAGGCCAAAAGGTAAGTAAGGGCCTGATTGAACTACGATTGCTGGCCACGCCACAGCAGGCTAGCGCTCGGCGATGATTTGATTTCGGCGCAGCAGAAAAGCTGTAAGTCGATAGCGAAGGCGAGCAGAAGGCTGTAGTAGACTTGGCTACATGTGGGTTGCGAAAACTCAAACGCAAAGAAGAAGATGTCCCTCCTCGTGTACGAAACGAAGCCTCGCTTTTTGTTGGCTGTTGCAGATCGTCGACCGTCGCCTCGTTGAAGCTCTCTTCCTCCCTCTCCCTCTCTCTTCAAGCTACCTCGTTGGTGTGGTCTTCGACTCGTTTCGTCTCGCTTTAAACGACTCGCCTACAGCCAAATCAACGGCTGTTCGACTACAGCAATCTCAGGCAGCTCTTGCTCTCTCCCCTCTGACGAAAGGGCGCGACTCAGAGACTCGGCGTCGACGTCGTCTTGACAGCAATCCCAATGTCCTCGCCTTCGCCAGCTTCTTCCACACCTTCCTCTTCAGCACATTCTTCACCACTACTAGCTCCCGAGCCAGATCCTTCCTCCACTTCAACCGCGCCTTCAACCCCAGGCCACGCTGACGCAGAAGGACTTGACGGCACCAATCCCATGGATCAGAAGCTACCGCCGCCGGTGGCCGAGGCGCAAGGGGTACAGGATTTGAATGAAGGAGTGGAGGCCATTGCGCTACAGAAGGACGACGGCGAAGATACGACGCCCACCGCCTCGAGCCCTACGACCCCTCCCGCGTCGGCCTCTGGCGCTGGAGCTGCAGCTGCACCGCATCCGCCTCTCCAATCTTTGCCTACAGCACCAGCAGCACCAGGCGTAGCTCCTACCCCTTCCGTCGTCCCCGCGCCGACGTCTCCATCACCCAATCCTCCCCCTCCTACCCCGACCAACGCTCCACCTACTTCCCCCTCGGCGCAGGGCCAGGCGCCCCCGCTGTACCCACGAGCTACTGCACCTTCCTCCCTTCCACCGAGGAAACCGGCTCCTCCTTCCGGTGGATTGAGGGCAGGCGTGAGGGGCGCACCTTTGGGCGCTGGAGGCATGAAGATTCCGCCGTCCTTGGCCGCCAAGATGGCTGCTGTGAGTTTCTATCATCCTACACAACCCTCCTCCAACCCTCCTCCTTCTTCCCTTGCCCACCGTCTCAACCCGAAACTGACCTTTACCCATCGCCCTCGCCCGATTCCCTTTCGATAACAAAACAGATGACCTCTGGTTCTCGCGCCGCTACTCCTCCCTCAACGGGCACGACCACTCCTAGCAATTCGACATCTTCCCCATCCCTCACTTTCCGTCCTCCAACCGCCGGCAGCAGCAGTGCAGGTCCTTCCATCCCCGGCCGAACTACCTCCGCTGGTCCCTCACCAGCAGGTCGACCAGTAGCGGGCGCAGGAGGGATGGCTCGTCGTCGACCGGGGCCGGGGCTCAAGTTGAGCGCTATGGGTGGCAGTGAGAGTGGTCCCGGAGGATTGGCGGCGAGGAGGGGGAGTGCAGATGGGTTTGAAGGAGGCCCGATGCGACTGCCTGGTGCGAGTGATGAGAAGGGCGTAGGAAGCCCAGGGGCGAGGGGTGAGGGTGGAACACCGTTTAGTAACTTTAGGAAGATTGTGTACGTTTCTTTGAGCTCGGTTCGGCTCGCGTCGAGCTCGGCGCTCGGCGCTCGGCGAGGAGGATTGAGGAGCGCTCGCTGACCCTTTTACCCTTCCCCTTCCCCTCCCTTCTCCATCTCACGATCTCTCAACTCGCCCTCTCCACCTCCTCGACATCACCCACAGCGACCCTTCCGGCCGCCTCAACTTCGCCTCGAAAGCCGTCCTGCACGCCGATGGAGTCGACTTCTCTTCCGGCGCATCCTTCAAGATCAAGATGGACGATTTCGAACTGTTTGAAGAGTTGGGCAAGGGCAATTATGGTACGGTGCAGAAGGTTTGGCATAAGCCGACAAAGGTTACCATGGCGCTCAAGGTGAGTTCTTGCCTTTCGGATGTTGAACAAGGCTCTGAGGGAGGTGGATGGAGGATGTAGGAGCGAGGAGAAGGAGAAGCTCGGAGACTGATGTCGCTTCTCCCCTCCTTTTCACAGGAAATCCGCCTCGAACTGGACGACTCAAAGCTCAAAACGATCATCACCGAGCTCGACATTCTCCACCGCGCCACCTCTCCCTACATCATCGATTTCTACGGCGCCTTCTTCATTGAATCTTGCGTCTACTACTGCATGGAGTACATGGATGCTCAGAGTTTGGATCATGTCGCCGGTTGCAATGTTCCCGAGGATGTGTTGGCCAGGGTCACCAATTGCGTGGTTAAGGGTTTGAGGTTCTTGAAGGATGAGCTTAAGATTATGCATAGGGGTGAGTGCTTTCTCTCTTATCGAGGGCGAAGCGGTCGGCCGAACGAAGACTGACCTTCTCCTTTCGCTCTCCCTTCCCCTTCGGCGCCCGCTCCCCCTCCTCCCTCACCAACACCATCACCCGACTTCCCTCCTCTTCTCCATCTCGCTGCACCATCATCAGACGTCAAGCCCACCAACGTCCTCATCAACCGCAAGGGAGCCGTTAAGCTCTGCGACTTCGGCGTTTCGGGCCAGTTGGATCGCAGTCTGGCTAAAACCAACATCGGATGTCAAAGCTATATGGCGGTGAGTTGATGCTCGCTCGCGTATCGCATAATTCGATACGTCGAACCCTCGCTGATCCTCTTCCTCTCCTCCTGACAGCCCGAGCGCATCAAGGGCGAATCCCAAGGTCAAGCCTCCTCCTACACGGCCTCATCGGACGTCTGGTCCCTCGGCCTCTCCATCATCGAGTTCGCCATCGGTCACTACCCCTACCCTCCCGAGACGTACCAGAACGTCTTTGCTCAACTCACCGCCATCGTTCATGGTGACCCACCCGCTTTGCCCGATCGGTATGGTGATGTCGCGCAGGATTTCGTGGGACAGTGCTTGGAGAAGAGCGCGACTAGGAGGCCGAATTATAAGCAGTTGATGGTGAGTTTTGACGATGGGAGGCGAGCCGGAGGAGACCGCTGACTGCGATGAATCTGCAGGAACACCCCTTCCTGCAACAGGACGAGACGAGGGAAGTCGATATGGTCAAGTGGATTGCCGAAGCGCTGGCATACGTGAGCTCTCCCTGTCTTCTCGTCGTTCTTCCGCTCGCTCGGCGCTGACACCCCTTCGCCCCTCCTTCGTTCACACCACAGCGCGAGGTGCACCCCAAGACGTCGACTCCTGCACTCGCCTAATCTTTCGCCTTCACCTTCGTCCTCGCCCCATTCTTATCCTCACGACTAGACGGCTCTCCCTCCCCTCCCTTCCTTCCTTCGTATCGCCTCGCCTCTCCGCACATTGTACCACTCCCCTTCCTTACCATCTCCCGACCTCTCTCATATAAACGACAATTCCCCCCTCACAAACTCGACTGGACTCGCACACGAACCTACCGCTTTCAACTTCTCTCCACTCTTCTTTTTCTCCCTCCCTTCTTCGCGCGCGCTTCTCCCCGTGGGAGAGCGTAATAGTGGTCTTCTCCTCCTTTTTCTAGTTTTCCTTCCCCCCTTCCCCCTTTCCCCTATCGATATTGGATCCTTACTTCTCTTCTCGGTCTCGGCGGTTCACGATGGGATGGCTAGGCGGCGGTGGTGGTGGTGGTTGAGGGAGGGTGTGATGGAGGGATGGAGAAAACATGAAACGAAACAGCTTTTTTTGACACGAAAACTCGCTGCAGGATGAGAGTGACCTGGAGAGCGGCGAGCACCTCGCGAGAGGCGGAGGCCGAGCAGCCGCTCGCTCGCTTCAGTCTCGAAAAGCGACTCATACTTACATCGTGGGACGGTAACGTACGGGTTGATACGAGGTCAGACGACTGTACTTACTTACTTCGCCCTGCTCATCTACTTAGACCTCTAACGGCAGGTGAGCTCGAGTCAAAGTTCGGCGACCGCCGTCGGTCGGCTTGCCTTTGCGCACCTTCGCACCCCGGTTCTGCGAGCTGTATTGGAGGAACGAAGGCGAGACGCAAGAGGTGCAGGATATGTACGAAGGAGCTTGCATGAAGCTGAAGAGCTACAGAGGCAGAAAACGCTTCGGCGGAAGGGTGAAAGGGGGCTCAAGGAGAGTTGCAGCAAGCAGCTGATCACGTTACCGTGGTGCAGAAGATAAGGTTCTGAGCCCCAGCGTCAGAGTCTGCAAGCGATGATCAGCTGGTTTGGCGCGTCGGCGGTGAAGTTCGCTTCGAGCTCCGTCAAAGCCGAAGCTTTCCAGCTTGCCTCCCTCTTGCTCTCTCCCCACACCCTTATCAGCTCTTCTCGCCTCTCCAACCAGCTCGCGAGCCTTTTAGCAAAGCACCAATCGACTACAGAAACTCTGTACAGCTCTCCAAATGGCTCCTACCGCTCTTGATTCCACCTCCGCCGTCTCCAACGGCAAGGCCCACCTCTCTTCGCAGGATTGCATCCAGTTGGAGGAGCAGTATGGCGCTCACAAGTGAGTTCTCAGTGCTTTTTTGCCTCTGCCGCTTCTCTCGAGAGCTGTAGCGTCCTACATCTCTCTTCTCGTCGCTCGAAAAGCGCGAGAAGCTGTGGCGTCCGTCGTTGAAGCACAGCAGCAGCGGCAGAGGAGCAGCTTGTTCGGCCAAGCGCTAACTCGTATTGCACTACAGCTACCACCCTCTTCCCATCGTTTTTGAGAAGGCCTCGGGCGCTCACGTCTGGGATCCTGAGGTGCGTCGGATAGTCCAGCTCGTCACGGGGTCGCTCGTCGCTTCGGCGCTTGAGCTCCAGTGTGAGATAAGCGGAAAGAGAGGAGAGACTGACACAAGTGCATTTGCAGGGAAACCAATACATTGACTGCTTGAGCGCTTACTCGGCGGTTAACCAGGGTGAGTGAAATGGCAGGATGGGAGGTGCGAGAAGGAGCGCTGGGAAAGGGCGCTGAGAAGGAGATGAACGCTGTTGGACATTACGCTGACCTTACTCGTTTTCTTCTCACTCCTACCCATCCATTCTCGTCGCTCGCTCGTCCTTGAACAGGCCACTGCCACCCCGCCATCATCGCCGCCTTGACCGAGCAGGCTCAGAAGCTCACCCTCTCTTCGCGCGCTTTCCACACCTCCTCCCTCGGACCCTTCTCCAAGCTCCTTACCGAGCTCACTGGATTCGAGATGGCCCTCCTCATGAACACGGGAGCCGAGGCCGTCGAGAGTGCCATCAAGCTCGCGAGGAAGTGGGCTTACAAGGTGGGTTCTGGATGAGCTGAGATGAAAGATGGACGCTGATTCTGACGTTCCGAGTACAGGTCAAGGGCGTCGAGGAGGGCAAGGCTATCGTCCTCTCCGCCGAGGACAACTTCCACGGCCGCACGTGAGTTGCTCGGCTTCGAATCTCTTAACCCACCCTTTTGCTGACTCTTTTCCATCGAACAGCATCTCCATCATCTCCATGTCGACCGATCCCGACTCGACTCGCGAGTTCGGCCCCTTCACCCCCCTCCTCGGCCCTCGCATCCCCGGCGTCGAGGGCGAGGCCGGTCGCATTCGCTACAACGACGTCGATGCCGTTGAGCGCGCTTTCGAGATGCACGGAAAGGATATCGCTGCTTTCCTCGTCGAGCCCATTCAGGGAGAGGCTGGGTGAGTTCCGAGCTTTCAAGGCGAGCGAGAGGATGAAGGCTGATTCTGTTTGGCTTTCGCAGAATCGTCGTCCCTGATGAGGACTACCTCGAGCGCGTTCAGGCTCTCTGCAAGAAGCACAACGTCCTCCTCATCTGCGACGAGGTTCAGACGGTTCGTTGGCTCCCGACCTTCGCCTTCGCGCCTCGTTGCTGACCTCGTCTTCGCTCGTTCGCAGGGTCTCGCTCGTACCGGCAAGCTCCTCTGCTTCCAGCACAACCCCCGCGTCAAGCCCGACATTGTCCTCCTCGGCAAGGCCCTCAGTGGTGGAGTCTACCCCGTCTCGGCTGTCCTCTCCTCCCGCGAGATCCTCCTTCAAATCCTTCCCGGAGAGCACGGATCGACCTACGGTGGAGTGAGTCTCGAGATTAAGAGCATCTGTGCGGTCTCGCTAACCCTTCTCCTCACAGAACCCCCTCGCTTGCGCCGTCGCCACCGCTGCCCTCAAAGTCATCGTCGATGAGGATCTCTCCGCTCGCGCCGAGCGTCTCGGTCAGCGCATGCGCAAGGGACTCGAGGCTCTCCGTTCGGTCGGACCCGATGGCGGATGGATCAAGGAGGTTCGCGGCAAGGGCCTGTTGAACGCCATCGTGATTGATCAGACCAAGAGCAAAAAGGGAAGGGGCGCTTGGGACCTTTGCTTGCTGTTCAAGAGCAAGGGATTGTTGGCTAAGCCTACTCATGTTAACATGTGAGCCTTATTGAGCTTTGAGGTTGCTGAAAGAAGGACGACGACTCACTCGTTTCTCACTCGGCGCTCGACAGCATCCGCCTCGCTCCTCCCCTCGTCATCACCGAGGAGGACCTCGACAAGACGATCAACATCATCAAGGAGTCGCTCGAGGAGCTCGACACTGTACGTTGCTGCCGTCTCCCCCTTCATCCTATCCCTCTCCTCGCCCTCGCAGCCTCGACGAGACTGACCTTCCCTTCCCCAACAGATCGAGTCCATCCCCGGCGCCGAGTCTTCGCACCACTAGAGCGTCCACGACCCTCTTCCCCTCTTCCCCGTTCATACATTCCCCCCAAAAGCCCCTCCTCGTTCCCCTTTCCTCCTTCTCTCTCAAATCTTGGGCCGCCAGCTCCCGTTCGGAGACTGAGCAATTCGTTACATTGCAGAAACGCTGTACCCCGCATAACAATCATCTTAGTACCCCCTTCTCAATCAATACAGAACGTCTTCAAGACCTTCGTCTGGCTCCGAGCCCGACATGAGCGAGCAGCGAGCGTGAAGAGCTTGCGAATGGGCCGGATGAAAGCAGCGGAAGTGCAAGGAGTGTCTTCTGCATTCGGGATGTTCGAGAATTGTTGTCGCTGAAGTCGGAGGACAGGAAGGCGCTCGAGCAGCTCGGCGCAAGCGAGCAAGCGAGGCGAGCGACTCGTGGCATATCATGGGGCTTAGGTTTCAGCTTTGTGTGGTCTAATACCCGCAGAGCGCTGCGTATACCATCTAAACTCGCCCACATACAAAGGGGCAGGTCAGCCGAGTTCAGCGCCGAGCTGCTTGCCTGCGATCCAGACTTACGCCCGCGTCGTCGTCCCAAGGCTTGCCTCCTTGAGCCCACAACTCTTCGTCGTCGTACGGATGACCGTCGTACGAGCCATACTCGTAGAAGGATTGAGGGCTGGGTTTGCCTCGCTTGGGCTTCGCCGAGCGTTTCCGGGCGGTGAGAGGGCGGTAGGGTGTGTCGCGCATCTTGAAGGGCTTTGAAGACGGCTTGAGCTTCGTCCAAGTGGGGTTTTCAGCTTGCTGAGAAGAGTTGTCGGAGGTTGAAGGAGCCGGCGCCGAAGGAGCCTCGGTGGTCGAACGGCTGCTAGCAGAGGCCGCGAATGCTTGCAAAGCGGCTTGCACTCTGAGGTCCTTTGACTTTCGGCTCCTCATCTTCAGCTTGAAGTTCTTGGAGCTGGGACCATAGGAAGCGAAGGAGTCGACGAGCTGCGAGTCGTCCTGCAATCGAGAGATTCAGAGGGTAACGATGAAGAAGTCAGCTAAAGAACAGCAAAAAAACAACACGACGCAACGGCCCACTCGCCTTGCTCTTCAAAGACGGCTCCATTGAGGACGCGCGCTCAGTCGCGATAGGCGAGTTCGGCGCAGGGTCCATGTTCTTTTCGGCGGCTTGCTCCTCGCCCATCGTCAGGAGTGTGAAGAAGAAGAGAAAGAGAAGCAAGCCGCATGCGGGTTCGATAGACCAGAAAACTTGCAAGCAGCCCGAACGAGCGACTGAGGGTCAAAGCGTGTGCGAAGCCATCGCCGAGCTGAGAGTTCGGCGAAGCAGAGTCGAAGTTTGAAAGTTTGAACCCTCAAAAGCTCGCGCTGAGGGGCCAACAAGGGAGCTCAAATATCCTATGTGTTACTGCTGCTATATGTGCACTGGTACGCTACAACAAGTGAGTCTATTCGGCGCCGAGCTCGGTCGTCCGTTTTTCTACACAACCCCAGCCGCTCCGTTGCCCCTCTAGCTCAGCGGCTCCCTTCAAAAATCTCACGCTCCCGCTCCCAGCTCCACGACCTCACTCAAAGCTTCTCAGTCGCCCGCGCCAAGTCCGTCGCGAACTGCAAGAGGAAGCTGAGGTCCTCGAGGGTGAAGGCCCTTGACCGGTCCTGCACGTACCCCACCAACAGATATCCCATCACCTCTCCTCCTCGTCCCCTCGCCGGCGAAGCCCCAATCTTCAGCATCAACCCCGAGGCGAACTCGTTCGGCGCCGGGCGCGAAGAGGAATGAGTATTGGAGTAGAGGACGGCGGAAGCTTCGTGCGAGGGAGCGAAGAGGGCGAGATGAGCGTCGAGGTCGAATAGAGGAGCAGGAATGGGGAGGTTGTGGTGCGAGAGGAGGTGGAGGGCGGTCGAGTGCTCGGCGGGAGGAGGGAAGGAGGAGGGCAGGTTGATGGCGATGAGGGCGGTGAAATCGAGCCTGAGCGACTCGCCAACGAGCTTGGTTGAGATGTCGAAGCATGATTTTAGTGCCTCGGGAAGGCCGGTGCAGGGAGGGGCAGCGACAGTGTAGAACTTGGAGCCCGTGGCGAAGGGGATTGAGCCGAGGGAGGGTCGGCGACACTGGAGAGGGGAAATCTCGGTCCTTGCGAGCTCCGACGTAGGCAGCGAGTCGACCGAAGGTGCCATGGAAGGACGACGACCTTGCCGAGCGAGTGCCTCCATCTCCCATTTGACCTGCTCCTCCGAGCTTTCTCGCTGCAAAGCACATCCTTCGGTGACCGTCTCGAGAGTCGTCACTCGGTCCTCCGAGACTCGACGGTTCTTGCGAAAGGTTTGTTGGCGCTTGGCGAGCTCGAGACGGCGCTCCCGTTCGTTCAGGGCTTGCCAGGAGAGGAGCTCGACCGCCGCTCGCCGAGCTAAGGCAGTCAAGGCAGCCTGGTCGCTCTTGCTGAAGTCGGTACGAGGATCGTCGTCAATGATGGCAAAGATTCCACTGTAGACGAGAAAGGGTCAGGGAAGGTTCGTGTCGAGGCTGGGGAGCAGAGAAGGGAACTTACGCGGGAAAGAGCTCGTCGGGGGCACTGGCGTCGCTAGGCAGCAAGATACAGACACCGGCATAGAAACCCGCTCCGCTGAGAGTACAAGTCGAGGGGTGGTGAGAGACGTGAGAAATCGAGGAAGAGGAGAGGAAGGGCGAACAAGGGAAAGCAGCGGTCAGCAGAAGCGCTCGCAGGGCAAGGGAGGGCTTTACAAAGCTCACTACTGGGGCCAGTTGTTGCCGTTGAATCTGTGAGGTGGGACGAAGATCAGCGACTGATATCACCCTCAGAGAGCGAGATCCTCACCTCCAGTCGTCGCCGAGGGACAGAACGACGAAGGGATCCTTGGCGCCGTTGGCGGCTTTGAGCACTGTATGACTGCAGAGCGCGGCTGTAGATAAAAAGGATCAGCCTCCTGACCTCGCTCGTTTCGACTCCAGTCACTCACTCTCGCGCGTGATGACCTCGGCGCCGCCAAACCCGATCTCGGCGAGGAAGTGCTGTTCCCTGGGAGGTGGTAGAGCGACGAGTCAGCGATTGGAAACGTCGTACGTTACATCAGACTCGACTCACCCTTCATACATGAGCGTTACAGCGGCTGCAGCCACCTTGAAGCGCTCGCTCGCCTCGCAAACGAGCTTTTGTAGAGCCGGGTTGATAGGATGTGCTCGAGGGTCGGTCGATCCTGTAGAGAAGCACCCACTACTAGCGATGGGTCCCGAGCCTGTGAAGCAAAGTGTAAGCTCGTCGATGTCTCGGTGCTCGGCGAAGATGCGAAGCTGCTCACCTCGGCCGATGTTGAGTCGCTTGACTGCGCGTGAGCGGTGCTGCTCGTAGCCTGGATACGGTTGAGGTTCTGGAGCGATCAAGTTACCTGCCCCTGAGAAGAGTGACGATGGAGGAGGTCCAGCGAGTCGCGAGGGAGGAGGAGCGCGGTCGAAGTCCAAGTGCCCCTTTGAAGGTCACGGGGAGTCAGTTATGAAGCACCGAGCGGGTCATGATCAGCCTACAGATTGATACGCGCTATACCAGCCTTCCCAAGATTCCTGCTGTCTCTGCGCGGGCGGCAACGGCGTCCAGTCTTGTTGTGGAGACGTCGGCGTTAAGGGAAGCACGGGCGAAGGGAGAGGCAGAGGCACTGTTCGGGGCGAAGGCGGCGAAGAGAGAGGAGAAGGTGGCAGGTAATGACTGCCTTTGCGAGAGCCACTCATTGAGCGGCGAACCGAGGAGAACAGCTCTCTAACTCGCTCGGCGCGGGGGGAAGCTGGAGGCGAAGAGATGGGCGACGAAGGCGGCTCGTGGCTCCGACTGGAAAGGTGCAGCATGTTGAGCTGGTTGACGGCGAAGGTGTTGGGAGGAAGAAGAGAGTGTGATAAAACCATGGGGGGAGACAGAGAACATCTTAGCATCAAGCTGCGGCGGGTTCGCAAGATCGCCGCCGTCGCGACATGTCGAGACTTGCCTCTTCAATCAGCCTCGTCGAGCAAGTGCTTTAGCAACCCCTTCGACGAGCCTTTGGAGCTAGAGACTCTTGCATCTCTACATGCCATCCCGTCCATCGCCCGTCTGTAGCTTTACAGGCAGGAGTTGGACGAGAAAGGGCGACTCGGTCTCACTTTCCGAGAGCCCTTGACGTCCCGGTCGGCTTGCCCTCCGTCAGCCAATTACCTTTGAATTAGCTAACGGTATGCCCTTCGAGCTTTCAGTGTGGCTGGGCCTCCTGAACGCGTGTACGAGCACGAGAAGCTGATCTGAGTCGTCTCCTCTCTTCGCTTCAAGCAATTTACCGGCCGCCTCAGGCTCGATTTGCACGTCACTGACTTGCGCTTGAAGGTGAACCTGGCGACCCAGATCCTTCTGTGACTCTGCGAAGATACCCTCGAAGTGGCTCTCGTCGAGCCCTCGAAGAAGGCGCCGAAGCTCGGGGGGAGGCCCCTTCCCTTGGCTCTCAGCGCAGCAAGATGCGGGAGCGCTTACGCGGGAAGCGGGAGATTGTTGTGATACTAATACGAAAAGTGAAGACGTCTGGCGTGCTCGAGCGGTAGCTGCTCCTCGTTGCGAGCGCTGAAAGCAGGTTCACTCGCTTCGCCGAGCTGCTCGCTGCAAGGCATCCCAGGTGTTCGGTGAGAGTTCCGATTTCTACAGAAACGCCGATATTCACTGTACATCTTTCGGAGCTATCCTCCCGGCTCCCTGGCTTCGTTCTTAGAGTCTGGCGGGGAGGCTGGGGTACCCCGACGAGAGCGGCTGTCGTCCTGCTCCTCTCAGCGGGATTCGCTCTTCGGTCTCCAGTGGAACGACCTTGTGAAAAATCTCCCTCACCTTAACTACAGGAGCCGAAGACCTCTCCGCTCATGGGCAAAGAGCTCCTCGAGCGGGGCTTGAAGCGAAGCAGAAGCCAGCCTCCCTTCGGCGCCGAGCAGAGGACCCTTTGAGCCGGGTAGAAGGGTACGGGATGCACCTACACCACTCGGTGCCGATGCACCATGTTGGTACTAGTGTGATCCTCCCTCCCTCCATCACCAAGATCCGACTCGCCTGCAGCGAAAAGGAACAGTGCTCCGAGTCCCGTCCCTCCGGTTGCCTCAGATCTCGAAGAGCCTCTCTCCTTAGCATTAGCATCAATCCCACCTCAGTTGGCATCAAGTCGAGAAGATATGAGAATTGCATCGACGGTCCTGCTTCCGGCGTTGCAGAGTGTCCTCCTGCTCGCCTCCTCCTCTCGCCTCCAACTCCCCACCCATCTCCGAGCTCGCGAGAGCCCAACCTCTGGGGATCGAAAGCCACCATTCGGCTCCTGGAGACATAGGAAGGCAAAGATCGCCGTATCCCGCGAGCTAGCGCGCCACGTCGAGCAACTTCCTCCCGGGCGGATGGGTGCCCTCTTTTCGGCGATGAAGCAGAGGTAAACCCCTGGTGAAGGGACTCGGTATTAGCCTCGACGCGGTGAGAGTTGGAGGCAAGCTGTGTATGCCCGCATCGAGCAGCTGTAGAGGAGGACGATATCATGCGGAACTCGAGGCGAGAGCAGGGAGGCGAGCGAAGCGAGGGGCGTGATGGCTCGTCAAGTAGGGTGAGACGAAGGTGAAGAGTAGCAGGCGAGAGTCAGAGGCGGAGAGAGTAATTTGAACGAAGGTACCGAACTCTTGAGTGGCGCACTCGTCTGGGACGACGAGACGGCCGTAGAAGCCGAAGTGTTCGGCGCCGACTCGCCAAGTTGACCTCGCTTCGAGCTCGTTCAATCGCTCCTCGCTCGCCGATAGAGCAAAAGCAACTTGTAGTACATTCTTGAGCTAGCACTGATCTCACGTATCTCGGCCTTGCCGTCATCCTGCGTTGCGAAAGGCTGTGAGCTTCGCCGAGAACTCGTCTAGAGAAGCGAGAGAGACTACGACTCACCTCTCACTTCAACTCGAACTCTACACCTTTTTCATCAGCAGTCGCTTGGACGAAACAAAGCTCCCCGACGGTCCAGTCCTCGCGAAGTCGAGCAGGTAGGGTGAGCGATTGAAGCATGGGAGCTTGAGCGATGAAGTCGAGGGTGGCGCAAGAGGTGAATTGCCTGAAAACAGCGCGGTCGGAGGAGAGATAGAAGTCGCTCGAGATGGAGAGGGTGGCGAGGCGGGGAAGGCGCTGCAGAAGAGGGAGAATGGCGCCGAGCTTGTAGCCACTGGCGCCGATTTCGAGGCGTTGTACGTCGCGAAGGGCACTCAAGGTCGGCCACCAGTACTCTGCAAGCTCATCTGGCGACTCAATGTCACACTCGACCACCGCGATCAGCGTCACGAGCTGAGGCGCGATAGCTGCGATTGGTTCGAATGCCTGCGCCGAGATTTCAATGCCATGGAACGCGTCGAACTGGATGCTTGATGGGTGGAGAAGAAGATGGCGAAGGGTCTCGGAAGCGGCAACTAGAATGTGTGGTAGCTCTTGCTCCAGCAGCGCCGGTGAGATTGGAACTTCGAGTCGAGTAAGCGGGAAAGGGGGAAGGGCGGGGAGTTGCTGGCCTCGAGTGGGGAGCTGGCAGGTCCAGATGTTCTCCAGTGTTACGGAGTGAAGTTGAGGCCAGCTGGAGTAGAGCCTGTTGAGACGGAGGTCAGTCAGTTCTCCGCTAGCCGCTCGACACTTTCGCCGAGAAGGGAGGACTCACTCGAACAGTGCACCTGGGGCTATCTCAACGTCGCGCAAGTTCTTGATACTGAACTCCTTGACTTTTGATGTCCTCTTGAGAGCGTCCATGAGAGGCTCGACGAGAGCTGCCGACTTGTAGCGCCGAGAGTGGTCGAGCACTTCTCCGCCCAGCTCGATCGACTCCACCTCCAAGCAGCTCGCGATGAGGGGAGCAACGCGTTTGTACTTTCCTATCGAGTGCAACTCGATATCGACCTTCAACGAGCGCACAGCAGCCCTTCGTTCGACGCTTCCTTTTTCCAACGAGTCGCGCAAGCGCAGGGCCATGTAGCTGTCCTTGACGACGAGCCCTCTTCCGAGCTCAGCAGATTCGTACCACCCGATACAGGTTTTAGCAAGCTCCAGCCTTGCCTTCTGCCTCGCCCAAGGGTCCAATCTTCCGAGCGCGAGGTCGAAGATCTGAGCCAGCGTTTCGGGAGGAAGGGCGGCGACATAGCAATTTGCTGGCTGTTGAGGGCGGGCTGTAGCCGAGCTGGTAGGTCGCTGATCCTTCTGTTCTTCCATACTGAGCTGTACCGAACGAGCTGAGAGCGGAAGACGAGGTGAAAAGCGGGAGGGAAAGAGGGAAACACGGCTCGAGCTCGAGAAAAGGTCGGTGGACGGAGGGTCGTGCGAGTGTTGAGGTGCAGGGAAATGGAGAGGAGGAGACCTGAATCAGTAGAGCAAGAACTCCCAAGACTTTCTGCGAGCTCCACAAAGAGCTACAGACTCGGCCTCGCCCTCAGTCCCTCGACCGAGCTCGGCGCTGCGCTCCCTCCCCTGCCGCTTGCTTACACGCCACTGGAGTACATCGACGGCCGTATCGTATATCAAGTACGTCCCATAATTACTACTGCTGCTATCGACAACGCAAATCTCTCAAGCTCAAGCACAAGCGCAAGCACGCCGCTCCGGCTCGGTCCCTCTCCTCCTCTCGCCCCACTCCGCTGGCGCCTCACCATCAAAACACATCACCAAACCCTCAGCGCAGCTGCACCTCGAATCTACCTCCCCCTCCTCCCCGCCTTGTTCTTCTCCCAAGCCTCCTCCCTCGCCTGCTCGGTACGGCCGAGGAAATCTTGCTTATCGAGGTATCCATCCTTGCGAGCGTGGGTGAGCGAGTCGGAGAGGTCTTCCTTGTCGACGAACCTGTGTTCGGGGGAAAGCGGGGGGGTAACAGTCAGCGAGCGAGCAGAAGGGAGAGGGAAAGGAGGGAGAGCGCACTTGTTCCAATCCAACTTGCTCTTCTCGAGCGTGTTTAACTTGGCAGGCTTTCCAAGACTAGCAGCCAATGCTCCCAATCCTCCGCCCTTCTTCTTCTTGGGTCCTGCAGCTCCCTTGGGCGCTGGCGCGGGGGCAAGGGCAGATTCGGCGGAGGCTGGAGGGGCGGCGGAGGTGGAAGTGGAAGTGGAAGCGACGGGAGGGGTATCGGCGGAGGAAGAGTCGGGGCCGAAGAGAGCGTCGATTGCCGAGGTGGAAGCGATGGGAGCAGCAGCGGCAGCGGGCGCCGAGGAGGAGGAAGGGGTAGTGGGAAGTCCGAGAGCCTTCTGCTTGGCTAGCCAATCTTGCGCTTCTTTGGAATCTTCGAGGACTTCCTTCTCTTGCCTGTAGGATCATAGGGATCAGCTCTAGTGTAGCGACAGTCGGACGCGTCTCCACGCGACCCGAAGACGACTTACGTGACGGTTTCGCCGACAAACTGGTAAGTGACGGTAATTTTGATCTTTTTGGGCTTGGGAGCAGCAGGAGTAGGAGCCTTGGAGGAGGTAGCAGCATAAGGATCATCATCTGCACCCGAGTTGAAGGAAGCCCAGAGGTCGTCGACCGCCGCTTTGGTGAGACTGCGCGCGAACGCCATGGGATCAGCTTGTGCTGTAGCGCGATAGCAGGGGAAGAGACGTACACCGGTTCCTCTGGTGCTGCTACTCTGGCGCGCTTGGCTGGCCGCTCGTCGTCGCTGTCCGAGCCCGAATCGTCGGAATCGTCGCCTCCAGCGGGCAGCTCGAAATCAGAGTCCTCGTCGTCTGAAGGCAGCAAGCTGGGATCGTCGGGTTTAAGTGCTGGAGGAGGAGCCATTCTGTAGTCGATTCGATTGACAGAAACGAGCGGAAACGGCGGAAGCAGACGAGCGGTCGCCCCTCCGCCTGTCTCGTCTTGGGCCGACTTGGATTTTCGAGCGAGGCGAAGGCTTCTCTCTCTGCTAATCACCTCGTCGTCTCGTCCAACTCGCCTACAGAAGCTACAGGGCACACCCAGGCAGCAGAGGCCTCCCTCTGCACTACTAACCCCCTTCTCCCTACTCAGCTACAGGTCAGTTCCTCGCTACTTTCTTGCTGATCCAAAAGCGAGCAAACATAACGCGTCGAGGGGAAGGGGGAAGGTGCAGGATGGTAGCGCAAAGGGTAGCAGGGTTTTCAAGCTACAGCTGGATTGTTTTTGTACCACTTTATCGCTACAGCAACCCTTTGCGCCGGAGCGACAGTGTTCGCTGACCCTTCTTGCTCCTCTCCTGCCCTTTCGATGCCCTACAGGATCCACCTCAACCTCTCAGTACACGACTTTTACGACTAAACTCCTTCTACCACCTTCCTAACCCACCAAAACGATGGCACCTCGCGCAAAGAAGGCTCGCTCTACGGCCGAGCCCGCTTCTCCCGCCGTCCCCAGCGATGACCTGCAGAAGAGGTTGCAGATGGTCAAGATGATCGCCATGCAAAAGCTCGCTGCTGTCACTCCTCCAGCTGCGGTGGCCGCATCGTCGTCCAGCACGGCTGCTGCCCCACCAACACCAGCACCTGCACCTGCCGCCGAATCGTCCACTTCAATCTCGACGCCCAAGCCCAAGCCCGTCGCCAGCACCAAGTCGACCCCTGCCGACAAGAAGGTGACCGCTGCCCCCTCCAAGCCCGCCGCGACCGCCTCTTCGTCCATCGCCGTTCCAATCCCCGTCGCCTCGAAGAGGGGCAAAGGCAAGGCCGCCGCCGCTCCCCCTACCGTCGCCTCTTTCGCTCCTACCCCTTCCGAGGACATCTCCACTCCCGCCCGCGCCTCGCCTACTTCGCTGAAACGCCCTCTCCCCGACGCCGCCGAGGAGGAGGTCGATCAACTCATCTCTTCGCCTCCTACTGCTGCTGAGGTACCTGCGCCTTCGCCTGCTGTACCCAAATCGGTCAAGAACAAGTTGAAGAAGGAGAAGAAGCAGGCTAAGGCGGCTGCTAAGAAGGAGGGAGATCAGGGCAAGGAGAAGGAGAAGGAGACGGAGCAGGTCGAAGCGCCAGCGCCCGCCGAGCCGTCGAGTGCGATCAAGCAGGCGTCTGAAAAGGCGGTCAAGCTTCCCAAGAGGAAGGCGTTGAAGGTGCGTTGCTGAGTCTGTCCCTCGTCGGCGTTCAGAAAGCTGACATTTCGATTCCCGCAGGCTGCTGCCGCCGCCGCCGCTTCTAGTCCAGCCGAGGCCACCCCTACCGCATCTACCTCTACCACCACCGCCGAGAAGGCCGCTGTACCTCCCACGCCCGCTCAAGTCAAGGTCAAGAAGGCTTTGAAGCGCGCTCGCTCCGACTCGACCTCCTCCTCGCGCCCCCAATCCCCCGCTCGCAAGCCCTCCACCACCATCGCACCCAAGAGCGCCTCCAAGTCCAACAAACGTCGCAAGCTCTCCCCCGCTCCTGCTCCTCCAACCTCCTCCCAACCCATCGACACGACCGCCCCTCCCTCCCTCACCTCCCTCTACCCAACCTTCCTCTCCTCCCTCCAACGCGCCCACCCTACCGCCTTCGCCGCTCCCCACACCGGACCCATGTTCGACACGATCCGTAAATTCCTCCTCGAACTCCGTGGTTCGGGCGCCGAGGGTGATGCGGCGCTGTTCGAGTTCTTCAAGGCTTTGGTGAGGAGTGGTGCGAGTGGGGGAGTGGAGAGCGTTTGGAAGAGGGCGAAGGAGGTGGTTGGGAGTGAGGAGGTTGGAGAGGAGGAGGAGAAGGAGGAGAGGAGGAAGGGCAAGGAGGAGAGGAAGAGGAAGAGGACCGAGGAGAAGGCGGCTAGGAGGGCGGAGAGGAAGGCGGCTGCTAAGAAGGAGAAGTTGAGGAAGAAGGAGCAGAAGGGTGAGGGAGAGCAGGAGGAGGTCGCTCCCGCTTCGCCGGCGCCCAAGGTCAACGGCAAGGGCAAGGAGAAGGAGGTCCCTACTCCCGCTTCCGCTCCCGTCGACGCCCCCGCCAGCGACGCCATGGAGGTCGACGAGCTCGCTTCTCCATCGCAAGAGACGGACGAGCAACGTCAGGCTCGCGAGGAAGCCGAATTGGCCGAACGCTTGGCCAAGAGGAAGGCCAAGAAGGAGAAGCAGGAGGCGAGGAAGGCGGCCGAGAAGGAGCAGAAGCGCAAGGAGGCCGAGGAGAAGCAGAAGGCCGCCGCCGTCAGCGCCGAGGAGGAACCCGTCATCAAGATTTCCGACTCTCAACTCACAGCCGCTGCTGTCCCTCTTCCTCCTTCCCCCGTTCCCGCTTCGCAACCCAAGCCCAACGGTATCGTCGACCCCAAGTCTTCGCCGACCAAGGAGCGTCGTTTCCGCACCAACCGTCTCGGCAAGAAAGAGAAGGAGGAGCTTAGGTCCTCGAGGCAGTCCTCGGTCGCCAATGGCAACGAATCGGATGCTGGAGTCGCTGTCGCCCCCGCCGAGACTCAGTCGGAGAAGCCCACCATGGTCGCTGATGAGGTCGTGGAGCCGGCGGTCGATGCCCCTGCACCCGCTCCCGTCGTCGAGGAGCAGAGCAGCCAGCCCGATCCCGCTACTGAGGAGGAAGAGCAGGTCGTCGCTCCCGTCGCCGCCGCCGAGGAACCTCAAGTCGATGCCATGGAGGTCGACGAGCCCGTCGCTGCTCCTTCGCCCGCTCAGCCCGAGGCCGACAAGATGGACGTCGATTCCGCACCTACTACCGACGCTCAACAACTCCCCAACGGAGACCTCAGCCCCGAACCCGAACCCGAGCCCGAGCAACCCTCCTCCCTCGCCGCCGCTCCCACCTCCGTCATCTCCAAGCCCGCCATCTTCGCCCGCTCCGACAGCCTCAAATCTCGCTACTCGGTCGCTTCCTCCGAAGAAGATCCCGAGGAGCTCGAGCTGTCACTCAGGGAGCACTGCTCGCCCGCTAGGAAGTCTGCACCCCTCCCCGCCGAATCGAGCTCGCCTTCCGCCCCTGCTCCCCCTTCCGAAGACCTCTACGCCCCCTTCTCGCAACGACCCGAATCACTCAAGCCCAAGTCGCCCACCAAGCCCGAGGAGGTCCCTCTTCCTCCTTCCCGTTCCGCCTCGCCCGAAGACGACGAGGAAGAGCGCGTTGCTCCCCCTCCTCTGCGCCGACAGGATACCATCGGCGGCGACGATTCGGACGACGATTCCTCCTCCTCAGACGACGATTCGAGCGACGAGAGTTCGGATGATGAAGATTTCGCCCCCGCCAACGCGAGGCCGAGGGTCAAGAGGACGAGTTTGAGCGCCGTGGCCGCTGCTGCGTTTGGCAAGCCTGGGACGCCGAGGGCCAAGAGCAACCTTGGCAAGGTTTCTTCGCCTAGGAGGAATCAGAGTCAGCTTTCGCAGAGCGTTAGGGCCGCCGATGAGGAGGATGAGTTCGACCAGCTCCTCTCGCAGAGTCAGCCGAGGAAGAGGTTGAGCATCGCTCATGTCTTGCCTCAGGATGATGATGAGGGCAAGCTGGTGGGAGGAGCAGGAGACGACGACGATGGAGCTTCGAGCAATTTCTCGCCCGTCGCCTCTTCGGTCGAGGGAACGCCCCGAGTGGCCAAGAAGGCGCTCAACGGCAAGAGCAGGGATAGCTCTGAGGAGCCCGATACCGTCGATGAGGATGAGGAGATGGCTATCAACGTCGTCGCTAACGCTCGCGTGAACGGAGAGGACGCTCTCGGCGCTGCTACCTCTTCTCGACTCAACGGCACCACCACCAACGGCACTGGCGATCTCCCTCCCTCCTCCGCCGCCATGGCCCCCTCCTTTTCTTCCCAATCCGCCTCCCAACTTCCCCAACCTCACTACGCCCGCCTCTCGACCATCGGCTCGGTCGCCTCCTCCCAAGCCGGCGACTCTTCCTTCGAGCTCGACGAGATGACTCAATCGCCCAACCTCGCTCAAGGTCAACCTACGAGCGAGGAGAGTCAGTGGCAGGGACTGCCCAATAAGGAGAACCCGCTGTTCTTGGAGGCGTCGCAGCAGGAGGGGGAGAGCCAGGTGCTCGGAGGAGCGGGGGAGAGTCAGTTGAAGGAGGTTGAGAACGAGTCGATGGATCCGTTGGATCAGACGCAGGGTGAGTCTTTGCGTGATGTTCGAGATGATAACGAGCGCCGAGCGCTGACCTTTGATCGTCTCCTCCTCGACCCGCTTTCGCTTTTCTCCCTCCTCCCATCGCAGTCGCTTTCCCCGTCGATGGTCACGGGCTTCCCAAGGGTCTCTCGGAACTCATGGATCAGGCCGATACGCCTCAGAAGATCGTCGTTACCGCGCCGACCGACGACGAGGCTGGTCTCCAGGTTCGTCGCTTTCTTCGCCCAACTTCACCCTCTTCTTGCTGACCTCGTTCCCTCTCCTATCCTCTACTATAGACCCTCCACGGCGCCTCTCCCTCCCCCGCTCCCAGCGGTCGCCTCACTCGCTCCTCGGCCGCCTCTCGCGCCACGACTCGCTCCCCTTCTCCCGGCCCCACGGGACCCACCAAACCCCGAGCAGCCGCCACCGCCGCCGCCAAGCGTACGACCACCCGTGCTGCCTCCGCCTCCGCCCAATCCACCCCCAAAGCCAACGGCGTCACTCCCCTCTCTTCCTCCCAACCGACCCCTACCGCTCGCAAGACGACTCCCAAGGTCCCTTCGGCTTCGCAACCCCTTCCTTCGACTAGTCGATTGGGAGCTCGTTCGGCTTCGCAGATGAAGTCCCTCTCGCAGTTGGATGCCATTTCCTCGACGCCGAAATCTGCTAGGACGACGAGGAGCCGAACGGCACCTCTTGCTGCTCCGGCGACTGCACCGGCTAAGAGCGGGGCTGCTAAGTGGACGAGGAAGGCGGGCGAGAGTAGTGATGAGGAGAGTAGTAGTGTAGATGAGGAGGAGGGAGAGACGAAGACGACGACGACGAGGAGTGGGAGGAAGAGTGTGGGGGTGGTGAAGGGGAGGAAGAGCTTGTGGTGAGGTGGATATGGGTATAGCAGAGTTTTCTTAGTGAGGAGTAGGTCGTTATTTGATGTATAGTTGAGGGAGTCGACCGAGCTTCGGCGATGAGATGGCTTGTCGAGCTGCAATACGCTTGAGATGTGTTTTATAATGCGTCAGTGCAGATCCCAGAGAGTGATAGCTTGCGAGCTCTGTAGCTCATCACCGAAAAAGGAGGTGTTCGAGCTGTTCTGTCTTGGCCTCGCCGCGTCATTCCGCTTCTTTCCCTTCTCGCTTCTCTCGCCTACAACTCGAAAGATGAGCGGTACACCAACTACAGCCCGAGCAAGGGTAGCATCTCCCTCGCAACAAGCTACAGCGCAACAAAAGGGCTACTCGGCTACAGCGGTCCAGCGTCGAAGTGCACCACCTCCCACCTCTCGTACTCCGCTGCTCCGCCCGCTCGTTTCGCTCCTCCTCTTCACCGTCGTCGTTGGATCCGCTGTATCAGTGTACGCTACTTCGGCCGATTTGACCACATTCAGGTCGAGGATCCCAGCTAGTCAGCTCAACCGCTGGGAAATGGGTCAGAAGATCGTGGCCAGCGCGGAGAGGGCGTTCCCTGTACCTACGTTGCCATACTTTGCTGACAAGGTGAGTTTTGGGGAGAGTTTGAAGCTGCTGCTGTAGCGCGGTAGATCGTCTGTAGCTGACTCGCTCTTCCTCTTCCGCCGCCGTCCAGCGCAACGTCCTCAACCAACTGTTCGTCAAGCAAGCCTGGGCATGGACTACGGCGGCCTTCTTCTTCCACTCGCTCGTCTCCTTCCTCTTCCACCCCAAGCCAACCACAGCCCAACGAATCTCGCTCAACGCCCCAACTCCCTTCTCCACCCTCCTCTCGACGATCCGCCGTTACCTCCTCGCCACTCTGTACTGGTATTACCTCACCCAATCCACCTGGTTCGGCGTATCGTACCCTTCCATCTCGCGTCAAATCCTCCTTCGAACGGGAGCCATGTGTGTCCCTTCGGCGTTGGGATCGAGCGACGCTTTCGTCGGATTGCAGGGAGATGGAGTCGAAGGGGCAGTCTGTACGGGAGCCAAAGGAGAGTACTGGAGGGGAGGCCACGACGTCTCGGGCCATACGTTCATGATGGTCCACTCTTCGCTTTTCCTCTACCACCTCATCGCACCGTCCCTTCCCCTCGTCTTCCCCTCCTGGTTCCGACTTACTCCTCATCCCAACTCGCCCGAATCGGCGTCAACTTACGAGGTCAAGGATGTCGAGGCGCCCGGGCTCATCAAGACCACCGTTTGGGGCACCATCGCCTTGATGGCCATTTGGTGGTGGATGCTGTTGATGACGAGCTTGTTCTTCCATTCGCCGGCGGAGAAGCTTAGTGGCTTCATGTTTGCGTTGGGAGGGTGGTTTGTCAGTGGGTTGTAAGGCGTAGAGTCAGAGCTCGGCGATGGCTGCGAGGTTGACAGGCGGAGAAGGACTGGGACGGTTGGCGCTGGAGTCGGATGGCGATACCATTACCATCTTTGCTATGCGGTTAGAAGGATTATCTAAAGATTTGCTGCAAAACACGCTTCCAAAGGCTCACAAAGCTTTCGCCAGCTCTCGGCTCGGTCTCGGCGTTCGTTCAAAGATTCGTTGCCTGCTCAAGAGGTCTCTGCTTCATCCCTTCCGATTCCTAGATGCTCTGCGTTGAACTCGCCGATTCCTGCTCTACTACAGCAAGCTCTTTACACCGCTCAACGCTTCCATGTGGGGCTCCTAGGCCAGCTCGGTCGAGCGACTTGCGAGGTTCGCCAACGACTGGCGTCTGCACCCTCAACCTTGCTGCTCCCGACTAGTGCTACAGGGATACCAACACCTCAAACCTACCCTCCTAACTTCCCGCGCGCTTGTCATCCGTCCCTCTGTCGCTGAAAAAACCAAACCGAGGTGTCCGCTGCAACGTCGTCGTCTGCTCTCGCCTTCGTCCCCGCCTTGCTCCTCAGCCAGAGATTTTTTGCCGGCTCACCCTCACTCTTCGACCTCCGGCATAGCACCACACACTGAAGCCCAACATGCCCTCCTTCATGCTCAACCTCGCCGCTCCCACCTTCCCATCTCTCGATTCCAACAGCGAGACGTCGTCGATGCTCCAAGATGCATTATTCTCGCCTTTTTCCCTACCTCCTCCCCTTCCCAGAGGTCCTCACCTACACCCCTTGGAGGGGAACGACCTACAACAACCTCTCTCTAGTCCCGCTACTTTGGAATTCCCTGCAGCGGACCAAGAAGTCAGTTCGGCGATGGTGGGCGTGACGACGAGTGAGGAAGAGGGTTTGGCAGCGGGTAGGGAGGATGATGAGGTTCGTCAACGGAGGGAAGAGGGGGAGAGAAGGTTTAGGGAGGCTCAGGAGCTCGCGGCGGCGAGGAGGAGGGCTACAGAGGATAAAGAAAATGGTGGAGCGGCCCCAAGTCGTATGCGAAGCGCCAGCAGCAGCCCCGTTAAATCTAGGAGGACGTCGCCTGTTGGAGTGAGGGAGATGGGGAGGAGGGCTTCAGAGGCGTGGGAGGCGCAGATGAGGCTGCATGATGAGGCTAGGTGGAGCGGAAGGGCGTTCGGCGGAGCGGGATGGTACGCTTTGCTCGGGGAGGGCGCCGAGTGGTATAGCGAGGAGAGTGTCGTTTGGGTCCGCGCTGGGGAGGATGAGATGAGTATTAGGAACATGGGTCAGTCCTCGTCTCCTTCTCTCTCGCTGCTGAGCCGCTCGCTGACCTCTCGGACCTTCGCCGAGCAGAACGACTCAAAGCCGAAGCTCAGCGCGGCAACTCGGCCGCCGTTTACCTCATCTGGAAGACCGTCACTCGGGAAGCCTACTACCAGAAAGCAGGGATCACGGATGCCCGTGTAGCTCGACAACTCGCTGCAGAGTGAGTGCCCGCGTTCGGGACTCGAATCTCTCGCCCTCGGCTGACCTTCCCCTCTCGCTCGCAGACACGGCAATGACCCACGCGCCGTAGATCGTGCTATTGAGCTCGAGGACGACCTCCCTACCAAGCAGCACGTCGCCGATCTCCTCCTCTCGCTCAGCGGTTGAGGCTCGGCGATCCCCTCCCCCCTCGTTACCCCCTCATTTCCTCGCATTTGTAGCTGTACACTCCCTTCGCATTACTCTCCATACTCGCTGCCAAGTCAATCGAAGTCACACTCTCGCAAGGAGAGGTCTTTGGAGAAGCAAAACTACAAGCACATCGTTTCGGGGTCTACACCTATCGAGCAAGCTATCAAGCGCGTCACCTCCTCCTCGCCTCGCCTCAATCAATTAATCGCTATCCAACTCATCCTCATCATCATCCAACTCATCCTCATCACTCTCAACCGTGTACGTCTTATCCTTCATCGCCGCGGCCCTTCCCTTTCCCTTATTCTTAGCCTCAACCTTAGCCAACTCCCTCGCCGCCTTAACATACTCAACATAAACCCTCAACTGGTTCAACAACTCTGACGGATCCTCCTTCGGGTCCTCAATCACAGCAAGTTCGGATTTCCCCTCCTTTTGACGTTCGTAGGCCGCCTTCTTACGCTCGTAGCTGACCCATTTGGCAGCGTACTCGATCCACTCAATCATCAAATCTCCCTCCTTCTCCGGGTCGACAAGGAACCACGCATCCCCATTCTTGGCCCTCGAAACCTCCCTCTCCTCGACCGATCCAATAGCCGCAACGGGCTTCTTGTCCTCGGCCGAGGGATCCTCGGTGGCGCCGTTACCGTTGCCGTTGGTGAGCTTCTTGGTCTTGCTCTTGTTGTTGGTGGAGGGGTCGACGGGGGAGAGATCGAAGGGAGTGCCGTGGATGAGGATCGACCAGCTTAGAGGGTAGTCATCGTTGATGCCGAGGGTCGAGTTGGAGGGGAAGGACGAGTGGTTGCAGGGTGAGAGGAGATAGTAGGTGTTGCCTTTGGCGTCCTTGCCGGAGGAGGCGAAGCGGATGCGGTTGGAACTTTGAGCGAGGTAGATGTAGCGTTCTGTGAGGGGAGGAGGGGTTAGCGAAGTGAGGGCGACGAGGGGAAAGGCGAGCGCACGGATCTCGAAAGTCTCCTTCTGCGACTCCTTCTCAGCCTCGGCGACCTATGGAAGAAAAGCCAAGTCAGCAAGAGTCGACGAGCATTCGACGAGCTCGCTTCAAACGCACCTCCTCATCAATCTCCTGCACCTCGGACCTCCAAACCTCGGCGAGCTTGACTAGCGTCGTTCCCTTGCTAGGGGCGGTAGGCTTTGGCGGCTTCTTGGCGAGGATGGTCTGCTTGGTCTCGTTCCAGTCGTGACGTTGCTTGAACTTCTTCTTGTTGAGAGCGACCATGGTTTGCTTTTCGGTTTCGACTCCCTGCGAGAATCGACGAGAAAGGCCGTCAGCGAAAGCAGCGAGAGAAAGAAGGGAGGGGTTCAAAACTCACCTCGATCAAGTTCTGCCTCACGCACTCGGCGTTGTAGGTCAACTCGATGAGGGCGCACAAGAGGGCGAGCTTCTCATCCGGACCCGGCTCTCCCTTCCTACCCCTCAACTCGCTCTCGGGTCCTTCAAACTCCTCCCTCTCCAACTCCCACTCGGTAACCCTATCACCCCACCCACCATTCCACACCTCCTCAGCCTCAACAATCTCCCTCAAAGTCAACCAAGGCTTAACCACCTCCTCGCGATTACTACTCGTCATAGCCCTCTTCATCTGATTATCCACGAGATCAACCATGGAGCGACGACTTTGACGTTCGGCGAAAATATCGGCTTCATCCTCCTTTTCGATGAGTTCGAGCAATCCACGAAGGAGGATTCGTTGAGCGTATTCGGCGTCTCGGCGGGACCACATCCAGAGCAAGTCGTCCGAGAGGTAGGTGAGGACTTGGGTTACTTTCATGCTCGATCCTTGGAGGGAGGGCATGAGGGGTAGGAAACGAAGGACGAAGGCGCGGAGGTGGAGACGGGCGAGGATGGAGGAGGTCGAAGGAGTGGGACTGACACCGGCGAGGGGGAAGGTTTTGGGAGGTTCGACCGTCTTGGGAGGACGAGGAGGAGGGGAAGCACGCTTGACGTTGGTGGTAGCGGGGTGCTTGATGCGAGGGGCGTTACGGTTGGGAAGTCCTCCGCCGCGACGCTCTTCGTCCGAGTCGAGAGAAGAGAGGGACGAATCGCTGTCGCCGCGGTGCACGGCGTTCTTGACTCGGCGCTTCTTGCCTTTGGCTCCTTCGGCGCGAGAGTACTGGATCGACTTGCCTTGACCGGGAGGAGCGCGCTTGGGAGGGGGAGCTTCTCCAGCAGCGATCGCCGACTTCCTGGAAACGACGAAGGAGCGGAGGGTCAGCAGGAGTTTAGTCGAGTGGATGTGTAGTCTAATACTTGCCTACGACAGACCGAGCAAGAGCCTGTACAAAAGAACTCAAGTCAGTTCCTTGCTCGCCCCAACACGCGTCTCTCCCCGTCGAGAGTCGTCTCCGAAGCGGCGGGCGAGGACTCACAAATGTTGCGGCAGCTGGGGCACTTCCACTCGTCCTGCTCTCCTTGAGCGATAATCTTGCGAGCGTCCTCCTCGTAGTGCTTCTTGAGGCACTTCTCGCAGTACATGAGGATGCAGGCCTTGTGCGGCGCTCCCGGCTTGGTCGAGACGGGCTTGCTTCCGGTACAGCGCAAGAGGACCTCCTTGGCGGCGTCGTGTCCAGTGTGATCTGTAGTAAGAAAGCGCGCGTGAGCTCAATGCACATCGGAGCAAGACCCAATCAAGACCAGCCACTGAGCTGGCCTTCCCAAGCCCACACACATCCCGACGCGTTCATCACGGTCGCGCTCGACGAACGGCGGTTGCAGCGAGCTGTAGGGGAGCAAAAGGCTCACCTTGATGACAGTAGAGTTGACCCGCCTTGCTCGAGTTGGAAACGGCCGAGTTCTTGGCTTTGGCCCTCGAGATGGCCGTCGCTTCCTCGTCGTCGCTCGAGTCCGAGCCAGCGTCTACGGCGGGTCGCTTCTTGGTAGCCTCCCTAGGCTTCCTAGTGGAGCCATTCTGTTGCTGAGCACTACTGTCCTTGTCCTCCATCTCGACGTCGGAAGCGGGGGCGGCGGAAGAGAGCGGTGAGCTGGCAGCCTCTGCCGTTTGAGAGATGAGATGCGAGTGGTCAGTTTAGTTCGGCGCCGAAGCTAGAGCTGACGAGCCAGCCAGCTAGAACTCACTGGCCATGATGTACTACTGTGCTACAGCCGAGAGACGAAGTGAACGAGCTGAGCCTAGCGGGAGCAGTAGTGAGCGGTAGGAAGCCAACCCTTTCCGACGCGCTCGTTCGACGCGACCCTCTCTCTTCGGCTTCGACCTGCTTCGGCTTGGCTGCTCTTCGCGCTTGCTAGCATGTAGCTCGTTACGTCTTCAGAGAGACCTCATGCTCACTCTGATACAACACGGAGCCGATCTTCTGCTCATCAACCGCTCCTACCTTCCAATTCGTTGCTCCTCTCGCTCTTCGGCGCTCCTAAACGGCTCCAGCGCTCACGTGTGGGAAGGGATCGAGACGGCTTCCGGTAAGTCCTCCCAGTTTTCGCTCTCTTTCCTCCTCCTCGTCGAATCGCTAACAGCGATGGCTCACCCTTCGCAGGACGGCCAAGCGGTCTACGAGCATTGGTCACCCCCTCGACCAGCTCAAAACCTACCTCAACAGCCTTTAAACGATCAGTGGACGACTTCGCTGCCGTTCCACGACCACTCGATGCAGTGGGATAGCCAGGCCAGCTCGACCGAGCACGAATGGATCGACTCGCAAGGAAGCGAGGTTTCGCAATGGAGTCAGCAACAATGGACATCCTCGCAAGACTCCTACTCGACCAACGACACCTCTCAACAGCACGCGTCGTCGCTGGCAGACGCGTTTGCTCCTTCGCCTCTCGTCGCGGACTCGTTCGCTCAGGCTCCCCCTTACGCCGAGCAGCACCAATACGCTCAAGAACCCTTTCCTCCCTACCATGCTCCAACGCATGCACCCCACCACGATTCGGTAGATCCCCGATACACCTCGCAGCGCTTCACGGGGTCGGCGTCGCATCCGGCCATCGACCCTAACGTCGGCGAGGGGCAGCACGCCATGCTGATGGAAGGGATGGACATGCAGGGGTGGCATCAACAGCAGGATCCTGCTCAAGAGTACTACGCCATGGACACCTCGGGCGCAGATCAAGGCGTCACTCCATCGCCGAACGATCAATTCGCCTTCGGCGCTCCTCAGGCTCAGCAATTCGCCGACTACTCGCCTCAATCCCAACGCTTCGACTTCGACCAGCATCAAGCACTCCAATCCACCTTCCAGCCACCCGACCAATACGCCTACTCACCTACACCGATCCCCTCCCCCTCCTCATCGCTCCAATGCCACACCCCTTCCTCCTCCCTCTCCTCCCTCTCCTTCGCCTATCCCTCAAACCCCACCTCCCCCGCCTACTCACAATATACCCAGAACCGCTCTCGCCAACACTCGCTCGACTCAGCACCCCCTCCCTCCTCAGCGAGACCTCAACCCCTTCGCCGACTTTCGCAGTCCGGCGGTCGGCCCTTCGCGCCTCACCCTTATGCTCCACCGCCGACGAGGCCGGCTCTCACGTCGTCGAGGTCTTCCTCTTCACTCCCTTCCTCGCGTCGTGGATCCGTCGTTCTTCCTTCGAACGCCGCCATTCGCCCCGCCCAGCAGAGGCAGGCCTCGCCTTTCGAATCTCGCAACCCCCGCCGCCGAGCCAGCCAGCCCTCCCTCTCTATCACCACCGCCCAAGTAGCAGCAGGAGGAGCACGTCGTCCCTCCGCTTCCGCCTCCTCCTCGCCCGTCAACTCGAGGTTCGCCCTCGCACCTTTCTCCGCTTCCTCGGCGCGAGCGACCTTCAACCCTCTCCCCCTTCCGCCTCCTCCGCCTCCTCCTTCGGCGACGTACCAGAAACCGCCTCCCCCTTGCTCGATGTTTGACTCGCCCCTCGTGCGTCAGTTTGGGGCGCTCGCTATTGAGGAGCGAGGAGGGAGCGGGAGAGGGAGCGCGATGAGGCCGGAGGAGGTGCTCTCGAGTGAGACGGTGGGCTTGGGGATGGAGATGGGTGGGTTTCAGGAGAGTGGGGTTGAGGAGTTGGTCATGATGCAGGGGGAGGAGAGGTCGTACCCCCCTCGGATGACTTCGGCGTTGATGTGAGTTGGTTTTCGCTCGCTCGGCGAGGGAAGAGATTGACTGCTGACCTTTCGACTAACTTACTACAGGAATGAGACGATCGCTTTCCTCGGATCGCCCAACAGATTCACTCAAGGCGAGCGCTCGATCCTCATTTTCTCGCCGAAGCGTATTCACCCCTCGGCCGGCGCAGAGCGATTGTGTGTCCCTTCGCTCTCCTTCTCCCTGTTCTTTCCCGCTCATCGTTCTACCGTTACAGCAAACTCTTCCCGCAACCTACAGCCCTCCTCCTCGGCACCAACTGGACCTCCACGATCCTCCCCTCTCCTCCCTCGGCGCCCTCAACCACAACCCCCAAACCCCCCGCCGCCGCACCGCTCGTCGTCCCCCCTCGTCTCCACCTCTCCACCACCCTCCGCTGGATCCTCAATACCCCCGAAGTTCCCTCGAATTGGATGGCCCAGGATGGCATGTTGGTCGATTGGAACGAAGCGACCGAGAGCGCTCAGATCATTGCTGGGAGGGCGACGGGGGAGGGGGTTGAGGCGCCCGAGGCGACGGTAGGGATGGGCATGGAGGAGGATAAGAAGAGATTTTTTGTTGCTGTTGTTGTGGATGGAGCGGCGCCCGTGCAGGATAGGCTGTTGGGAGTGTTTCCGGGGGCGGAGATGAGGTCCGCGAGCGCCGAGGAGACGGGTGAGTTTCTCTCCTCCTTCACATCTTCGCTCGTACCGATCGCTTTCCCACACACAGGCGAACCAATCCACCACGGCTCCCTAATCGCCATCTCGAACCGCATGAAAGACTCCTCCGGCTGGCCCCGTTTCCTCGCCGTCTCGGGCACAGCTTCAACCTTCCCAACCATCGACTGGCGCGCCATCACGGGCGGTACTCCTCGACCATACAAATTCGCTAGATCAGAGTTCACTACTAAGTCCAACGCTTGGGATTCGTTCGTCGTTTATGCCGTTGATCCTCGGAGGAAGGAGATGGAGGAGAGTGGAGCGATGCAGAGGGAGAAGTTGAAGGCTTTCAGGGCGGGCTATCCGGCGCCGCCGGCGGGAGTATTGCCTTTTGATCCCATGGCACCGAGCTTGATTCATTACAACCAGCCGGTGAGCTCGAGTTGCCTTTCCTCCGCTGCTTCGACGAGCGCCGAGCTGACCTTTCCTCGCTTGAAACCTCACAGATCGTACTACAGTGCATGAGCACGGCTGCCGTCTCCGTTCGTTGATGCATCTTCGTCCCTCACCCTCTTCAACCTCCCAAGCTAACCTGTCGACCGTTCTACAGCCCCTCCTCATCATCCGCCGGCACCACTCGCAATCCCTCGTCATCGGCGGAAGCTCACTCACGACGCACGACCTCTCCCCCCTCTCCGAAACCTCTCACCTCCCTCATCTCCCATCCGAAACTCTCGGCGCTCCCGTTTCCTCGCATCTTCCTCTCGCTTTCGAATTCGCCGAGCTCTCCTCCCCCGCTGGCCTCGCCGGAGGAGGCCACGATACCTTCCTCGAAGGGATGGACGGCGTAGTCGCTTACCGCCAAGCAACGGGAGGGAGAACCTACGTTAACCCGGAGGAGATGGACGAAACGACGGCGGATTTAGGGCCTTCGGCTACGTTGGCGCAGGTTCGGCGCTCGCGATCGAGGGCGTTGGGACAGACTGCTAGTCAACCCCTTGCTGGAGAGCCTAGCCCGTACTCGAGAATGCAGGTGGATTCGCAGATGCGGTTGGCGTTTGAGTCGTCGGCGCGCCTTGGGGGTTCGACGAGTTCGGCGATGGCGACGAAGGGTTTAAGGAGGAGGGTGCAGTCTATGAGTAGCTTTAAGCCGGTTATGGAGGAGAAGAGGGATAATAGGGAGCAGGAGCAGAAGACGTGGATGATCGATTGCGGAGGTGAGTGGGCGCTTGTCGTCGAGAACCCAAGTTGAGGAGCGCCGAGCTGATTCGAATCGCTTTGCAGACAGCTGCATGTGGAACATCATCCCCGTCGACCTGACTCGATACACTTTTTACATCCCTTCTTCCACGCTCGAGGCTCAACCCGTCAAGTACAGGTTCCCAGGGTGAGTTTCCCCGTTCGACTTGTCTCCTTGCGGCGCCGAGCTGATGTATCGACCCTCTTCCAGCGACAACAACCCTATCGGTCGCTCCTCGCTACTCCCTTCTACCTCGCTTGGACCTAAGATCCCCATGATCTACGAATACGACCCTCCAACCGCCTCCTGCCCCTGGATCAGTTCGTCGCTCATTCCCTTTCTCTCCTTCCATGCCTTCGCGCTGACCTGTTCGCCTCCCCTCCCCAACAGCTCTGTACGGCACCAACCTATCTCCCAACCTCTCTATCTGGTTCTCGACCTACCGCGCAACAGAGTACATCGTTCGCTCGACCGAGGTGATTCTCGTCCCTCCTCCGCCGCCGACGGTGCCCGACACGCCTGTAGCGAGAGGATCAATCGGCGGCAAGAGGATCGCGATCGGAAGGGATGATGGAGTGCTTTGGATGACGAACGTGATGTATAGGGAGGAGGGGATGTGATCGCCGAGGGCGAGGCGGGAGATTTTAAACGGACACTTTCGACTGGATTTTTGGGATTTTTGAGGGCAGTATGGGTGTATAGAGCATCAGTATTTGGTTAGGTTTGTATGGAAACTCGCTCAGAGCGCTGGGAGCTCTCAAAACATCGAACGAGCACGGCGAAGCGAGAGCAGCCCGAGCCAGCTTCTCCGAACGTTCTTCGCAGTCTCCATGGGCATCGCAAGAAGCTAGCTTCTTTCTTCGATCCAGCTCATGTGATAAATATCTCCCACTATCCTCTTCCGGACAAAAGACCGACTGAACCCACCTGCGAAAGGGCGAGTGGCGCTCGAGTTGAGGGGCAAGCGATACGAGAGCAGCAGCTCGTTTACTCCTGCCTGCTCCGTCCGCCTCGATGCCCATGCTCAGCGAACGAATCGTCGCGCTTCGTTTGGCTCCTTCTCCATGGAGCGACTTGGCCAGCTCCTCCGCCATCTTGGTGTCCTTTACAGCGAGCTCCCGGTGCGGCTCAGCAGCTCCGTACCATCCTAAGCACGTCCTGGCGAGCTTCAACTTGGCTCCCTGCCTCTCCCAGGCGTCCTATCCCTCGAGCGCGAAGTCGAAGATTTGAGCGAGCGTTTCGTTTGGAAGCGCGGCGACGAGCGAGTATGTAGGTTGTTGTAGGCGGGCGGTAGCGGAGCTGGTAGGTTGTTGATCCTTTTTCTTAGCCATGCTGAGCTGTAGCCGACGAGGCGAGAACGAAAGCGAGGTGATGAGCGGGAGAGAAAGAGGGAAACGCGCTCGAGGTTGAGTGAAGGGTCGATGTAGCTGAGCGAGTCGTCGAGGGGCGTTGAAGCTACAAAGCAGAACACTAAGCGTATCTTTCAACCTTTCGAGATTTAAGGAATCAGTGCAGCCTCTCCTTCGCCCGAGCCGTCTCGACCGAGCTCGCCGCCTTGCACAGAAGTGAGGAGCAGTAGACACTATTCGAGCTCTTCGAGGGCCTTGAGACTACCTTTCGAAGCCCACAGACGTTTTTCGCTTGGCGAGCCTTCGATCTACGCCTTCCTCGCCTCTTCGCCGAGCTCGAGCCCCTTCAAAGGCTCGAAACTCTCGAAGCTTCGCACCGTGGGAGCGGGGCATCGAGCGTAATTACAGCAGACTTGTACAAGAGTGAGCTCATTTCATGTGCTCTTGCCGTACTGTCCTGCAAATCATGCGAAAGAAGGGAAAGGTCAGCTTCTGATCACCGAGTCGGCGCCGAATCGAGCTACAAACTCACCTCACATCCGAGGATGAAACGCACACCCTTCTGCTTAGCAGCAGTTTCAACTCGCGCGAGCTCCTCCTTCGTCCAGACATTTCCGAGCTGATGAGGGAGGGTGAGGTTTTGGAGAGCGGGCGCTTCGTCGATGAAGTCGAGTGTAGCGGCGGAGGTGAGAAGTCGAAGGGGAGGGGAGATGTCGTACCAAATCTGGCGGGGGTCCGAGATGGAGAGGCTGGCGAGGTGTTTAAGCGGTCGGAGGAGGGTGAGGATGGCGTCCAATTTGTAGCCGATGACTCCGATACGGAGTTCTCGAACGTCCCGTAGTGCGCAGAGCGTCGGCCACCAGTAGTCCGTAAGCTCGGGGTGGTGGGACATGTCGCCCTTGCGTTTGGCGACGGCGACGAGGGAGAGAAGTTGAGGAGCGATGGCAGTGACCGAGGCCAACGGGTGATTGGAGCCCTCGGCTTGGGTAGATGAGTTGCGTGGAATGGGTGCTGAAGTGAAATGTAAATGGCGGAGAGTGTTGGGGGCAGGGGCGAGAAGGAGTGCCACTTCCGAGAGGGGGATTTCGAGTCGAGTGAGCGGGAGGGGGGAAAGCGGAGCGGGCTCTTCGTCGTCACGGAGACGGGCGAGCAAGACGTTCTTGAGGGTGAGGGTTTGAAGCTTGGGCCAGCTTGCGAAGGCTCTGGGAGGAGAGTAGATCAGCTCGGTTCGGCCTCGGCGCTGAAGGAGAGAGTCAGACTCACGAGAGGATCTCGTGGGAGGGAACCAAAGCAAACGCCAAAGTCTGGTAG
Source organism: Leucosporidium yakuticum (assembly GCA_019775505.1). NCBI lineage: Eukaryota > Fungi > Basidiomycota > Microbotryomycetes > Leucosporidiales > Leucosporidiaceae > Leucosporidium > Leucosporidium yakuticum. Next base: position 40,039 of record JACWFO010000009.1, on the reverse strand, counting down.
CGGAATCTTCTGAGCTGTGGTAGCTTCTTGAGAGCCTCATTGAGGGGCTTGCCGAAGCTGATGATGCCGTCGGCGCCGAGGCAGAGCTGACCCTCCGCTCGGAGCTCCAACGACTTCAGTTGACGGCACACCGAGAGTAAACGACCCGCATTGCTACTTCTCCACGCCCCATCCGACTCGATGTACATGCTGAGCGACCGAACTCTTGCCCTCCGTTCCGCGCCTGGTCCTCGAGTCCGAAGCCACATAGTGAGACGTCCGGCCATGAGGGTGTCCTTGACGGCGAGCTCCCTTCCCACTCCGGCGGCGCCGTACCAGTCTATAGAGACTTGAGCGAAGCTCATCCTCGCCTGCTGCCTCTCCCAAGCATCCAGTTCTTGGAGCGACGAGTCGACAATTTGGGCGAGCGTCTCTGCTGGAAGGGAAGCGACGAAGCAATCTGCAGGCTGTTGAGGGCGGGCTGTAGCTGAGCTGGTAGGTTGTTGATCCTGCTGTTGCTCCATACTGAGCTGGACCGGACGAGCTGAGAGCGGAAACGAGGTGAGAAGTGGGAGGGAAAGAGGGAAACACGGCTCGAGCTCGAGAAAAGGTCGGGCGAGAGGGTCGAGCGGTGGTGGTTAGGTACAGAGATTGGAGGGAGAGCTAGCGAGCATTAGAAAAGGGTCCCATCGACTTTTCTGTAGCCTTGAGAGAAAGCTACATCGCCTCCCTCACCGTCAGCTCCTCGACCGAGCTCGGCGAACTCTCGCTCTCCCCGTCGCTCCCCAGGACAGCACTGATATTAGCTCACAATTCTACACACAGTCCCACAGCCTCCTAGCGTAAACTTTAAACCACAGGGAACGGTCTCACAGGAAGGCTTTGGGCTGGGAGGTTGGCGCACCGTCCGGGAAGGCGAGGAAAATGAGGCGGAGGAGAGGGGAAGAGGGCACTGTGAGGGAAGCAGAGCATCAGTCGGGTATCGAGAGGATTGACGTACTCGTACAAGACTCACCCTGTACCGTAACTAGCTGTCCTTGAGCCATCTCAGCCCCATCCCCCATCGCCGAGCTCCCTCAACCCCTCTCATACCACCCCTTCCCCTCCTTCTCCTCCCTCCAAACCCTCACCTCCTTCAACCCCCTCACCAACTGATCCGCCACCACCTCCAAAGTCTCACCCTCATTCCTCTGCACCTCAACCACACACTTCTCGACCGTCCTCACCCCACTCCCGCTCCCTCCGCCGCCGACCGAGCTCTTGAACGGCAGGAATAACTTGGCTTGTTTGGGGCCGAGTTGTACCGTAATATCCGAGCCTAGGATCGTTCCCCCACCCCCAGCTCCTGCTCCTGCTTTACCATTCCCCCTCCCCGAATCCCCAGCGAGGAAGACGACGCCATCCTCTCTCCCCCACTGCACCACCAGATCCTCGACCCTCGCTTTGGGCTGCATAAACTCAAACAAATCCTGATTGGCCGAACTATCCGCGAGTTGTAGTAAGGTAGATTCGCTACTCCTCAACGCCTCCATTGCTACGCTGGCGATGAAATGGTCCAATACGATTGTTTCCCGGCTTCTTCCTCCTAGAACGTTCGGAGCTGCTTCCGAGGTATCTTGATACTCCCATAACCCTCCTGCTGCTGTAGTGTTTCCTCTCTGCTTGACTCTGGTACGCCAAGAGGGTAAGAGTTGTTGACGTAGTAATGAGGTGGCGATGAGGTGCAGAGGGCGGCAAGTCAGGCGGAGGGAGAAGCACAACGATGCGAGAGGGAGATGAGAGAGGATCGAGAGGAGGAGGTGCTGAGGCAGCGAGAGGAGCCCTGGGAGAGAGGGAGATGAGGGCGTGGGGCGAGAGGCGCTGTAGGCTGGTGGTGGTGGGAGCATTTGAGAGGTTGTAGGACGGTAAGGCCAACTTGCTGGAGAGCGAAATTGACAAGTTGAGCTGAAAAGTACGAGCGAAAGAGCAGTCCGCCGCCAATTCGGCTTTGGCGCTCGGCTTCGCACGTCAGCCGAGAATCACTTCGGCGCCAAATTCTCGCTACAGACTCAATGAGCGTTCTGCAAGCAAGTTTGGGATATTCCGATACTCTAGCACGACAAGCAAAGCCTCATCTCCTCTCGTCGCCTCCAACTCGGCCTCCTCTCCCTCGCTTCTCCTGCTCCCCCTCGCAATCACCCAACCACCTCCCCCACCCTCTTACTCTCCTCCCTCCGCTTCCTCGGCACCTCAAACACCCTCATAGGCGGCAGCTCGATCGGTCGACTCCACGCCTCTTGCTCGGCCGTGAAGAGAGCGAGTTGGGAGGGGGTGAAGGAGAAGGGGTGGGAGTTGGAGGGGGAGTTGGATTTGGAAGGGGCTGGAACGACGGGAGGTTGAAGTTGAGGCTGAGATTGTTGTTGGAGAGGTTGATACTGAGCAGGGAGATTCGAACGAGCGGGGAGAGCTTCGGTTTGGACCTTCGACTTCGGGTTTGGGGAGGGGCGAACCGGCGAAGCGCTGTTCATCATCCTCTTCATCCTCTCCTCCTGCTCTTCCCATCCGTCTCCCTCGCCCTCACCCAACCTCGCGCGCTCCCCACCATCCTCCACTCCCTCCATCTCCTCCTCCTCCTCGACCTGAGTAACAGGCATCGAAGGTTGCGAATTGGAGACGTGGGTCGGTGCAGGCGAGGAGGTAGCGAGGTAATTTACGGGAGGAGGGGAGGGGAGCTTGCGTGGGTGGTGGGATTGAGAGAGAGCGGCGGGGGAGGAGGGGAGGTTGTGGTCGCCGTGCTTGTCCTTCTGCGAGGGGTGTTCGTCGTCGTCGTCGTCGTAGGTTGAGCTGCAAGAGAGGAGGGGAGTCAGCTCAGCTCAGTACTAAAACGAAAGGCGAACCAAAGGGAGCGCAGCTCACCGAGATCTCTTCCTCCCTCCTCCTTCCATGCCAAACGCATCCACCTCCCCCTCACTCTCACTCTGCGAATCCCCAACCTCGCTCGTCGCCCTCCTCTCCTCCTCTTCCTCCTCCCACTCCATCTCCCCCTCCTCCTCCTCCGTTCCTCCAGCGGGCTCACTACTCGGCGCCTCCTCCTCGGCGACCTCCCACGCCCTCTTCCTCCCACCCTGCGAGCCCAGCGCACTAGAACTCTGCCTCGAAGGCGGGAGGTCCTCCTCCTCCTCGGCGCGGCCTTGTCCCCCGATCGGCTGACCCGGGACTTGCGAAGTGACTTCCAGCACCGATACGTCGACCGATATCGACTCCTGGGGAAACTGGGAGTAATGAACCGAGTCGGTGGGTCGTTGGCCCGCTTGAGGAGGGGGGGAGGGAGAAGACTGATCATCGTTGTCGTGGTGCTGGGTCATCGGAGCTTGAGAGGCTACTACCGCACGACGAGGAGGGGAGGGCGACCACTCGATGACGGAGGAGGCTCGGTTAGGGGAGGAGGTCGTCGTCTTCGTCGTCATTGGCAGCGGGCGGGCAGCTCGAGCAGCAGCAGCATCGAGCTCTCGAAGCCCCTCGGACGAGAGGTCGGGGAAATGAGGTGAGGGGGAAGAAGGTTGCTGGGCTTTGATCTTGAGGCTTCGTTGCTGTGAAGTACTGTTGAGGCGCGGAGGCGAAGTTGCGCGAGGAGAGGTTCGCGCGGTGGTGGTGGTGGTGGAGCGAGTGACCGAGGCGGGGGAAGCCATCCGAGGGAGACTTTTTGGTGGGTTTTCCTCCTCTGGTCGACGAGGGCGAGAAGACGAAGAGGACGCGGAAAGACGGCGGGCGGGCAACGACTTGGGAGGACCTTGCTCCTCAGGTCGAGCAGCGGAGGGAGCCGAATCGAGGCGAGGGAGCTTCCTCGGGGGACCTTGCTCCTCCGGCTTGGGAGCGCGAGATTCAGCGACGGGGAGAGACTTGGGTGGACCTTCCTCCTCTGGCCTCGGAGTTGAGCGACGACGCGTGGAGGAAGTGGCGGCGGGAGGAGGGAGCCTGGAGGTTGAGGCTTGGGGTTGAGGGTCGGGCGTCGAGTCGTCTCCGAGCTCATTGGATCCCCATTCACGCTCGAGGCGCTGCTTGACGTCTGTCATGAATAGGAGAGCGTTAGCGAGGGAGCGAGGGAGCGAAGGAGCGAGGGAGCCGAAAAGAGAAGCTTACGAGGAGCGCAGCCTCTGATAGCGGCGTCGAGGGTGCGAGGCTGTTTAGGAGAAGGAGAGTCAGTTGAGACGTCTTCAAAACGGTAGGAAGCCACTCACAGCTTCGAAACGCGAGTAGTCGAAGGCCTTCCTCGACTGCTTCTTCGGCGGCGCTCCCTGACCTCGGTCGACGCCCTTGCCCTTATCCACCCCACTCGACACCTGCTCGACCTTAATACTCGGGTCCTCGGCCATCGTCATCTGCATGATCTTCCTCTGCCTGTCCATCTCAAACTCCCTCGCAAACGCCTGCTCGCCCTTGACCTTCTTCTCCAATCCCTCAATCCAAGCCTTGACCTCCTTTCCCCCACCTTGGCAAAGGGTGATTACTCCCCTCTTAACATTCTTTCCACCACCACCATACTCCCTCAGTTTGAGGACCTTGATCCCGAACGTCGGTTCGGACTTGCGCGCGGCGGTTTGTCCAGCGACGGGAGCGTCAATTGGGGGAGTTTCGACGATCCATTGGAATTGTTCGATTGATAGGAGTTCGTAGCGACGGGAGTGAAGAGGGAGGGTGTGAGCTCTGTGGAACGAGGGAGGTCAGCCCGTCCAAGCGAGAGCGAAAGCAGGCCCGAGAAGAGAGCGAACGCGTTGAAGGCCTTGACGACGTTTCCGGGGATGGCTACGTTGATGCGATAGTCTTTGTCGGCCATCTCGAACCACAGCAGCTGCCTATCGCTCTTGACTTCGAACGGGCCGATCGTCTGTCGAGGGAAGCCAGCGTACGGTCAGCTGGCGTCGTCACGGAGCTGTAGCACAGTAGAAGACTAACCTTGAGGAACATTAAGCGTGACCCCGAGTAGTTCTGCTCCCCTAGAATATCGTGGTGCGATTTCTTGTGCTTGAGCGCGTAAGGCTCAAGCCAAGCGATTAGGGAAGACATGCTGCCAGCTGATGAGGTGCAGAGCTAACCCAACGACTCCTTCTGTAGTCTATCGAAACCTTCGAGCCGTCGTTAGAGCGCTGTAACGGATTGGACGAGGATTTGGACAGAGGCAAGCCTTCGACGCGTCCAAGTCTCGCGCTCCTTCGTCTCTTACTCGTTCCGCTCGTCTCGCTCTCGTTCGCCCAATTCGGCTTCTGTAGCCATGCAATTCCCTCGCTCAAAGCGATTCGTAGCACCTAGTGAGCTACAGATTGTTCTGCACCCTTCTAGACACCCCACTGACCCTTTCAAACAACACGGCGCTCGTCTCTCCTTCAGCCAACACCGACATCCCGCCTGTAGGAGCCTACGATGTACCTCTCGGTTTACCAGATCCTACCTACAAACGCGGCGCAATGTTAGAGAAGGCTGGCAGGTTCATCGAAAAGGAAGGAGGTCCTGGTGAGCCCGTTTGTTGAAGCATCGAGCCGAACCGCGACGGAAGCTGATTTCAGACGACGATTACAGACACGTTTGGCCTTTACGATCCTGAATCAAAGGAGAATAAACGCCCTCGTGCTTCTAGTGGACTCGCATCCATTGGAGCGGCCGAACGAGCGAGGCAGCAGGTGAGCTCCCCTTTCGCCGACTTTGCTCGAGACTAGCGCTCACGTATCGTCGGTTACAGATGGACGACCTCAAGCATCGATTACAGATTCAACATGAGAAGGAGACGGCCAAGCTCGTGGTCAAGATTACTCGTCTGGAAGCTGCTCGCGATGAGTCGGTGCGCGAGAAAGGGGAAACGGCCAAGGAGCTGCTCTCGCTCAAGGCTGAAGTTCGTGAGTATTTCGCCTACATCTTGCTCCTTCGCTCTTTCTCCCAGCTGACCTCTACCATCCTCTAGGAACCCTCACTTCGCGCGAAACATCCCTCACCTCCAAGCTCACCAAAACCGAAGCTTCCCTCTCCAAGCACGTCGCCACGGTCCCCCTCCTCCAATCCAAACTCGAAGAACTCACCAAATCCCACGATTCCTCGCGTAAACGACGGGATTTAGAGATCGCCGAGTTGAAGAGCACGCTCGAGAGGAGGGAGGAGAGTATCGCCGAGCTGGAGGGGGAGGTTAGGCGGTGGAAGAGGGAGGCTAGGGAGGAAGGGAGGGCGAGGAAAGATGTCACGGAAGCGACCGAACGAGTCGTCAAAGATTTGAGGACCCAGGTGGCCTCGGTTCGAGTAGTCGACCTCACGGCCGCCTCACTGCGAATCGCTAGGCTCGAACGCCAACTGGAGGATCGAACAGCCCAAGTCCAAGCGCTGGGGGAGTACTCGGCACAAGTCGGAGAAGAAGCAGATGCGCTAAAGGAGGAGCTAGTCCAAGCGGAGGAGGAGAGGGATTGGGCGCTAGGGGAGTGGAGGAAGGAGAGGGAGGATAGGAGGAGCGAGAAGGAGTGGAGGCAGAGGGCTAGGAGCGATCAGAGGGAGATGGTAGGGTTGAGGGAGGAAGTCGCTTTCCTTGAAGGGTGGGTCAGGTTTGGCAGGGAGGTCGAGAGGGATTCGAAGTGGGTTGAGGAGGAGAGGAGGGAGGAAATGAGTAGGACTTTGGGGAGGTTGGAGAAGGAGTTGGAGGTCGCTGAGGGGGAGTTGGACCTCGCTGTTAATGAGGAGATTCCGGTGTTGGAGGAGCAGGTCGACGCGTTGACGGAGGAGAGGGATGAGGTGAGGGAGAGGGCCTCGGAGCTGCATGAGGCGCTCGCGGTGGCGGAGGGGGATGTTCAGGAGTTGCAGGAGAGGGCGGTGATCGAGTTGGAGCGCTTTGAGGGAGAGATGGAGGAGCAGAAGCGCAAGGTCGTCGATAAGGAGAAGGAGGTGGAGAAGGAAAGGAGCGAGAAGAAGAGGGTCGCTGGCTTGTTGGGTCAGTCGAGGGCCGCTCAAGACGGTCTGCGCGAGGAGTTGGACCTGTAAGTTTGTCTCTCTCGTTTCTCTCTCTCTCGTCTCAAACTGGCTCTTCTCCCTCCCTTAGCGCCCTCGCCCGTATCGCCGACCTCGAGCAAGTCGGCTCCCAGCACAAGGACCTCTGCCGCACCCTCGACCAACTCGCCCGTCAGAACGCCGCTACCGAACTCGACAACCGCCAACTCGCAGAGCAGAACACCGAGCTCATCTCGCACGGCAACCCTCATCAGAAGATCCGCCATGTCGCCCAAATTCGCGAGGAATTGGCCGAGTCGCGCAGAGTGGGTTTTTTTTTTGCTGTCGCTTTCTTATCCTTTCGAGCTCGTGCTGACTTCCTCACTCCTCGCAGCGCCACCTCTCCACCACCTCGACCCTCGCCTCCGCCGAATCCGAAGTCGCCGCCCTGCGTGCCGAACTCGAAGCCTATCGCTCGATCTCCCCTCTTCCAACCACCACGCTCATGGGCCCACCATCCACCATCCCCGCCCGCTCTCGAGTCTCCCGTCCCATCCTCGACGACGTCTTCACTCCCTCCGTCTCGGCTCGACCGGCTCCTCCTGCGACAGTCGCAGCGCCGGGGAGGAGCGTATCGAGCAGTCAGGTGCCGAGGTTCGTCATCCATGAGCAAGCAGAGGAGGAGGAGGAAGAAGACCCAGATCGTATCTTCGCGCCCAGCGACCGCCCCTCGGCGCTCCAATCCTCGGCGGCGCCGGCTTTCGGTCGTTCAGTCGCCTCCTCCATCGGCATCGGCTCGAGGAAAGCGGGTAGAGCGAGTCAGGTGCATCAGCCTATGATGGGGAGGGAGAAGGAGCGCTCGGTGTCGAGTCCGGCGGTGAGGATGTCGGGGAGGATGACGGTTGATGAGCTGTTTGAGTAGGGCTGGCTAGTAGGAGCGTGATGGGGCTACCGGTCGGTCTCTCTCTGTTGTTTAGAGCTTAGGTTTGGGATGATTGTCTGTCGGTGATGTTTGTAATCGGGGGACTTTGTCAGTGCTGTCCCGGAGAGCGCCGGCGGGGAGAGCGAGAGTTCGCCGAGCTCGGTCGAGGAACTGACGGTGAGGGAGGCGATGTAGCCTTCTCTCAAGGCTACAGAAACGTCGATGGGACCCTTTTCTAATGCTCACTGGCTCTCCCTCTCCAATCTCTGTACCTTACCATCGCCGCTCGACCCTCTCGCCCGACCTTTTCTCGAGCTCGAGCCGTGTTTCCCTCTTTCCCTCCCGCTTTTCACCTCGTCTTCCGCTCTCAGCTCGTCCGGTACAGTTCAGTATGGAAGAACAGCAGGATCAAAAGCCTACCAGCTCAGCTGCAGCCCACCTCCAACAGCCCACAAACTCGCTCATCACCTCGTTTCCCGCTGAAACGCTCGCTCAAATCCTCGACGCGTCGCTGGAAGGACTCAGCGCTTGGGAAAGGCAGCAGTCGAGGCTGGCGTTCGGAAAGACGTGTTTAGGATGGTACCCAGTTGCCAATCTCGGCAAAGAGCTCGCGGTCAAGGACACCGAGATGGGAGCGCGACTCGCCCGAACGCTCAAAGGACGACAAGGCGCCGAACGGAGGGCGAGGGTTCGCTCGCTCAGCGTGAGCATTGAGGTAAATGGGGGAGGGAGAAGCAAACGAATCGCTAGCCTCGTATCCTCGTGTCCTGAACTCGAGTCGCTCGAACTGGTCGTCGCCGGCGGACTTCACCTCGGCACGAGCGACTGCCAGTTAGGCAAGCCGTTCGCTCAAGCGCTCAAAAGACTTTCGCTCAAGGAGTTCGGTATCATCGGTACCAAGAGGGAGTCTCATTTATCGGTTCATCTAGGCACTGCAGATTTTCTTGAGTACGCTGGCAGTTCTCTCATCATCGCCGAGCATCGAGGACTGCCTCATTCCCTACATCAGGCTCTGCGCCGGTTGGCCACGTCTTCAAACCCTCACACTCGACAACGTCTCCACCTCGAACTATCATAATCCGAACGCCCTTCCATCACCTTCCCTGCCCCTCTCTCGACTCGAACTTCCCCTCCTCGAGGGGCGGGAGAAACCCGAGCTGGCGCCGCTCCTCGCCGCTGCATCAAGCACCCTTCGCCACCTTCACTTCTTCAAAACTGCGCCGAGGTCTATGGTCGGCTCCCCTTCGAGTTTCCCGCCAGGATACTTCGACCCCATCGTCCCCGTCGCTCCCCAGCTCCTCAGTTTAGTCGCACTCAGCGAGGCCAGCTACTTCGCTGATGTGCTTCTCGAGGAGCATTGGTGGCCGACGTTCTGCGCTCTGCGTGATGTCCAAGAGCTTCAAATCGGCTGCGTAGGCTACAAACTCGACGAGATCTTCCCCCTACTTCAACAACTACAGCACCTCACCACCCTCTCCATCTCCCACCTCGATCCTCCCTCTCCTTACCCTAGGAATATCCCCCATTTCGACAAACTCACCTCTGCCACCACCCTCGAATTCATCGCCGAAACACCGGCTCTTCGATCGCTAGCCCTCCCTCGACAACTTCGCCCCATTTGGACTGCCGAGGAGCTCGCCGAGGTGAAGGCCGCTGCTGAGGAGAAGGGCCTGTGCTTAAGGTTGGAGTGAGAGGTGAGCTCGCTGTTTTCTCTTACGAGTTGAAGCGCTCGACTGACCCTCCCTACTTCGCAGTCGACGAGAAGACGAGATTCGGCTGCCGACAAGCGTGGAGGATAGCGCGAGGCCGTATGTCCGACTATATTTATCGTCGTGCATTCAGTTGATGCTTCTTGAAGAGCTGAATACGTTGCAAACGGACTACTCGGTCGAGAAAGGTCAAGTCTCAAAATCGCGCTCGCTGCTCCCTGATCCTCAAATCACGCTGAAGAACCCTCCTGCACAAGACTCGCTATCAACATGTACTGCTCCGACCTCCTGCATTCCTCACTCGACCTCCAACAGCACCCTCGGCCTCAGCACCCTCGACACGGGATCGTATTCGGCGCTCGAGTCAAGGCGAAGAGACTCAAACATGCTCCTCGAGACATCCGGGAGAGGAATCTGCTTCTTTGCCTTGCCCTGATGGGAGCAACAAATCAGCAATCTTCTCACGAGATGACAACACCGAGCGCCGAGCCCCAAGACTCACCTCCCCCTTCGCCCTCTCCAACTCATCCACCTCCCTCCACTGCCTCGCCAGCGCCCACTCGCCCTCGTAAATTCCGGCAATGAGCCTCAGCAGCTCCTCGCGAGTGAAGCCCTTCTGCTGATCCGAGGCGAGGAGGTCGAAGCGACGCCCTCCGGCGAGCCAGGGAGTTTGGGTGAGCTCGAGGGTGAGACGGGGGATGGGGATGATGATGGATTGGGGAGGGGTGAGCTGTTTGTTGAGATGCGAGCCGAGGGAGAGGGAGAGGAAGAGTCAAAGAGGTCAGCTCGATCAGCGAGAAGGAGAGCTCGGCGATGCTGTTGTACAAGGTTGAGAGCCTCCACGGCATAGTCGATGGAAGCTAATGGTCCTCCTCCTAATTCTACTACTTGAGCCGTCGGTCGAAAGAGGTATGGTCCCAGCGAGCCAGAGACGGGCGTTTCAAAGACGGCGAGCGAGGAGTTGCTCCTCGAAACAGTCGTGAAGGCGTGTTGCTGGTGCGCGAGAGTGCGGAGAGCAAGAGTCGAAAAGCGAGAGAGCATTTCAAGATGGGGTGAAGTGGCGGGAGGAGAGAGAGAGACGAGACGGAGAGACGAGACGTTGAAGTCGAAAGACGAACGCCGAGGGGCGGACGGACGACGGGAGCAGCTCGCTCGGGAAGACAGCGCTTACTATAGCCTCCTTGGATGGCATTACCAAGCATCTAGATTAACGTAGATTGACAAAGGGTACCAATAGGGTCCATCCCCTCACTCCGGCCTCTTCCAAGCGACCTTCTTCCTCCCCCTCTGCACGGCGGGATCAATCAAGCTCGACGACGAGGAAGCTGCTCGCTGGAGCCCCGCTCCTCGTACAAAATCACGGAGCTCCAACTCGTGATGCTCAAGCCGAGGGAAGACCGGCGAGTACGGGTTGACGAGACGATTCGGCGGGGGTGAGGGGTAAGGGTGAGGTTGGGAAGGGCTGCTGGTGTAGAGATGGAACGAGTTACCTTCGGGCGCTGGGTGGAGAGGGAGTTGATAGTCCTGTTGCTGTCTAGCAGGGAGCGAAGGCGCGAGAGGAGGAGGAGTAGGGAGGATCGGCATGGGAGGGTACGTCCTCGAACGTCTTGGTGGTGCTCGAGGAGGGGGTTGAGGGCGTGGTTGAGGTTGAGGTGGTGGGAAGACGGTAGGCCCATTGGAGGAGGAGACAGAAGAATCCGGCGAATGTGCGAGGCTGCCTGCGACGGTGGACGAGGGCGAGCGAAGGAGGGAGCGGAAAGAGGGGTTCGGAGCGAGGGGTGCCGGCTGCTGCTGTTGAGGGTACACCTCCGGCTGAGGAGTAGGAGAAAAATGTACACTATCTTTCTTCGCCTCCTTCAATCCCTGCAAATCGAGCATAACCATCGCGCACTCCCCTTCCCCTCCCTCGGTTCCACCTCGGCGATGTCCTCCTCGCCTCGCAGCCGGTGCAGCGTTCTTGAGAATCGTCTTGAGTCCCTTCTTCTTGTCCGTCTCGACTGACCAGCGTGAGCCGAGCGTGTCGAGGGCTTCCTCTTCTTGCGGAGCCGGAGGAGCGGGAGGGAGGGCGACGGTCTTGGAGCGAGGAGAGGAGTTGGGCGAAGGGAGGGTGGTGTAACTCTCCAGGGTGGGGAAAGTCTGCAGAGGTGGAGGTGCTTGTGAGGCGGTCGGGAGAGTGACGAGAAGGAGGACGAGCTGGGAACGAGAGGAAGTGAGCTTCGGCCGCGAGTGAGCAAACGCGAGCGAGGAATCGCTCACGAGGTAAGCGTTTCCAAGCGGGAGGGACTGCGACGGAGCAGAATGTCAGGTGGAACACTGCGGTAGTCTATCTCGAGGCTGCCACTCACCAGCAGCCAAGTCCATCCATCGTCCACGGTCCAAAAAAGCGACTCGGCGCTCTGAAGCACGAGCAGCGACGCCATCGAAGTGTAGACGAGCTTGTTGGCGGAGGCGCGAAAGATGACGACGGTGAATACTAGCAAAACGATCTGTGACGGTGAGAAGTCAGCTCGAAGCGAGACGAGCCGAGAACAGACGAGCTCGGCGCAACTCACCGCGGCAGCGGCGACCCCAGCGAGCCCTTCAAGCTCGACGATCGTCTGCTCTCCTCGACCTTGAACGATCATCTGTTTGGTGAGGGACTCAGCGGACGCGTTACTGCACAACGGTGCCTCAGTAACTCACCTGGAAGCCCGCCCAAATCGGTAGTCCTCCTGCGAACGCCGCGAGAGCTGCCATACTGCTCGCAAAGACTGCTTGCCACTTTGATTGAAGAACCTCCATGCTTGAGATATGCTGTACAAGGAAGAGGAGGACGGCGGTACGAGTGACGCCGGCGAAACAGCGAGTTGCGAAGAGGAGGGAGGGAGAGCGAGATGAGGTGCCGTCGCTGTAGTCGAGTAACGCGGGTTAGACTCCAGCGAGGGATCCGTGAATTCGGAAATATACCTGAGAAAGGCGTCGAGTCCCGTGCTGGCTACTCGAACCGCGGTGAGCAGCAGGATCTGCAGCGCAACGAGGGGAGACGAGTCAGCTTCCCCTCTCCTGCAGGCTTCTCTGCCCCCAGCGAGCGTTCAGGAGCACGAAGACTCACCACCTGTCTATCCCTCCTCTTTACTCCCTCCCTACCCCAAGCCGAGACCGCAATCTGCACCACAAGAACAAGACAAGCGCCGAGCACGAGCGTCGAGATGAGGTTGGCGAGCGAGAACCAGTCGGGGCGAGATGCAGGAAGTCCAGGGTTCGAGCTCATGAATTGTGTGTGTGTTCTGCTGTAGTGGAAAAGGAAGGACGGGACACGAGCCAGCCAGCCAGCGGGAGCTGCTCGGAAGCGCACGAGAGGGAGAGGGAAGGTCGGACTCGGAGCGCTGCAGGCTCAGCCGCCTTGGAGGGTTGTAGTCGAGTAATGAGTGGGCGAGAATGCGAATACTGAAGCTCTGTAGCGATGTGGTAAGAGCGAAACGGTCGAAGAAGCAGTCCAGCTGCTCGGCTCGGTCGAGAGGGAGAAGAGAGAGCCCGAACTGGCCGAGCGAGTGTTCTTCTTGACGACCGCTCATGGGCTCTCACTTCGGTTGAGGTACGGCAGGCCGTGTAGCAGTGCTCAGGCTCTTTTCAGCTCGTTTAAAGCACTCCTACGCCTTCTCCGACTGTCCGCAATCATCGCCGAGCCGAAAAGGGGTCGCAGTTCGGCGAACGTACCGGAGAGTAGGAGAGCAGGCTTTGCGAGCCTCAAAGTAGTTCTTACTAGAGTTGGAACGTTGTCGAATGTCCTGCAACCGAGCAGGAGCTCTCATACCTGGTCGCGTTCGCCGTTCGCAGAGCTCTCGCTTCTACCATCACACTCGGCTCTTTCTTTCGACGATGAGCCGACCGGGCGATGTACCGTTCCAGCGACGACCTACCAACAGTAAAGTGTACGGCAAGAAGGCCGCTCGTCGCTCCTCAACGCTGCCATCACCTTCATCTCGCCGTCTCTCCGACAGCTCAGACGACGACGACGACGACGATGCCGTCGCTTCTTCCCTCCTGAGCAAGTCTAGTACAGCTACTCCCGCTGCTGCCCCCGACAAGGGCAAAGGCAAGGCAAAGGAGTCGCCTACAGCCCCGCCAGCTCGACGCGCTCAAACAAGCTCTATAATCTCGAACGCTAGAGCCTCGAACGGCTCTGTAGTCAAGTCGATGGCTGCGCGTAGAGTATCAGGAGGAGCAGAAACCTCGAGCTCCAAGGCTACAGGAGCAGCAGCAAAGGCTGCAGCGGCGACAGATTGGGACGAGGAGACGGCGATGGCGACCAAGCGGAGCAGCGCGGAGGCGGCTCGGCCAGCAAGGAGGACACCAGCACCAATTCCCAAGGTCAAAGCTGCTGTACCTTCCCCTTCACCACCAAAACGAGCTCGAACGACCGCCGCCTCGACCTCAACCAAGGCGACCCGTCCTCCGTCTCGCACTCGCGCTTCTCCCAACAAGCCGAAAGCTTCCTCCCCTCTCAAGCCACGCGATAACCCCATGGACATCGACCCACCCGCCCCTGCAGCAGTTCCATCACCTGCTACCGCCTCGCCGGCGGGCCAGACGACCGTCTCGACCGAGCTCGACGTCCCCGACTCGCCTCCGCGACGGAAACGCGCTCGCACACGACCATCCGAACCCGAGGTGGCTCCTCCAGCCGCCCAGCCTCGTCCGACCCTTCCTCGCGCCGCTCCCTCGGCTCCCCTCCCCGCCGTCGCTGGTCCATCTAGCACCTCCAAGACGACCACTGCCGTCAAGCTGCACCCCGCTACTCCTTCCTCTCCCGCTCATCAACGACCGCGCACCCCCGAACCTTCGTCAGCACGGATCGGCAGTCGTCCAGCTTCGCCTTCTCCGCTCAAGAGCCCGGCCAAGGATCTTAGCAAGGTCTTTGAGCTCTTCAAGGCGGGAGATGGAGCTAGTGGGCTTCACGCCGGTGGTGCAGCTACGCTGGGAGTGAAGAGGACGAAGAGCGCGGTAGCTAGCATGGCAGGTCGCTCGACCGACCGAGGGAAAAGTCGTGGTGAGTTTGACGAAGCTCTCAAGTCGATCGCGCGCTAACTCCTCCTCGCGTTCTTTAGGGTCCTTCTCCCGCGCCAGTTCCACCAACTCCTCCCCCGAACGCCCTCACTCTCAACCGATTATCTCCCCCGCTTCCCAATCCTCTCGCCACCCCTCTCCAGCTCGTCCACTCGGACCCTCCTCCTCCTTCCCTCAGATCGGCTCCCCCTCCCGTCCACCGACACCTACCAAACCCACCAGCCGTCCCCTCAGCCGCAACAACACCATGTCGTCCATGAACGTCGGCGTCGGCGCTGTCGACGCTTCAGCGCTCGGTCCTCGAGGAGTCGGTGGAGCGAGGAAGACCTACGGAGCAGCGAGGAGCTTCAAGCGGGATGTAGAGGAGGAGAGGATCTACGCTGCTGCCCCTGCTGGCGCCGGAGCGATTCCCAACACTCCAGCACACGCCGCCAACACCTCCAACCGAAGCTCCCCCGCCGCTCATCCCAGCAGCAGCGCTCGCAAACTCTTCCTCCCCACCCTCCCTCGACCGCCACAGGAACGACGATCGTACGCTGCTATGCGGACGGCGCTGGGAGTTGACGAGGAGGAGATGGAAGAGGAGAGTCAAGGACCGAGTGCGTTGAAGAGCATTACTCAGCTTAGGGCTAAGGGGGAGAACTCGAGGTTTGTGGATGAATTCAATTATTTGGTTGAGGGGTTGCAGAAAGGGGAGAGCTTGGGTGGGAGGAGGGCGACGTGAGTGATTTGCTTCGCTTCTTTGAGAAGAGGAATGAGGAGCTACGAACGACGAGCTGACTCTGATTGAACCGACGACAGGGCTATCGAGGTACTTCGCAAGATGCTCAGCAAGGATTTCGTGCGGCGACTCAAGGCTTCGGGCTTCGATGAGCGGGCCTACACCGAGTTCCGCAAGGCTGAAGCTGGAGAGGGAGACCGAGTAAGCTTCTGCGCTCCTTCGGCTACTTCTCGTGCTGCTGCTGACCCACTCCCTTACCGCACAGGTCCTCGACCCCGCCCTCGCCTTCCTCGTCGCCATCCTCGCCCGCGACCAACGTATCGCCGAAGCCCTCTGTCGTATCTCGACTTCAGCGTTCGGCGCGAGTGCTCAAAATACGTCGATGGACGACGAGGCGATCTACGATGAGCCGACGTGCGATGTGCTGAGCGTGTTGGGCGCGATGTTGAGCAGAAGTTGGGCGGGCGAGGAGATTGGGCTGAAGGAGGTTAAGGGGTTGAGTAAAGGGGATGTGAGGACGGTGAGTGATGATTTATTTTGCAGTAGATCTTGAGCTGATCTTTTATCTCCAACAGCTCCTCACTTTGCGCGAGGTCATCGACCAGGCCGAGCTTCTCGAGGGTAGCTCGCTTTCGGTAGGCTCTTCCCTCCCTCATTCGCTGCTAGTTGAACGTCTCCAACGCACCCTTTCTGATCACAGACGAACCTTCGTTCCCTGAGCCTCATCGCCATCTCCATCATCTCATCCCTCTCGCCTCGCGCCATCTTCCGTCCCCAGCACCTCCTCTGCACGTCGGGCGCTCTCGACGCTGTCGTCGCCGCTCTGGTGCTCGAGACCAAGGGTTTGGATGCTCGCATCACTCGCTACGAGAGCGGAATGGTGAGTCGTGCTGCAGTCGACCTCTTCCCGCCGTTTCGGCCGCTGACTCGCATCCCCCTCACAGGCCCTCCTACCTCCCGACGGCTCCATCAACCTCCGCTTCATCGACCTCTGTCTCCACGTCTTCGAAGCCAGCACCTCAGCCACACCCTACGCCACCTCAATCCTCACCACCCACTCCGCCTCCCTCGCTCGCTCCCTCGTCCACCTAATCCACGCCTCCCACATCCTCGCTCTCGAGCCCGACTCTCACTCCCTTATCCCCGACGAGCAGAGGAAACTCACCGCCTCCGCCGCGATGGATTGCCTGCTTAGCGGATTGAGGATGCTCATCGACATGACGACTAATGAGCCAGAGTGGTGCCCTCTTGTCGCCGAGGTGCAGGGTGTCGTTCCCGTGCTCGTTAAGCTTATTGTTGCTGCGAGGTCGGGGGATGAGGCTGTGGGAGCGAGGTTTAGGGAAGTGAGCAGTCCGGCGCCGGAGGAGGCGGAGAGTGAGGTCGAGGAGGATGGAGATGGCGAGAGGGCCGAGATTGAGGCGCAGGGGAAGAAGCAGGCGAGGCAGGATGCGAGGTTTGATCTGCTTTGTCTCGCGCTCGGCGTTTTGACCAACCTCGTCGAGTCGGTCGAGGAGATCAAGGACTTGCTGAGGGAGACTCGTGAGTTTCGGCGTTCGCTCTGCTGTCGATTTCGAAAAAGCTCATCTCGTCCCTTCTCAACTACACAGTGATCGACCCCAACTGTAAGGAGCATCGCAAGTGCGTTCGGACTTGCCATTGCGCCGGCCGAGCTCCCGCCCTCCTTCGTTTGACCGCACTCTACCTCGACCCTCTCGAGGACAGTCCCAACGAGGTGCGCCACACTTCTCCTCTACTAGTTCTGATTCCCTTGCTGACTCACTACCTCTACCGAAGGTCAACCGCGCCTTCGTCAACGGCTACTCGGGCATCCTCCTCGGCCTTCTCATGCTCGACAACCCTCCCAACCAGGACATTGTCACCGAAGCTCTTTCCTGCGATCCCGAAGCCAAGCAAAGGCTCGTGGAAGCGATGCAAGATTTCGCGACTTTGCATGAGGAGAAGGGGAAGGTCGAGGCGGCCGAGAGGATGGAGGAGGAGGGAGCAGCTGTCAGTCAGGGGACGGTGATGGATGAGGATGGGGAGGAGCTGGAGAGGGAGAAGGGGAAGGGTGATGAGGATGTTGCCGGGAGGATTAGGAGCATGTTGGAGCGCTTGAGGAGAGATTGAGATCGAGGCGCGCGGCGGAGCTGTCAGAGCAACTTGGAGACCCCCTTTTTTTCGCATCGCCTGCAGCCCGGTGCTGAGAGATGTGAAGTATCGTACGTGATCTCTTGAGCCTGCTTGACCATAGCTCATCCTTTTGCCGAGCCATTCGGAGACGACGAGCGCTGAGCCCGACGATGTCCATCTCGACGAGCTCGGGCGGTCGAACGACTTGGGCTTCTCTCCCTCCTACCATCACCTCGTTCGCTCCAGCAACTTGGGCGAGATGAGCATCTCTCGCTCGCAACCTCCTCCTTACGTCGCTACAGGCACTTTCCTCGCCGCCATCCTGCTGGGCGCTTGCTGCTGCCTCTTCGCTCTTCTCGTTTGCCCGGTGTCGTCGAGGGTGTCGAGCAGGGCGGTGGGTCGTTGGGAGTGTGGGCTGGTGAGTGCTACTCGATGGGAGGATTCCTGATGCGCTTGAACAGCGGGAAGAGAAGTCAGCCGACTCGAGGCTGAGCTACAGGCGACCGCTCTCCTCGTCGTCCAAGGCGTCGCGACTACCTTGCTCATCGTCTTCAGGTGAGCTGTCGGTCGCTGAAGGCTATATAGCTAGGGTGAAAGCTGATCCTGCTCCCTCATTCCTCACAGCGAGCACCTCGTCGACGCCGAGGGGGCGTCGCTCTTTCTCTTTATCGTTCTCTGCTGCGCTCTTGCGACTCGCCTGCTGGTCAAGCTCTACCTCATCTACTACATCTGGCAAAAACGCTTCGTCCGCACCTTCAACGAGAGGATCGCGTTCACGGTCCTAGCTGCTTCGGTGGCCCTCGTCGGCGGCTCGCTAAGCGTGAATGCGACGTACAAGGTGCGCTCGAAGGGCGAGCTGGTGTGAGAGGTCAGCTGACTCGTAATATGCTACAGAGGATCATCCTCCACCGAGGGAGCGAACTGGGCGTTCAAGTCGAAAGCTTCGCTGGCGCAGCTTGCACTTGGGTGAGCTCGGCGCAGACTCGAATGCGAGGCTCGTTCGAGAGCTGACTGTTGCAACTCTTACAGCTCGTCCTCATCGCATCATTCATCATCCTCTACCGCTGCGCCAAGGGCAAGCTCGTCCTCTCGTTCGTCGGACTCGTTGTTTCGCTGCAGACCTTGGTCGCCGCTACCTCCTTCGTCGACGACGACTGGGTTTGGCTCTATGTGAGTTGCCCTGCTACAGAAGTCGAGTTATAGCTCACGGGATCTCCTCACCCGTACGCAGAGGATTCCCATCACGAACCTCTTCATCGTGCGTGGCCTCTTTGCGAGCGCCGAGCTCTCAGCTGATCCGAGCTTCGATACAGATCATGTACCTCCTCGTCCTGCTCGCTCCTCGCACTCGCCCTTCCATCCCCAGCACCACTAGCAACAATCGCAACAGTACGCTCAAGCTCTCAACTCTCAGCAAGCACTCTCCGCCGGCGCAAATCGAAGTCGAAGGCCTCGACGACCCTTCCTCGCGTTGGTCGTCGGACACCAACGATCGTGGGAGGTTTCAAAGCGCCTTCAAGAATATGAGAGGAGGTACTCCCGTAGCCTCTTTGGACGGCCATGGGAGGGAAAGCCTGAGCTTTGGAGGCTCATCGGAGGAGGGAGGCGGAGGGTGGTTCATGGGCAGGACGGGACCTCTGCGACGCCCTCCCTTCAGCTCGGTCGGAAACGACTCCATGCTTTCCTTCAAAGTCGCGCTCGAGGAAGGAGCCCCTACCTCGCCAGACTGGACGACTGCCGCCCTTTCCCCCGAGCAGCCTTTCCAGTTCGGCGCCGACTTCGGTCGCTACCCTCCCCCTCCTCCTACCGGTCGTCTCTCCCCCTCCCAGTGCTACTCTCCTCAACCCACCTCCGCAACCGATAACCTCCTCCCCTCCTCTCCCCCTCAAACTGCTCGCAGGCGCTCCCTCTCTCACCCTCCCCTGCCCGCCTTCCCTTGCCCGCCTCCTCGAGTTCAGTCGCGCAGGTCCGCGACGGCTCCTTGCGTCCTTCCCTCGCAGGCTGGACACTTGAATCAGCTGACGGGGGGTTACCATCCTTTCGCGATGGAGGCGAGTCAAGGAGATGGTCACGCGGGAGCAAGGGGAGCGCCGAACGAGTTCGGTATTGAGGAGATTGGAGTGGCTAGGGGTTGAGAGGGAGTGCTTCGAGTCGCTTGGGGTTTGGAGTGTAGTGTAGTGAGCGCGAGTTCAGAACAGCTTGTACATAAGGACACAGTTTTGCTCAAACTCGGAGGGGGGCTCGCTTCTCGGCGAAGAGGTTTGCGAATGCTTCGACTCTCGAGCTTCAGCTGCAGGAAGGTTCGTAAATTTTTGCTATTGAGAGCTGTATTGAGAGCCTTTTAAGAGCTCTGCATTGCTTTCTATCTGCTCGCCTGCTTCCTCGGCTGCTTCGTCGAGATGGCCCAGCCCCCGCCCTCCCCAAGTCGAGAAGCATGCGCAAGTTGCTCTTTGGCTCCGTTCTCATCGTCCAGGCTTCCGCCTCGCTGCCAACGGCTGTACTAGAGTATACACACAGCACACACATCTCGTCGCACACTCGCACCCTCTTCACCCAGAGTACAACACTTAAGCAAGCCCCGCCTTTGAGCGGTTCAACGCCCACCTCGCCGCGCCGCCCTCGGTATGCTCGACCAGCTGTACGGCAAGCCTAGCACGAGTTGGAGGCGATCTCAGGTGGGTTCAGACCTATTCCCAAAACTTCCCGTGCTGACTTTGCTACACGAACAGGTCTTCCTCATCCTGCTGTTTTGGATCAGTCGAGTCGCTAGAGGGAATCGAGATGGCCCGCCTTTGCCCTTCTTTCGCAGGCTCAACAGAGCATTGGCCCGCTTCACTCCATGGCAGATTGTAGTCTCTACTCTCACCGCCATCTACGCCATCAAGAACAGCGACGCGCTCCTCGGGCTCCACGCTCCGGAACCGCTCGCTCGTTTGTACTCGAGGAATTACTATCGGTAAGTCGTTCAGAAGTAGGACCGCAATGACGATGCTCGATAGCTCACCCCTGCTCCCACAGTGCTACATGGATCGCTACCGCTTTGGACGCCGGCTTCGCGACGGCCATGACGATTCGGTGGAAATGGCTCCGCGACATCTCCTCACTCGCCTTCTCGGGCTACTACCTCTTCTTCGCACACGAGGCTGACGAGAAGGTGAGTTCTCTTCCCCTCTCGAGCTTCCCTACCGGCGCTGACTCTTGCTCTCGGCTTCGGTTTCCCCCTCGCCCAGCTTCGCAAGTACCGAGCTATGTGCACCGTCGAGATGCTTCGCGCGACGTGGGAAAAGACTAGCAACCCCTACATCCGCTTCCTCACTCGCAAGGACCGCCCCGAAATCGCCATCAAGCGTCGCATCCTCCTGCCTCGACCGAAGGGCTCGTCTTACACGTGCGATTTGCTCTCCCTCGCTCATCTCCCACCTCATTGCTGATCTTTTTCTTTTCACACAGCAAACCCATGGTCGCTTGGATCTACTTTGTCGGCACCGAGCTCGAGCTGTCGCAACAAACGGACCTCATCTTCGACCTCCCTGGCGGTGGCTTCATCTGTATGGGACCCGAGCATCACGAAGAGCGAACCCTGCGCTGGACGATACGCACTGGACGCCCGGTCATCGCCTTCGACTACGGAAAGGTTCGTTGATCTCCCCATCTCCGACGCCGTCGATGACTGTCGACTGACCTCTCGGCTCGGCGCTCTCGTTCGCAGGCTCCCGAGTACCCCTACCCCTTCGCCATCGACGAGGTGTTCGACGCCTACAAACTCCTTCACGAGACCAAGGGAAAGTGCATCGGCATGAGCGGCAAGGCTTTGAACGTCGTGATCACGGGCGACTCGGCGTAAGTCTCCGTTTCACGGTGAACCGTCGACTTCGTCTCATCGCTGACCTCTCGACGCCTACAGGGGAGCCAACATCGCCGCTGCCATGATGATCAAGATCCTCGAGACTCGTCCCCGTCTTCCCGCCCCCGTTTCCCTCGTCTTCGCCTACGCCGCCCTCTCCTTTCACTTCACCTCCTGGATGCCCTCCTCCGACCTCCGCGTGCTTCGTCAAGAGTCCTCTTCCAACATTGCTGGCCTCCTTCGTGGTAAAGAACACCTCGAGCATCGCTCCCCTCTCGCCGTCATCGACGACGTCGAGCGACCGAGACTTCGCCGAAGGAGGACGACGAGTTGGGGCAAGTCCTTCTCGAGTAGGCTTTCGACTTCGCCGGCGAGGTTGTTCAGTGGAGGGATGGGATTTGGGGATGGGACGGAGGAGGATGGGGATGATGAGGAGGAGGGAATGGAGCGTGCGCCGAGGAGGGAGGAGGATAAGAGCGTGAGCGAGAGGGTCGTGTTTTGGGATGAGGAGCAGGTTGCCAAGCAGGCAGAGTTGCAGGAGAAGGCGGATCAGGTCGGCAAGAAGGTGTTGGAGAATGTGTCCAAGGGTCCGTTGGAGACGAGGTTGGCTATGACGAGTCGAACAGCTTTCTTCAATGGTGAGCTTGACCGTCTGCTCTCTTCCTTCGAGCTCGCGCTGACGTGCTCTTCATCCAGATCGAATCATCTCCCCTCCGATGGTGAGCTTTCTCCGCCTTGCCAGTGTTTCTCGTCGACCTTCGCTGACACCCTCGCCTCTCGCAGTGCCGCGCCATGGCTCTCCTCTACATCGGTCCTCGCAACGCTCCCGACATGCACTCCGACTACCACATCTCGCCCGTCTTCACCCCGGCAGCTCTTCTCGCTCAGTTTCCACCCGTCTACCTCTCCTGCGGCGAGCGCGATCCTTTCGTCGACGACGTGAGTCGCTTTCGTTTCTCGGCTCGGTCGAATCTCGTCTGATTCCTTCCCTCAAACAGACCGTCATCTTCGCCGGCAAGCTGCGCGAGGCCAAGGAGGCGCGCAAGCTCGAGCTTCTCGCTCGCGAGACCAAGTTCGGCGAGGGCCTTCGCATGTCGGGACCAGCTGCAGGGCGCGATCCGCTTCTCGAGGAGACTGAGGAGGATTGGGTCGAGACCAAGATTCTCGGTGGATGGAGTCACGGCTACCTTCAGGTGATTTTGTGCTTGACTGCTCCTCGAGCCGCTGAGGCTGACCGCTCGCCGTCGTCGCAGATGATCTCTCTCCTCCCTGAAGCCGTTCACGCTATCGACATGATGGCCGATTGGATCTCCGAGTCGTTCGACAAGCACGAGGAGAAGACTCAGCGCAAGACCATCACACCCAAAGCGACTGCAGCGCCCAGCCGCTTCGCCACCCCTCCCCTTCGCTCGGTCAAGTCGACTCCCGCGCCTCAAACTCCCCCTTCCAAGCCCGGCTTCACCTCCGAAAGCGATAGGGACGATGAGAACAACGTCCTCTCCTTCACGCCCAAGAAGCGTCGCCCTTCCGCTACCGGCTCTCGCGGCGAGTCCCCCGCCTCCGGCAGCTACCTCGGCGACTCGACCTCTCCTCCCTCCATCGAGTTCCCTCGTCGCGCTACCAGTCGATCCTCGTCCGACGAAGCGTCCACCATCTCGACGACTACGCAATCCCGCTCCGATCCTCGCACGCCCGACAACCGCCTCTCGCCTCCTCCACTTTCGACCTTCGTCAAGGGCTCTCCCTCCGAATTCACCTACCTCTCCACCCCCTCTCCCTCGCTCCCCGCTCATATCATTTCACCGCACGAGCGTGCTCTCCGCGACGAGCTGCCATCCGCCCTCCCCAGTCGCCCTTCCTCCTCGGCCAGCGCCAAACGCTTCTTCAGCGACCACGCAGCCACTTCAGCAGCCAACGGTGCCGCAGGACGCGTTGACTCGATGAGTGAAGATGAGGCGTCTGCTCGCTCGGATTCAGTTGAGAGGGAGGGAGGAGGATTGGCGCCCTCGGCGGCGCTCCTCGACCCATCCTCGGCCGCGAGGAAGACGGGCAGGTCGGGATCGTCGGGATCGCTCCCTGCGCCGCTACCAGCCAACTTTGTCGATGCCAAGGATCTGTTGAGGAGGAGGAGGGAGGAGGCAGTATACGGTATCAGCACGAGCAGTAGTGCCGTTCCTTCCGACGACGAGGATTCGGGAGGGGAGAAGGGCAAGAAGTGAGATGGACTGCCTGATGAGGGACGTTAATGAAGGACGTTCGACTTGATTGGGGGGAGTGTATATACTTTTCGCATTCTAGCAGTGAATTACTTGACTATCCTCGTTCTCGCTTTTTCGACCTCGGCGAGCGCGAAGGCGAAGAACACGGCTCGTAAATGGACTCGAACGGCTCGAATGGGCATAAAGGGAAAGATGTATTATTGGTCTAGTCTATCTCAAACCTCCTGCTCTCAGAGATACCATCGCTCGACGACCACTCGTTGTGCGCCTCTCGCTCGAGGGAAGAAGGGTGAGTGAGAGAGGTCGGGAGTTTTGGCGAGACTGTGGACAGTGGCCGGCATTGGGATGGGCTGTTGTGTGATGGTTCTGATCAGCAACGTGTGTGAAGGCGTTGAGGGAGAGAGAGAAGCGAAGAGGCTGGGAAGGGGAATCGCCGAACTCGGCTTCGGAGAAAAAGAAGAGGAGAAAGGCATGGCAGCTCACCTCCAGAATCTGATCCATAGTGTTGAAGAACGTCTGCCATCGAGCTATCCCGGCACGACGAGCAACGTTGGGGTCGAGAGCATGATCGCCGAAGCCACCAGCGCGGCCGAGGACGAACGGCTGCTCCCACTGATTCATGTGCTGAATCAGACGAGGCACTTCCATCCTCATCCCAATTCTAAGACGGACTCGACCGAGTACCGCCTTGCCTGCGTCGCTGAGGGAGTGCTCCCAGTGGCGATGGAGCTCGGCGACGGTAAGGCCAAGATTTTGGCCATGGGCGGAGGCTTCGAGGAGCATACGACAGTCGAGTAGATCCTTTTCCGCGCCCGCTGTACGTCCAGCCCAGGCCGCGAGCTTGAGAAGGAGGAGAAGCCAGGGTTCTGCGAAGCGCCGAGCGAACGCCGAGGTCGATTAACTCTCGTGAGCGCCGTAGAGCGAGCTTCAGAGGGCCTGTCGCCCTCCAAAGAAGCTTAGATAGTTCAAGAAAACTCACGCCAGACGTTGATGTGACCGAGCACGTTGTGGTGAAGATCTGCGACCGGAACTCGGCGAATGAGATGGTTGCCGGGGGCGTAAAGCGAGTTGACGTGCTCGAAGTTGAGGAGACCGGCAAGGCGCGTCTGAGGGTGTACGTCACAGGCGATGATATGACTGAGTGAGGTGCGAGTCAGCGCAAGATCGAAGGAAGAACGGAGGGAAGGGGAAGCAAGGAGGGTTCGGCGCTCACCCATGACCGGCTTGCGGAACCCAATGGACCGTCACGCCATTCGGACCCCCCGCTGAAGCATGTAATTGGCCTTGTGCATGTGCTGTCTACGTCGGGAGGAGAGAAAGCATCAGCGCCAGCTCCGTTTGATTTCGAAAGAGCGCCCTCCCCTCCGACTGGGAGTCGGCACCGACTCACCACTTGACCTGCGTGGCCTACGACCTGCCCATGAAGGGAAGGCGAAGGAAGTAGTCCCAGTCCATGCACGGTCTGCCAGATGTTGAGAGGGTTCGCTCGAGTCGCCAGAAGCCAGTCAAAGTCCAAGTCCTGGGCATCGCCGAAGAAGACGGGTCAGCTTTGGAGAGGATCTAGTGGTATGTGTCTTACCTTGGTCACTCGAGCGAAGGTGTAAGTAATGAAGTCGATTGGATCTCCAAGACGAGCGGGCAAGCGAGTGCCATGGAAGACGGTGTGGTGCTTCTCGACGTCGACGGCGATGCCGAGCAAGGCAGCGATTGCCACACCTCCCACGATGGCGTAGGGAATCTTCTGTGCTACGAGGGCTTCATCGAGAGCGACTGCCGCTGTGATGGCGTTGGAGAGAGTCGAAGCGTCGGCAGCGGGGGGGAGGACGTGATGGGCAGGAAGGATGGCGCTGGGGTGCACGCGAGGAGGCATGGCGTCGAGTGAGGTGAGGATTTGAGAGAAAAGTGATGAAAAGAGAAGTAGAATCGAGAGAGGCCCTCAAGAGCAAGCAGACCTGTAGCCGCTCGATGGAGATGAGGAGGAAGGGGAAGGAGTCACTGCACCGCCGAGCCAGGCTATACGGATTCATCTCGAGCGCTCAGTATGTCCAGCAAGGCCGGAAACGGTTACAGAGTTCAGAACGTGCTTCCTGCGTGTCAAGCAACAGCGAAAAGACGGTGCTCCATCGAGCTGTCCCAACGCCGAGAGCCGAGCCGGCGGACTCGTCGAGGACGTGCAGTGACTCTGCGGCTCTGACAAGAGGCAGCGGGTAACGGAAGACATGTGCTCAGATGCCTTTGAGCTTCCAGTGCAGCCTCTTTGCCGTATGGGCCCTCAGCGACCTCAGCCATCCATCGCCGAGCTCCAACATTCGCTGCTCAGAAGCGCTCTTCGCGGACCTGAGAGCCGAAAATCCCCCTTGGAATACCATGTTACACCCTACTTCGACGAACCGCGTCCGCGAGCCCTGTACTTGTAGTTGCGACGGCCGGTGAATTTCCAAGACGCTCCAACCACAACGTCGTTCTTGTCGTTCGTCACGCCGCCGAAGAGCTTGGGGAACTGGTGAAAGAAAACAGTCAGCACTATGGACAGAAATCCCCAAGGACTCGCTTCCCCAGAGGCGCGAGAGAGTCGGGTTCGGCGCCGAGCCTCGGAGACGGAGAGAGCGTTACTCACGCTTCCGTAGACGACATCAATCGAGCTTGGGGTGCTGTGGCGAGGAAAAGACGAGTAGATGGGAAAGGCGTGCAGGAAGAGGTGAAAGGAGTGAAAGGCGAGCAGTAAAAGGGAGAAAAGATCGTCAGCTCGGTTTCAGCGGCTTCTCGACCGAAATTGAAGAAACTGACCGAACCCACGCATCGTCGAACGCGTCCACGACGACCAGAGAAGCAGTCCTGCCATCAGGAGTAGTGACGATGGCCTCCAACCCGCAATAAGCTTCACGAGCAAGATCATCGTTGCCGCCGTAGTTGGCCCTCATCTGCGCTAGGGAGATGGCCATGCCTGGGACGGTGTCGTCGTAGGGGTACAAACACCAGCTGTTACCTGTAGGAGAGGTGTCGGCGCAGCGAGATGGGGTCGTGAGGGAGTAGGAAGGGGAGGAAGAGCAAGGTCAGCCGAGCTCTCTCGTCGAGCCTTCTCTCCTTCATCAGCCGCACGTACCGTTGGTGCTATCAGTCGCCGAATTAGTGTGAAACCAAGAAGCGATGGCGTTGGTGTTGACGCCGAGAGTAGCCGCCTTGAAGCCAGTGATCCCCTTCTTAGCGATCTCGGCGTTGACAAACCAGTCCGTAGCGGTGGCCTGTGGAAGCAAGAGAGTGTCAGGGTCATCGCTCGGAAGGGGATGTATTAGCGTACGCGAGTCGTAGTGGTAGTTTTGGTCGTCGTCTTGACGGTGGTAGTAGGCGGAACGGTCGCCGAAGCTTGCGCGGGGGTGCCGACGTTCTTAACGCACTTGCCGGCGCTCTTGGTGTAGCCGCTGTTGCACACTGGGGATGTTCAGAGTGAGAAGGTTGATCAGCGAAGCTCTGGGGACCATGCCAGCCCTCAGAGAGTCAACACCGAGAAAGGGGAAGGCAACTCACGCCAAGTGCAGGTCTTGGTGCTGGGGTTGCAGTAGGTGTGCGCGGCGTAGGGAACGCCAGTGAGACCACTACAGTCGACGGTCTTGGTGCAGGAGATGGCGCGCTTCTCCAGGGAGCCTGTCGAGTAGGAAAGGAGGGAGGGTCAGCCTCGGCGCTGGGGGAAGTCGCTCTCCACCGGTGGAGGGAGAGCAGCGAGGAGAGGGAAAGACTCACCAGCTGTCGCGTTGGAGAAAGCGGTCGAGTCGTCAGGGAGTTGGACGATGTGAGCAAGGCCTGTAGCGACGGGGCCAGTCGGCGCAGCAAAGGCCGCTGGGAGGGCGATGAGAGCCGCCAAGAGGGTGGTAGAGGTGGCGAGATGCATGTTGGTGGCGAATGTGCAGAGCGATTCGAAATGCGAAGGGGTGCGGGTTTGTTTAAAGGCGACCGGCGCGAAAGGCGATCCTGCGCTGTGAAAATGGAAGGAAGGGAGCTGGGCGGCTGGCGCTGAGCTTGATGTGGAGGGAAGGAAAGAGAAAGCGAGAGACGAGAAGTAGAAGTACACTGAGAGAGACCGATGAGCGAAGGAGAGAAGCTGGGCAACAGCGAAGGAATCTCGGGGGAGGAACGACGCTTTCCCTTTATCGTCGAATGTTCCTAGCTTTTACTGTGTTCTGGAAGCTCGCCTGTAATTGAGCAATACAAGCAGTTACTTACTGATATACTGATGAAAACCCAGCTCAGTAGGATCGAGCTGATTTGCAGAAGCAGGGCCGAGGAGCCTCTCGAAGCAGCCTCTTCGAACTCGTCCTCACCTCATCCCTCGGCTGTCGACGTGTAGGTGACGGAGGTCGGAGCCGTATGACGGGCCGAGGCTCGTAGCGGAACAGCTGTACCGTTCACCCGTGAGCAGGTCCGAATTGAGTGGCGCAATTTCAACCCCTTCGCCGTCGCCACTGCCGGGCTGTAACGACGAGTAGGCGGTCAGCCTGGACGCTCCACGTACGAGGAGCTGATACAGAGCCTCTGCCACGCCTTTCCTACTACTGTACCTTCGCCCCTTCGCCATCGCCGTTCAAAGTCGTCGTTCGGAGACGGCTCGGCGCTGGCTTTTGACGTAAAAGTGAAGCAGCAGGGATGCCGTGAATATTACAAGCGAAATAGATTCCAGTACGACGAGAAGTGGTATTAACGACACGATAAGGCGATGAACGGCGAAGGAGGAGGGTTGAATGGGGGAGCTCGAGAGCCGAGGTGAGGCTTAAAGGGGGGAGAGGATGGAGTGAGGGGGGGTGCTGAGGTCGGTGTTGGGTGATAGCGAAGCTTCGAGTAGGGATTTGAGAGCGAATGTAGTGTTGGAAAGCAGTGGATTCGGACCGAGTCGAGCTAGCCCTGCGAAACGAACGCCGAGTCAGCTTAGGAGTTCCTACAAAGCAGCAAAGGCTTCTACAGCACACGCACCACTACACGACATCCTTCTGAGCCATCTGCGGTCCCTCCTCACGAGCTTCCCCATCGTCGACGACCGCCTTTCGATGACGCGAGAGATTGGCCGTCCTCTTTTCGAACGAGGCGCGCTCTGCCTTGCGATGGCGGAGAATAAAGAATGCTCCCTATGAATGCGTAGAGAGGATGTCAGCTTACTGCTACTATCCTGCACCTCGATCAGCGTGGAACCCCCGCGCGAGGGAGGGCTGGTCGACAGTGGGGAAAGGCTCACCAAGGCGACGAGAAGAGCAGTGAGGCCAAGTCCGATGCCCAAGCCTAGCGCGAGCTTCATATCGACTCCATTGTTACCAGCGTTGGGCGTCGGAGCGTTGAGGAAGCGCGTTGCCGAAGCGACGGGAGGATGGTAAGTAGAGTCGAGGGAGGCCGTAGTGCTGGGGATGATGGGAGTGAGGCTGACGGCGCTTTGCGAGACTGAAGGGAAGTTGGTGTAGGACGTTACGCTGCTGGACGACATCTTGTTCTTTGAGCACGAAGCGGGCGGAGGGAAACGAGAGATGATGCGCGAGAGGCGCCTGTTGGCCGTTGATTTGGCCGGCTGTCATCTTGGCACAAGTTGCACTGAAGTACCTTTGTCTGAGAGTAAGATGGGTGCTCTGCTACTCCGAGACCCGCTTCCTGCATCCACTTCTCAAAGCCTCTCGGCGCCGGTCTCTCAACTTGGGCGGTCTTCTGCGAAGCTGTAGGCCTACAGGCGGTAGCTCGCGACTAGGTAAACGCCTGACGATGTGCCAATACTTTTGATCCACCCTTCTTGACGGTCACTCGCTCACTGGTATTCGCCTACAGCCTACAGCCTGTCAAATCCTCTTCGCCGAACTCGCCGAACCTCTTCGCCAAGTCACTCTCCCGTACGCTTCAAGACAAGCCCGAGAATAACCAGCGTGATCGTTTCAATACAAGAAAAGGCGCTCAATCAATGAGACGGCCCTAGAACAAAAATTGGGGGGTGAAGGAGCACCAACATGAACGACGGTCGACGTCGAAAAAGTCAATGCTCCCTCGGTCGACAGCCCGTCGAGAGAAGTCGGTTTGCGAAGAACGAGAGGGTGCTATGCTACGATGGAGGAGAAGAGAAAAAGGGGTTGCTGAAGATGTTGGCAGGAAAGCCGAGAACGACGAGCGCCGAAGGAGGCGCTTAGACGGGGTTGCCGTTGTTGAAGACGTAGCTGTTGGGGAGGGAAAGGTCAGCGACAGTGACGACGACGACGACGACGACGAGAGACTCACTCGGGGTTGCGCTCGCCAGTGAGCTGCCAGGTGACGCCTTGGAGAACGTCGTTCTTGTTGGAGGTCTTCGAGCCCCAAAGCTTGGTGAACTGTGTGGCCAGGAAGGTCAGCACAAAAGGAGAAGATCTATCGAGAGATGAAGTGACTCACAGCGCCGTAAACGACGTCAATCGACGTAGGAGTGAGCACCCACGAATCGTCGAAGGCATCCACGATCATGAGCCGGGAAGTCGTCCCATCGGCCAAAGTGACGTCTGCCCACAACCCTGGTTATGTACAGAATCAGTGCAAGCTCGAGGAAAGCAGGGAAAACCGAAAACTCACCACAGAAGGCCTTTCCGGCAGCGATGGCGTCTCCGCCGAAACTGGCGGTCATCGTCTTGAGGGAAGGCGCAAATCCAGGCAAAGAGTCGTCGTAGGGTCTGTACTATTGTACAGAATGCGTACAGCGAGTTAGCACGGCCCAGAATCGCGGATTTCGGCGCTGAAGAGTCTCGGCGCCGATTTCTTCGCTCGAGTCGGCGAGACGTGCTACTTACACACCAGGAGTTGCCGTTCGTCGAGTCGGTGGCAGAGTTGGTGTGGAACCAGCTATCAACGATAAAAGGATTGTACAAGAGAAGATATCGCGAGAGAAGAACGGGAGAGAGACGAGGTTCAAAGTCAGCGCAGATTCCGAGATTCCGAGCATTCGTCTATACGACTACTCACGAAGCGATAGCACCGGTTTGCTTGCCGAGGAAGGTCGAGATTCCCATGGCCGAAAGCTTCGAGTTGGCACCTCCGAGATCGGCGACCTTGGTCGTCTCGGCGGCGGCGGTGGTGGTCTGGACGGCGGCAACAGCGGCCTTGGAGGAGGAAGCCCATGCAGCATCAGCGGCAGCCTTGGACGAGGAAGCCCACGCGGCGTCGGCCGAAGACTTGGAGGACGAGGCCCAGGCGGCGTCGGCGGAGGACTTGGAGGCAGCTGTTCGAAGTAAATGAAGATCAGCACGAATTCTCGAGGATAGAGAAGCTACAGAACACTCCGAAGAGCGAAAGCCCCGAATAATGACAACTCACCAGCCTTGGCAGCGGAATCGTCGGTCGAAGTGGCAGGAGCGGCGGTGGTGGTCTGAGCGACGGCGGCACGAACGGGTGCGCTAGTCGAAGCGTACTCCTCATCGTCGGCATCGCAATCCTCATCATCGTCCTCGGCCGAAGCGGTCGAGCTAGCAGCGGCGGTCGTGGTCGTCTGCGAAGACGTAGTCTGCACGGCGTGAACAACGGCGTTGTTGGCGACGGCCTTGGACGAGGTAGCGGAGGATGAGGACGAGGTGGTAGCTGTAGGCGAACAAAAGAAAAGCGGGTCAGCCCGAATGTCCGTGCGAAATGACGAAGGGGCCCGAGAGAAAAGTCTCCGAACGACGACGCCCCTTCGGCGATGGCTCGAGCCAGCACCAAAACGACCAAACTCACTCCTAGCAACGCAGTAATCGAATCCAGCCCAAAGGTTGAAGCAATCCTCGTTGATTTGAGGGTTCATCGAGTAGAAGTCCTCGAGCGCGAGTCCTCCGGTGACGGTAGCGATGGCCGAATAGCACGAATCGCCAGCGGCGACATGGTACCATTGGGTGCATCCCTCGGCGGCGGTAAGGGATCCCTCGGAAAGAGTGGAAGGCTCGTCGGAGCTTCCGCGACGGGCCATACGAGGGCGCGAGCTGTTGACGCGTCCGGGCAAGTTGGATCGACTCCAGTGATGCGAAGGGGCGCGGCGGATGGCATGGCCACCGTGAGGCGAGTTGAACGACGAAGCGGTGACGGTTGAAAGGGTCGCCAGAAGGGCGAGAGGAAGGGTGCTGGCGGAGAACACTGGGCAAGGGGAGCGAGCGTCGGTGTCAGTTGGTTCTGTTGTTGGCGCTCGGCGGAAAGCTGTAGACGAATTGGCTACTCACTGGCTGGTAGCTGTTCGGGGGTTAGGGAGAAGCGTTAAACGAGAAACGACAGGCGGACCGGCGCGGGCTGTGGTGTTGGTGGCGAGGGAGGGTTGGAGAGCGGAGTGAAGAAGAAAGGGGGGGAGCGGACGTTGAGCTTCGAGCTTCCTGTAGTCGACTGGCGAGCTGTAGGAGGAGGCTGAGCTGTAGGAGAGAGACGAGGGAAAGAGGGTCAAGGGGATGAGGAAGAAGAAAGACGAACCAGCGGGCTGGGAAGCTCAAAGTCCAACACACAACGGTCGCCTGGGCACGAAGGGCAGGGTCCGTCCCCCTTTGTACGGCTCAAGGCGACCAATGCTCTGGGTGAAAAGTCTGTGATGTACAGCAACCTTTTGTACTCGACTACAAACCGCCCTCGGCCCGTTTACTGTACTACAGCAGCTGCAATCCAGTTTCTCGGTCGACATAGACGCGTTCCCCTCGCGTCAAGCTAACGTCACGTCAAGTCGTTCAACTTCGCCTACAGGGTTCAGCACAGCCTCAGTTGCATGCCAGACGAGCTCATGATGGTCTACAGCCTTCCTCATCGAACATCTTCCTCGCAAAGGCTTCACCTCCTTGCGCCGAGGTCCTCCCCTCCCCCTTTTCAAGCTGGCAGTTGAACGCGACCAGCATCGGAATGTAGATTCGCTGGGCGTTAATCGTGCTCGCGTTGAGATGAAATCGAGGGGTGAACCCGCTTCCTTGGCCTTTCGTGACGGCAAAAGCAAGAGCTTTCGACCGGCAAGTTGTACTTGAGGTGATCTTGGCGAGCGCCGAGAGGTGATGGGATAGGCTCGCTGAAGGTGAACAGGGAAGGCGAGCACATAGAAAAGTTCACAGAAATATGATCTGAAGCTCAGGAACATCGCTACAGAGCTGCAGATCCCCGAAAGCGACCGACCGCCGACCTTGACCCTTCGCCGAGCAGCTGAAAGTCGAGTTTCTGCCACCCTTGAGGCGCCAAAACCCCTTCAAATCACGAGAAAAACAACCTCGATACAACGCTCACTCTACTACTTGCCCAACCTGCCCATCACTACCCCCATCTCCCACCCAACCTCGACCTTCTCATCGTCCTTCAACCCTCCCTCCCTCAACCTCTCCACCATGGCACTAACCACATCCTCCTCACCAGGATGCTCATCCTTGTACGTACTAGCACTCGACCACGTCCTCAAGTACGCCTCAATCTCCTTCAGGTTCCACTGATGGGTAAGGAGGAGGGGGTCGACCGATGTGGTGGTGGAGGGTGGGTCGGGCGTGGAGAGGGAGGGAGGTGAGCCGCCGGAGCGGAGGAAGAAGGAACGGTGGAAGGTGGTGGGATCAAAGTCGGGTCCAGAGGTGGTGGAGGAGGGGGAAGGGAAGGGGAAGGGAGTGAGGAGGGATTCGACGATAGAGCGGCCGGGTTGTTGCCAGTATGGGCCTGTGAGTGAGGGAGACGGTTGACGAGGGTACAAGGGTGCCTTTCGAGTCAGCTCAAAACTCAAGCGAACGAGGGAACGAAAGCCGAGCTCACCCAAGGTGCCCGCCGAGTAGGCCGGAATGAGCTTGTTGAGCTCGGGCAAGTGGGGGAAGAAGAACTCGCCGTATCCCTGCAATGAGAAAGTCAGCTCAAGTGCAATAAAGCGACTTCGGCGAAGGCTCACCCAGAAAGCGAAGGCTCCTCCCGGCTTGAGCACTCGCCTGAGCTCACTGTACACCTTGGGAGGGTCGAACCAATGAGCAGCTTGACCTGCAAAAGAAGTCAGATTAGCACCGACCTCAACACCGAGGTCTAAATCCGACTCACCAGCGACAACGAGGTCGACGCTCGCATCCTCTACAATCCCGTGCAAATCCTCGCCTTTACCCTGCTCGAACCTCGCCTCCCTCTTACCACCCTGCAAATCTATCTCCCCCTTCTCCACCCTCTGCTCCAACACCCCGCGAGCAGCGCGAACCATCCCTTCCGATGGATCCAGTCCGAGCACGCGCTCAAATGACGGTACGAAAGCAAAGGTGGATAGTCCGGGTCCACAGCCCAAGTCGAGGAGTAGACCTTTACCATCTGCTGCTGATGGAGCGTAGGAGAGGACGTGCTGATAGAGAGCTGGAGGGTACGAGCTGGGAGAGCGCATGCGTCAGAAGTGGGGCGCAAGGCGAGAGCTGTAGAGCGATAGAGACTGACGGGCGAGATGCAGCATAGGCTACAGCATCAAAACTCTTCTTGGCGAATGTCGACATAGCGTGCAGTGAGGTTGAAGCGATATGGCAAGAGCCAACCTCGGACTTGGGGGCCAAATCGAGCCTCCTTCGCTTCGCAGCCCCAGCTCCGCCAATTAAACCCGATGCTTCGGCTGCACTGGCAAGAGTTTCCTGAGTTGCAGTACTCTTCGTACAAGCTGCCAAGCGACTCTCCACCCTTCCCCGTCACCGCTGAAGTGTGGGTGAGGCAGGCGCCAGGCGCCCAAGGGTGGCCGAGCTCGCGATCGCCGAACTGACTTCGCGCTTTTCAAGGGGCGTACAGAGGTCGATAGGAAGCATGAAATTGCACGATAGTCTTGATATGAATAATCTAAGGCAGTGCGAGCCACAAGGGGAGCAAAACGCCAAAGTTGGGGGTTCCGAGTCCCTGCGAGCGCCGCAAAAGTCAGCGAAAGCGAGGACAAACTCGAGCGGGAGAGACTGACAGTGACGGGGTCCCATCCCGAGACGGCGGAGAAGCCAGGAGTTCCGCATCCCTGATTGCCACCTGAGACGATGTCGTGGAAGCCGGCCTTGAAGAGCGACGAGTAGATCTGCGCCGAGGAGGAAAGTCAGCGCCGGCGGCAAAGGATGGGTACGGAGGGCTCGAGGGAGGAATGAGGGTGTCGAAATCATGTAGAGATAGATGGAGGATGAAGGGCGAGAGGGGCGGAGGCAAAGAGCTCACAGTGGGGTTGATGAAGCCGACGGGCTTCTTGCCGATGGCGAGACGAGCGTCGTTGATCAAAGTGATGATGGATGCGAAAGTCGGGGCACTGGCTGAAGTACCGAACACGAGCCCGAACGCTCCTCCGATGGCGACGTTGTAGTTAGCTCTGCAAGAGGAACGAGTCAGCGTCGCCGAAACGAGTCTCGGCCGAAGCTTGATGGCTCACCCATTAGCGGCGACGTCGGGGAATCCTCTCGTCTTCATCGAGTTGTTGTACTGAGCTGAAGAGTAGGACGGCTTGTGGTTCTTGAAGTAGGAAGCGACCGCCGATTTCTGGTACGAAGGCATCGGGAAGACGTTGGAGAACCCTCCTCCGCTGTGAGGGGAGAGAAGGTTAACCGGTGTCCTAGCAGCGTCAGAAAGGATAAAAAAAAGCTCTACTCAC
This sequence comes from Leucosporidium yakuticum, assembly GCA_019775505.1. Classification (NCBI taxonomy): domain Eukaryota; kingdom Fungi; phylum Basidiomycota; class Microbotryomycetes; order Leucosporidiales; family Leucosporidiaceae; genus Leucosporidium; species Leucosporidium yakuticum. Next base: position 5,003 of record JACWFO010000009.1, on the reverse strand, counting down.
GAGTAGATGACCGTCTCGCACGCCTGCTCGCGGCTCAGCACGCTACCGCCCTCAGGAAGCTGAGTCGCGCCAACCGAGGTGATGTAGGGGCATGACGAGGGGAAAGCGGGGTTGAAGACGGTGCCAGCCTTGGTGGTGGTGTAGCTTCCATCGGCGGGGTTGATGCACTCATTCGAGTTGCCCGCTACTCCGTAGTCGCCTGAGGAGAAAACGAGGGTCACGCCCATGAGACCGAGCTTGGCGTATTCGTTGCATTGGCGCTCCTCGTAGGCGGGCGTGAGATCGGCTGCGAGAAGGATACGTCAGTAGTGCTATCGAATGTAACTCGACCGACTTGAGTTGAGCGTGATGAGATCGCCGAGCCTTCCGCACAGGTGGAAGCTATGAACGCCGAATGCCGACTTACCCTCGTTGTAGCCGTAGGAGGTCGAGATGACGTTGCTGAGAGGTGCTACGCCACAGTTCTCGCTATCGGGGTAGATTCCGTCTGCGTGAAGAGAGGATATGAGCCTTCAACTCGGAGACAGACATCAGCGAGCGAGTCGGCGAACCTTGAGTAGGGTCGTCGCCGCCTTGGTAGGTGCAGTATGCTCCGTCAAGGGCGTCCAGCAGGTTGTTGAAGGACGCGCCCTGAATCTCGTCGCCGACTTGGTACAGACCAACCGGCTGGGGGTGAACGAGGCCCATCGCATCTGCACCGAGCGAAAAGATGAGCTTTGAGCAGCGGAGAGGTCAATGGCAGGGAGATGAAACTCACACTGCAGATCGAGGTTACTCTCGCCGTTCGTGCCGAAGCCCATGTCGGTCTGTTGAACCACACCGCCGTCGATGGCGTAGAGGACAGGCCGAGAGCCGACCGCTGAGGGTGAGTAGTTGGCGAAGAAGAAGTCGAGATCCGATGGAACGTAAGCTTGAGGGGTGTACTCGACTGCGAAAGAGAAAAGCGAGGGGTGAGGGAAGTTAGTCGACGCCGAAGGGAGAGCTCGGGAGCTGCTCACCGATGCCCAAGCTGTTCTTGCTCGTCGAGACGGGCTTGTAGAGGGCAAAGTTGTACATAACCCTCAAGCAGTCAAGTGTGGTGACCTTGGCGCAATCTTGGAGCTCGTGGAGGACGTTGAGGAAGGAGTTGCGGAAGCCGGAGGAGGAGACCTTGGGGATGGTGCCCGAGGAAGGAGAGCCCAGCTTGCGAGCGACGCCGGGGACGGCTGAGGACTTGACGGGGTTGGTAGAGCTCGAGGTGGTGGACCGCTTGTAGTGAGAAGGGGAGGGACGGCCGTCCGGCTGATCGCTGTTGAAGGAAAGGCAGGTGAGCAAACGCCTTCAAAGCTCGAGACTCGAGAGGGAGCGACGACGTACAAGTGCAAAGTAGGCGTGACGATCTCAATGTGCTCGCGAAGATGCAAGGGGATGGAGTAGGAGCTGCAGGCTGTTGAAGGTCAAGGGTCAGCTCGGCGCGAAGCTCGGCGATGAAAGAGATCCGACTCACCGAGGCGCTTCGACCCAGAGACATGCTCGTAAGTCTCGTACTTGGTAGCGAGTAGCTTCTCCGCCTGCTCGACGGTGACATCGACCATCAACCACGTCTTGCTCTTGCTAAGCTTGACGGTCTCCTTCAACCCATGCTCTGCGAGCCAATCTCGAACGCCGGCGACAGCCTCCTCAGCCGGGGCAAAGAAGTCTGCCACCTTCTCCGCACTCCAGTGCTTGCCGTAATGCTCGCTCTCGGGGTCAGAGACCGCGAGAAGGGAGGCTTCGAGGTGGTGGATGTTGGATTGAGCGAGGCCGATCCGAAGGGGGAGGATCGTCTCGGGGTGAGGAGCACGAGGCGAGAGCAACCAGGTCGAGGGAGGGGCATCGCGACGCTCAAAGATGGAGAGAGGAGCTGCGAGAGCGAGTGGAGCGAGTAGGAGAGGGAGGAGGAGCTTCATCGCGAGGAGACGACGAGCTCGGCGCTGGGCTGAGGGCTGAGCGAAGGGGGCGGTGGAAAGGAGGAAGGCAAGGGGAGGAGCACAGAGATAACAGCATGCTCGGCTGTAGCACCACGCGTTTCCCTCTCGTCGGCGGAACCAGCAGACGAGCTAGCGAGTCCAGCAATAGCCCCGATCTTTCGGCGCTGGCTGAACCGCATGGTCGGCTCCGAGCTAGCGGGCAATCAGTCAGTATCGGGTTCATGCGGGGAGAGAGATGCATCTTGTCGAAGTGCCGAGTTGCCCTTTCTTCAACACACCACCACGCTGCTCCTCTCCCTCAGCGCAAGATGCAGCTGTCTTCGGCGACCCTCCTTCTGCTGGCGTGGAGCCTCGCAGCTGCACCAGCACGAGCGGTGACCACCTTCAATCCCCTCCGACAATCGTCCTTGCTTCCGCTTCCCACCAGCACCTCTGCATCGAACGGCAGCACCCTCGCAACCAGCAGCGAAACGAGCACGTGGTTCACCTCCCCGCTCCAAAACTCTCCGTCGCACTCGGCGCTATCGACGAGCAGCATGGTGAATAGTAGCTCGACCATCTCGGGATCCCAGCTCGCTTCCACCTCGTCCAGCGTGACCAGTCCAACGAGCGGCAACTCATCGTCGGCGACCGCGAGTTTGAGCTCCAGCTCGGCGGGAGCAGCAAGTAGCGCGCCAGCATCGAGTGTCGGGCGAGTAGAAGTTCGACGGGTAGGCTTGGGCTTGGTTGCAATGGTGGGAATGGCGGTGTTGAGGTGAGAAGGAGACGAAAGTCGGCGCAGGAGGGGGAGAGCGGTTGCGAGGTGGAGGGCGAAGGGGCTTGGTAGGGTCGGTGGAAAGCACAGCAATAACTTCTGTACAGTGCAATATCGGTACATACATCTCCGCTAGCTCCTTGCTCCGAGTTGCTGTCCCCTTGACGGCTAGGGAGCGGGGTCCTCCTGCGGCCGAGCTCAGCTGCTCCGCTACAGCTAAAAGTCGAGCATCAGGCCCGCTGCAATCTTCTCGAGATGCCTGACCTGCGAATGATGTACATGGTCAGCTCTCTAAGTCCTTGGCAAAGCGGCCAGCTCGACGCGTCTCATCGTGAGGCAAGCAGGCTCACCTCCAGCAACGACGGTCCGCTCGCTGCACCAGCTCCGCGCTCCTCTCGCTCCTTGGCAGCGACTTCAGCACTTCGGTGCAGAGCTTCCGTGGCGAAGAGGCGAAGGTATTCAGCTGAGAGATGAAGAGCGGCGGGGGAGACTGTTTGAGCGAGCAGGGTGAGCTACAGGTGGGTAAGGGCGCTGTAAGGGAGCAGAAGAGAGCTCACCTCGAGTGTTGGAGTTCTGGCTGAGCTTGAAGATCTCCTTGATGAGGTCCTGCGCGAGGAGAGGCGAGTTTCAGCTCTTGACGCGGGAGATGTAGGCGAGTAGCTGTACTCACGTTCTTGAAAGCGGGAGTGTCGGTCTCGTCGTCCGAGCCGGCCATTCTGCTGCTGCTGAGGCGAGTTGAAAGACGAGGTGAGAGCAGGAGGAAGAGAGCAATTCGCAGCGCGCGCCGAAGTCGAGGAGGAAGCGAGCGAGGAAGGTGTGAAGCTGCCGAGCAAGCTGCAGCAGAAGGTGCAAAGATTCGCAGGAAGATTCAAATCGACTGCACCCTTGCACAAACTCCACGAGGCCTTCTGTTCGCTCGACGGAGCCTTTCATTCTTCGCCGAGCGACGAGCAGATTCGGTGAAGGCAGCTCGCGACGCTCGAGTAGATTCGGTGGCACATCAAGCGTAGTTACAGCAGTATCTCAGAGTAGCGAGCCCATCGTATCTGCCTCCGTCTGACAGTTCTGCGAATCGAGGAAGGGGAAGGAGGTCAACTTGTGGTCGCCGAGTCGGCGCCGAATGAGCTACAAACTCACCTTTTATCCGAGCGTGAAACGCACACTCTTCTCTTCAGCAGAAGTTTCGACTCGCGCGAGCTCCTCCTTCGTCCAGACCTTTCCGAGCTGATGAGGGAGGGTGAGGTGTTGGAGGGCGGGAGCTTCGGCGATGAAGTCAAGGGCGACGGCGGAGGTGATTTCATGAAGGGGAAAAGAGCTGTAATCGGTAGTGTTCAAGTTCGAGTCTGAAATGTTCAAGATGGCAAGGCGCTGGAGCTGCTGGAGCAAGGGGAGGATGGCGTCGAGCTTGTAGCCGTTGGTCCCGATGAAGAGCTCCTGGACGTCACGGAGCGCGAGGAGAGTCGGCCACCAATCCTCGCTAGCGTGAAAGACGCTGCTGTAACTCTTGCCAATGCCGGAGAGTGAAAGGAGCTGAGGAGCGACGGCGACGACTGGTGCGAAGCGCTGCGTCGCTGGGATGCCGTAGCAGTTCGCCGGATGACAAAAGGAAAGGTGTCGAAGAGTGTCGGCAGCAGAGCTGAGCAGTGGCGCCAGCTCTGAGCCCCCGCTGTCGATGGGAGGAGGGAGTTGAAGTCGAGTGAGCGGGAGGGGAGGAAGCGAGGGAAGGGCATGCTGCCTGAAGTTGTGGGTACGAATGTTGTCAAGTGTGAGGATCTGCAGTTGAGGCCAGTTTGACCAGACGCTGAATCAATAAGCGCGAGGTCAGCATGTGCCGTAGAGGGCGAGGGGCCGAGGGGGACAACTCACTCCAACAGCTCGATGGTGGCCAAATACCCTGTTTTAAGACTTCTAGCAACGAACGTCTTGAGAGAAAGCTTCTTGAGCGCTTGAGAGAGTGGCTTGCCCAGCTGATTCGTCTTTCCGGCCGCACCGAGGTAGAATCCACGAACGACAACGAGCTCCAACGTTTTCAACTGAGAGCACGCCGATACGACAGCAGCAGCTCGCTTACTTCTCCCTCCTCCGTTTGCCTCGATGCTCACGCTGAGCGAGCGCACCTTGTCCCTCGTCGAGCGACCTCCCGCCTTGAGCTGTTTGGCCAGACGCTCGGCCATCTTGGTGTCCTTGACGGCGAGCTCCCTTCCGAAATCGACAGCAGCATACCATCCTGCACAGACTTGCGCCAAGCTCATCCTCGCCTGCTGCCTCTCCCAAGCGTCCAATCCTTCGAGCGACGCGTC